>JAGFNQ010002029.1:210357-343912 GCA_024364735.1 Boesenbergia rotunda | reverse complement strand
AGATCTCTCGGAGGAGAGCCTTGGCCGGCCACCGGAGGAAGCCTTAGGGCTTGGTGTGTTTTCGCCCAAGGGAGGAGAGAGAGACGGCGTGAGGGTTTGGGGGAAGAAAATAAACTTCTCTCCTTAATTATCTATTTATACTTATGGGGGCGAATTTACCTAATATACCTTATCTATTGTTTCGCTCAATCTGTTTCAACAAAACCAACCCAGCGCAGTTGGTCCGCCCACTCTTCTCTCACAGCGCAGGTGAAGGGTTCGAACCCCCTGCTGCCCTTAAACGTTTTCCTTTTTTAAATATACTAAACGGACTCGGAAATTCCATAAAAATATTCTAAAAAATCCCTAAAAATATCTAGAATATTTCTAAACCATTTTTAATAATTCTAAGGACTCTAAGAACTAAAAATGGGAATTTTGGGGCGTTACAATCCCCCATACCTTATGAAAAGTTCGTCCTCGAACTTAGAATAATTCTGGATATCTCTCTCTCATGCTGTCCTCACGTTCCCAAGTAGCCTCTTCATGCTTTTGATTCTGCCAGATGACCTTCACTAGTGGCACTTCTTTGTTTCTTAATCTTTTAACTGCTTTGTCCACTATCTGTGTCGGTCTGCTCTCATAACTAAGATCTTCTTGGATCTGTACTGACTGAGGCTGAATCACTTGGCTAGGGTCGTGAATACACTTCTTTAGTATAGAGACATGAAAGGTACTGTGGATAGCTGACATATCCTCTGGCAAGTCCAGCTCATAGGCTACCTTCCCAACTCTCTTTATAATCTTGTAGGGTCCTATGTAGCGAGGACTTAGCTTGCCCTTTTTCCAAATCTCATCACTCCCTTCATAGGAGCGACCTTGAGGAATACTGAATCTCCAACTTGGAATTCAGTGGCCTACGGCGTGTGTCAGCATAACTTTTCTGTCTACTCTGGGCAGTCTCAATCCTCTGGCGGATCGTCTGGATAGCCTGAGTGGTCTCATCTATAACTCAGTCTGGCTGCCTAGTCCTGACTCCATCTCTTTCTTCTCACCAGCTTCTTGCCAACATATGGGTGATCTGCATTTCCTGCATACAATGCCTCATAAGGTGCCATCCTGATGGTGGCCTGATAGCTATTGTTGTAGGCAAACTCAGCTAAGCACAGAAATTGCACCAACTGCCTTTAAAGTCCAACGCACAAGCCCTGAGCATGTCTTCTAAAATCTGATTTACTCTCTCTGTTTGTCCATCTGTCTGGGGATGGAAAGCTGTGCTGAACTGAAGTCTGGTGCCTAGGGCGTCCTGAACACACCTCCAAAAATGGGAGATGAACCGCCCATCTCTGTCAGAAACGATCGACTTCGGAACTCCGTGAAGCCTGATCACTTCTTTCACGTACAGCTGTGCAACTGCTCTACCGAATGCGATAACTTGATGGCTAGGAAGTGGGCAGACTTGGTCAATCTATCCACTATCACCCATATTGCATCGTGTCCATGGGTGGTCCTTGGGAGACCTGTGATAAAATCCATGGATATTTCTTCCCACTTCCACTCTGGAATGGGAAGTGGCTGTAGAACTCCTCCTGGTCTCTGGTGTTCTGCTTTGACTCTCTGGCAGGTCAAGCAGGTACTGATATATCTGGCCACGTCTCGCTTGAGTCCAGACCACCAGAACCTTTTCTTTAAATCTTGGTACATCTTGGTAGAACCAGGATGCATAGAGTACGGGGTACTGTGGGCTTCTTCTAAAATATTCTTTCTTAGTTCCTCATCATTGGGGACGCAAAGGCGGTCTCCAAGATAGAGGATGCCACTATCTGATACTCGAAACTCTGAATTTTCTGCCTCTTGGATCTCCTGCTTGATCTTCTGGATCTCTGGGTCTTGACTTTGCTTTCTTTGTATATCCACAAGCAGGGTTGACTCTAGAGTCAATGCAGAAAGTTGCCCAATTATTACCTCGACTCCAAAATCCTTTATTTCTTTCTGAAGTGGTAGGGACAGTGATGATAGGGACATCAGTGCTGCACAGGATTTTCTGCTCAGTGCATCTGCCACTTTATTAGCTTTACCTGGGTGGTAGAGGATTTCACAGTCATAATCTTTGACCAACTCTAGCCACCTGCGCTGCCTCATATTCAGATCCTTCTGAGTGAAGAAGTACTTCAAACTCTGATGGTCTGTGAAGATTCTGCACTGCACTCCATACAGGTAGTGTCTCCAGAGCTTCAGTGCAAAAACCACAGCTGCTAGCTCAAGGTCGTGGGTAGGGTAATTCTTCTCATAGTCCTTGAGCTGTCTGGAGGCATATGCTATTACTTTACCTCTTGCATGAGGACAGCTCCAAGGCCCATCTTGGATGCATCACTGTAGATGTCAAAGGCCTTGTCACTCTCTGGAACAGTCAGGATGGGAGCACTAGTCAATCTTTTCTTCAGTTCTAGGAAGCTGTGCTCGCATTTATCTGACCACTCAAACTTCTGTTCTTTCTGGTCAGGGCTGTGAGTGGAGAGGCTATTCTGGAAAAGTCCTCCACAAATTTTCTGTAATATCCTGCCAGGCCTAAGAAGCTTCTGATTTCACTGGCATTCTTGGGTCTACACCAGTTGCTGACTGCTTCTATCTTGGCTGGATCAACTTGAATGCCTTCTTTGGATACAATGTGGCCTAGGAAGGCCACCTGATCAAGCCAAAACTCACACTTTGAGAATTTGGCGTACAACTCCTTCTGGTGTAAGGTTTGCAACACTATCTTCAGGTGTTCTTCATGTTCTTTCCGAGTCTTTGAATACACTAGGATATCATCAATGAAGGCAATGACGAACTTGTCCAGAAAATCCTTGAACACTCTATTCATTAGATCCATAAACGTCGCAGGGGCGTTTGTCACTCCAAAGGGCATGACCACAAACTCATAGTGCCCATATCTTGTACTGAAAGCAGTCCTTGGCACATCACTCTCCTTCACTCTGAGCTGATGGTAACCTGATCGCAGATCTATCTTGGAGAACACTGTGGCTCCCTTCAGCTGATCAAATAAATCATCTATCCTTGGCAAAGGATATCTGTTCTTGATGGTTACCTTATTCAAAGCTCGATAATCTATGCACATTCGCATAGATCCATCTTTCTTCTTGACCAACAGTACAGGAGCTCCCCAAGGTGAATGACTAGGGCGGATGAAACCCTTGTCAAGCAGCTCTTGCAATTGTTCTTGTAATTCTTTCAGTTCTGCTGGTGCCATGCGATAAGGTGCCTTCGAAATTGGGTTGGTTCCTGGGGCCAACTCAATGTCAAACTCAATTTCCCGATTGGGAAGGAGTCCTGGTAACTCTTCAGGAAACACCTCAGGATAGTCACAGACTACCCTCACTACTTCTCTCTTCAATCCTTCTCCTTGACTTGCATCCACTATATGAGCTAGAAAACCAGAGCACCCCTTCTCTAACATTCTCTGAGCTTGTAAGGTAGATAGGAACCTATTTATCTTTCTCCTTGGGTCTCCAATAAACTCAAATGAAGGTTCTGCTTCGGTGTGAACTTGACTTTTCTCTTGCGGCAGTCTATAGAAGCATTATACTTGCTCAAGAAGTCCATTCCTAAAATGACATCGTAATCCTTCATTTCAAGGACTACCAAGTCACTGTAGAGCTCTCGGTTGGAAATCTAGATTGATACTGCCCTTAGCCTCTCAGTAGAGGCCATCACTTCCCCTGACGGTAAGGTTGTTAAGAACTTCCTCGTTCAACCTTCCTGGTGGCCTTTATACTGTTTAAGTAGTGCTCAGTGATCAAAGCACTACTTATTAGTTCTTCGGAGGTTTGCAGCCTCTTAACACCGCTAGCCCCCTTTAACGCTATCTCAGGCCTTAACATCTTGAGCATTAGCCTAACTATCTCTTTTTCTGTGCTAACTAGCTCTGGGCACAGATGAGCTAACCGCTTAAACATCTTCACTGCTTCATCCACGGATAGTTCTCCTTGTCTGAACTCCGTGAATTCATCATAATGCTTGTTGGTTACTTGCATGTGAAAGTATTCTTCGAAGAACTCAGTCTCGAAGTCGGCCCATGTCATCTGGCTGACATTTCTCTTGGCCTTGACTCTCTTCCACTATATTCTAGCATCTCCCGTAAGGCAGAAAGATGCACACTTTATCTTCTCTACCTCATGCCAGTCCAGTAGCCCTACTATTCTTTCCAACGTTTTGAACCATGCTTAAGCATCCCATGGTTTGCTTGTGCCTGGGAAGTTCCCTGGCTTCAGTTTCTTCTACTGAATGAGGTACGCTTCTTGCCTTACCCCCCTTGCCGGACTACAGATGTAATCGATGGGTCTTCGATCACAACTGGTGCCACTACATTCGCCACCGGCGAGGTAATAATAACGACCTGCTAGTTAGCCATCCTAGTGGCAATAACTTGCTGTTGTTCTGCTAACTGTCTCTGTAACTGAGCCACCACGTCTAAGAGATTTGGTGGGGGTACTGACTCTGTTGCCTCTTGCCCTCTAGGAGCTTGCTCCTCGTTTTGGGCCTTTCTAGGACGTCCTCAAATGTATAACTTAACACTTAATGGTAATGTTCCCAAACTTGCTTTAGGATATAACAAGACCTTGGTCTTGATTCTTATCTCATTTCTTAGTCCTAGAACTCGTTCTAGGGCTTAGTAAGACCTTGGTCTTACTCAAAACTTTTATCAAGCACCTTGCGTGCCATAATCCCAAAACTTACTTTTGGGCAAATCAAGTAAGTACTTAAGCATTTCTCTAATATCCATTCTAGGGATTAAACATGATTCCGTGATACTAAGGTATTAAACATGCTTCCTTGTTCTATGCACATATGAGTAGTACTTAAGCATTTCTCTATACTGCAATTAAATAAAGGAGCAATAGAAAAACTGAAACTTAAAACTTTCTTACTTGAAGACGGCAAGGTTGATGCTGATGTGTGTGTGATGCTGGAGAATGGGAACTGCTCTGATACCACCTGTAGCGACCCGCCTTCTCTGCCTTAGACGGATCGTTACTTCTGTCTACTTCTCGACTCTAATGCATGACTAAAAATGCGGAAATCTTTTTTTTTTCTTTTTAATCTATCTAAGAATGATATTCTAACTTAAATAGTCATGCATGATACCATGTCACACTTTCTTTCTCAAAAACTCGTAAGAAAATACTTATTGAAACTTGCCTTGCCCAACTCAGCTTTCGGGTATCAGTCGACTGATACTGTATCAGTCGACTGATAAGCCTGAAATCTGAAATTTCAGGTTTCGGCATTGCTTCAAAAGCCCACCAATCATATATTTCGAGCCATATAAATCATGACACCATTTCTATACTCTATGCCAGTTTTCTAAACAATTTAGCCAATCAAAACGAATCCATAAACTTGAAATTAGGACTTTTGCGGAAGGAAAATAAGCTATTCAAGTTTATATGAACTTTAACCTTAGAGTTTGTACCAATCTTGACTCCTATGCATTCATAACACCAATACATGTTCTATAACCTTGCTAAAGCATTATGAAATGTGAATGCAACTTTTCTAAACATATTTAAGCAATAAAAACTTGATTCAAAGAGAAATTAATACTATCTTGGCACATGCATCTATTTCTCTAACAAAGTATCAATATTTCCAACTACTCACACTTCTACTCATCCAATGCAATCATAAGGATATGTATGCTAAATGAAATGACATGGAATCTTTACTCTAAGAAATTGAGCATGTAAAACTATCCAAAACTTAAATGTTCGCTAAACTCCATAAAGCAAGAACTTGAAATTTGAATAAACTATAACATTGTAATTCAAATAACTAAATTGTCTCGTCTCAAAGATCTCTCCAAAATCAGCCACCACACACACTTTACTCAGCACCGCCTCGTCGCCTTCCTTCAGAATTGCTTGCCTTTACCTTTATCTGCAGTAAGAGGAAATGCAACTAGTAAGCAAAAAGCTTAGTAAGTACTATCTAGCTCACAAAAACTCGAAATGTGCAAACATGCTTCTTGAACAATATGAAAATCATATGAGATACTTATATGCTTGAAAGAAAACTAAGAACATGTATAACTCAAAACATGCATACTCAAGCATTAATAAAACTCAATTTACTTTTCTTGGCTCAACTTGAAACTTTAGCTATTCTTTAACTTTTTGAAAACTCTTTAAACTTTAGAAACTTTGCTAAAGCATATACTTGAAAATAATAATCACTTGGATCCACTGAAGACGTAAGTACCATCTCATGCGCGTTCCCTAAAAGGTTGGGGTAGCGAGCCACCAATCCTAATAGAGCAGACCTTGGTCTACCAGGGCCAAGACCTTGGAATTGGACACCTGGATTTCTTTAACGACGCCCTTGGACGCCGGGTACTGGCCTTAGAAAATAAAATAGCTTTTCTTTCTTTTCTTTCTTATCTGTAAATGCCTTGGCATTTTCTCGAGCACCTTGCGTGCTAAAATCCCTAAGTCTTGACTTTTGGGGATTTCTTAAGGCCTTGGCCTTTTCTTTTCTTATCTTTATCTTCTCTTTTCTTTTCTCATAACTTTCTTAGCCCCTAATCTCACATAGGGTGCTTAATCAAACTTATACAAGCATATAATGAACTAAGATCACATGCAAAAACTTAAACAAAAAGGAAATATCTCTTTTAAAAACTTTTAAGGGAAATTCTTGCGGAAAAACCGCCTCTTACTGCAGGTGAGCAGTACTTACCTTGATATCTTGGACTTACAACCAAGAACGGCGTCGGAGGTTCCGGAGAAACTCAAAGTCTCGGAGATTTCTTCGCGCTCACGCGTTCCTCTCGTCGTGGGGATTCCGAATATTGGAAGATCTCTCGGAGGAGAGCCTTGGCCGGCCACCGGAGGAAGCCTTAGGGCTTGGTGTGTTTTCGCCCAAGGGAGGAGAGAGAGACGGCGTGAGGGTTTGGGGGAAGAAAATAAAACTTCTCTCCTTAATTATCTATTTATACTTATGGGGGCGAATTTACCTAATTATACCTTATCTATTGTTTCGCTCAATCTGTTTCAACAAAACTAACCCAGCGCAGTTGGTCCGCCCACTCTTCTCTCACAGCGCTGGTGAAGGGTTCGAACCCCCTGCTGCCCTTAAACGTTTTTCCTTTTTTAAATATACTAAACGGACTCGGAAAATTCCATAAAAATATTCTAAAAAAATCCCTAAAAATATCTAGAATATTTCTAAACCATTTTTAATAATTCTAAGGACTCTAAGAACTAAAAATGGGAATTTTGGGGTGTTACAATTCCTTCGCTCAACTATCCCATTTTGTTGGGGGGTTCTAGGACATGAAAATTCATGTAAGTACCCATTTACCTTACAGAATTCCTCGAATCGTTGATTTTCAAACTCTCCCCCGTGATCACTCCTAAGTCTTTTAATTTTAGTGTCATTTTGATTTTCAATTAGTTTACAGAATTTATTAAATAGGTTTAGGGTTTCATCTTTGGTTTTTAGAAACCTAACCCAGGTAAACCTAGAGTAATCATCAACTATTACTAAGCAGTATCGGTTCCCGCTTAGTGACTTGGCTCCATGTGAATCAAATAGGTCAAGGTGCAGGAGCTCAAGTGTGGTTTGAGTTAAATCAGACTTGATTAGTTTGTGATTGGATTTGGTTTGTTTACCTTGATTACATGATTCACATATTAGGTTTTCATTATTTTTGATTTTGGGGATACCTTTGATTAAGCCAAGTTGAATAATTTTTGAGATAGTTCTCAAATTGGTATGACCTAATCTCCTATGCCAGAGGTTTGATTGTTCTAATTGTGTTAACATACATTTGGGTACAAGGGGAAGATTTATAGTGTATACATTGTTGTTCCTAGTGCCCTTAAGTATGATTTCTGAGTCTTGTTCATTTCTAATCAGGCAGTTGGAATTGTTGAAAGTAACTATATAACCAGAATCACATAACTGACTTATGCTAAGCAAGTTAAAATTAAAGTTTTCAACCAATAGCACTTTCTTAATAATGAAATCAAATTTAAGCTCAATATTACCTGACCCAATTACCTTGAGTGTAGCATTATTGCCAAATGCCACTGAGCCTAGGTTTTTGAGTTTGAGCTTGGTGAACTTCAATTTATCTCCAGTCATGTGTCTGGAGCAACCGCTATCCAACATCCATTGGTCCAAATCTTTATGTTCCTATGCATAAAGAATTTTCTTGATTTGGATCCAATTAGAATCAGGAATAGCTTAAATTGAGTTTCACTGCCTAGTCTGTCTCACCTAAATCTAGGGTTTTCATTCACGTTAACCTTATAGGTTTTGTGAGACAGGTTTTGATAATTTTGACAGTTTATTTTGAAAATAATTAAATTTTGAAAACTTAATTAATTTTGAAAACGATTAAATTTTTGAAAAACTTAATTTTGAAAAGAAGTTTAAATCTACAAATAACTGAATTTTTGTGTTAGATTCGAATTTAACAAAAATTAATTTGAATTTGAATTTCAAAAATTAGCTTCCAGGTCTTGGTGAGGCACTAGGCCTTCTTTGGCCGTAGCCTTATGGGATCATCCACCCTTTCCTTGACAAAGCCTTTTAATGAAATTTCATTTTCAAAATTATTCTTTGAAAAATTTCTGGTCTAACTAGTTTGGGTCTTGGATCGGTAGCTTCGGCTAGTTCCGCCAAATTGGCTTCCCTAACGTACTATCATCTCACCTCCACCCAATACTATGTTGTCAAGTTTCAGTTAAGTTTGTTTGGTCCTTAAACTAGCCTAAGTCTAAGCATGGTAAATTACAGAAATTAAATAAACAATCAATCAAGCAATTGAATTCAAGAGTAACAATTTTATCTA
Organism: Boesenbergia rotunda; assembly: GCA_024364735.1. NCBI lineage: Eukaryota > Viridiplantae > Streptophyta > Magnoliopsida > Zingiberales > Zingiberaceae > Boesenbergia > Boesenbergia rotunda. The sequence goes on along the minus strand of JAGFNQ010002029.1, from coordinate 335,076 downwards.
ATAATGAATATTGTTTTCAGTTTGGCTCCCCCTGGACTAAAGCCACGGTGATGGTTACGCAAGATGTGAATCTTGTCCTTGGGGATCCAATACTGATTTGATTTAGTCGGTTTGTTCAGGCATAGTTTAGGTACCCATGCCTGAATTTTACCTCTGGACTGATTCAGTATAGCAAAGTAAGATCTTTGTCGGGATTTGGTTCTATAGCCCAGTCCGGATCGATTTAGAACTGATTTCTGCTTTCCAAGGATCATGTCAAGACCCTTGGAGCCAGATGTGAATCGTTCTAAAGCTGATCTAAGATCCTTAACCTGAGTTTTCAGGGAGGAGTTTTCCTCTTCAAGTTTTTCAACTTGAGTAGGAATTCCTTCCTGAACCTTCTTGGTTAAGGGGTAGAGTCAGCCCCCTCTTTCTGGAGTTTTACTTCCTGTCGGAGGGATTCGACTCGGAGTTTGGCTTTTGCCAAATCTCGAGACAGAAACGAAATTAATTGAACTAATTGACATCTATTAAAACCAGTTACCTTAATTTCGCCGTCTTCTGTAAAGGTTAGTTCGCCGTCGTCCTGTTCTGATTCTGATTCAGTCTCGACTTTTTCTGAGGCGGTTAGAGCTAGAAGGTTGGATTGGGGTGCTTCTTCTTCTTCTTCTGAGGAAGATTCGTCCCAGGTTGCTTGGAGCGCCTTCTTCCGTCTTGTTTTCTTGGACTCCTTTAGATTTGGACATTCTGTCTTGTAGTGACCCTTCTTCTTACACTCGTAGCAGGTTACGTTGGGCTTGTTTTTATCATTCGCGGGTTCAACTGGTTCGTCCTTTCTTCGGCTGATTTTCCGTTTGTTGGTTCGGTTCTTCAGCTCCTTGTAGTAGGTTCGGGCGAGTCGGACCAGCTTTGTTTGATCCCCTTCTTCGTCTTCTGAGTCTGAGTTAGACTCGGGTTCAGGTTCAAACTTCTTCTTTCCAGTTCTACCTGCAACGAAAGCAATACCTTTCTTGACCATATTGGTGTTAGATTGTTCGTGCAGTTCTAGTTCGGAAAACAGTTCGTCTAATTTTATTTTAGAAAGATCCCTTGAGACCTTGTATGCATCTACCATATATGCCCACAAGGTGGTTCTAGGGAAAGCGTTTAAGGCATACCTTATTAAGTCACGGTTTTCAACCTTGTGACCTATTGTGTGAAGACCATTCATCAGTTCTTGGATCCGTGCGTGAAGTTGGGCTGCTGATTCGTTGTCGGTCATCTTGATGGTGTACAACTTGTTCAGGAACAGATCCCTTTTGCTGATCCTGGTATCTGACGTTCCTTCGTGCAGCTCGATCAATTTAGCCCAGAGCTCCTTAGCACTGTTGAAGGGGCCCACGCGGTTCAGCTCTTCTTTCGTCAATCCGCATTGAAGAGTCTGAGTAGCTTTTGCGTCGGCTTCTATCTTGCATTTTAGGGAGTTGTCCCATTCGGAGTAGCTCTGAGGAAGTCCATCAGCATTCTTGGGTATCTCCAGTCCGGACTGGATGATGATCCACATGTCCACCTGAGTTTTCAGGTGGACCTCCATGCGGCTTTTCCAGTAGGAAAAGTCTTCTCCACTAAAGAGTGGAGGTCTGGCAGTGCTAAAACCCTCTTGCATGGCCATTTGATCTGTAGATAAGAAACTAAAAACATATTTCCCAAGACTAGGTCTTGGATTAGTAGTGCGGGATAAGGATAATAAAATATAAAAAAAATTAAAAAATTAAAAAAAATCCGAAAAAATTTTCAAACTGGTGGTTGCACCAAGTTTGAACTTCCCCGCTCTGATACCACTTGTTGGATCGAGAAAACCGATAGAGGGGGGTGAATATCGGAAATCGTTCGGACTTTCGTAAAGAGCAATTGCACAGCGGAAATTTAAACACAGCACACAGACACAGTCGATTTATTTGGTTCGGAGCCTGTGTCGACTCCTACTCCAAGGCCCACGGTCGTTGACCGTTTACTTTGGGCAATTCTATATACGCGCAAAACAGTTTACAATATTTGATTACAAATAGGTGCACTAAAATAATAATATAAAAATTTCGATCTTCGTTACCGACGTTCGGAGTGGATTGACTTTTTCTGGACAGCGGGACGTCGTCGGCTTGAGTTGGAGTGTTTCCGGAGCAAGGCACGAGCGTAGAAGATCATTGACGCGTTGAAAGAACTGATGTCCTGAAGCCTTGGTCGAGGGTCCTTTATATAGGGCCTGGGGGCGCCCGGGACGTCGGGCGCGCCCCCCACGTGGCCTTTGATCCGCCAAAGTCTCGGTCGCGTCTGATCCTCTGGATCCGCTTTGACCGGGGCGCCCGGAGCGCTCGGGGCGCCCGGATTGACCGGGTCAAACTTTATCCGCTTGGCTTCGAGGGCTTTTGGTTCGAGGTATGCGCCTGGGGACGCCCGGGACGCAGGGGGCGCCCGGGAGCAGCGCGGGTGCCCGGGAGCACGGGGGCGCCCCGCCCAGCAGCTATTCGAACCCTTTTTCCTTTGACATGTTTTGTATGTACCTTGGGGACGCCCGGGACACTCCGGGCGCCCTACTCAGCCTTTGCCTATCTCCTTTGAGGCTTTCTGAGCTGCAGACACACGTTCCTTCGGTCCTGCATCCAGGGTTAGTCTAAAACACAATGCAACAATAAAATATTTATTTATACAGCCTTAGCTGTCTTGGTTCTAACTTTGGTCTCCAAAATGGAGCCCTAGGTCGAACCGACGCCTACTGTTCCCTCGACGGGGAACGCGTCCTCACCTACTCCTCTTGGGAGAGTTTACCTGATGCCAACCGCTCCTTTGGTTGGACTTTTGCCTGACGTTCCTTTGTCAGGTCTTGGATACTGGCAGTCCTTCGCCAGTTGCCTAGCAGTCCTTCGCTAGGGCTTGTATACTGGTTGTCCTTCGCCAGTTGCCTAGCATTCATTCGCTAGGGCTTTGCTACTGGCAGTCCTTCGCCAGTTGCCTAGCATTCCTTCGCTAGGGCTTTGCTACTGGCAGTCCTTCGCCAGTTGCCTAGCATTCCTTTGCTAGGACTTTGTCTCTGCACACTAGAGTAACTTGTTAGAAACACAAGTATGACTTAACTTTTGACCTCTGTTGCCATTATCAAAACACAGGTCTGACTTTGGTGCATTCTGCACCAACAAAATCAAATGCTATCTATAAAATTCAGCAATCAAACTTCAAACAAACACAACACAAGCTCGCTACAAAATTCAGAAGCAAACAAATGCAGAGAAACTCAGAAATATTCGAATGCAAACCTAACTAATTTCAAACACAATAGCTCACTAAAAACTGCATTTAACTTGGTACCAATTAATACCAAAGCCTCTCTTGATACAAAGTGAAGAAGTTGATACAAACTTGATACAGAGAGGAACAAACTTGTGTGCCGTAAGTTAAGGCTAAATGCAGAACTATAACTGATGTAAAGCTGATAAATTTGAAGCAACCAGTTTAAATGCCAGAAACAATTGAATGTGAAACAACAATTCAGAGCCCAAACCGATATGCAGAATTGACTCAATTGCAGAAGTGAAAGGTGCAGAAATGAAAGGTGCAGAACTTAATGAATTGACTGCAAAAATTACAACCACTGATCAAATGCAAACCAAATTCGAGTCACTAATCTAAGTTCAGAAAAAGCTTAAAAAGGCTAATGATTACTTGACACAAACTCAGAAACTATCAGAAATAGGGCTGAAACTACTGATATGCAGAAATTAAGGTTGGCACGCAAGCACAAAACTGATACATGAAACTGAATTGTGGGCAACTAAAATTAAGTGCTATGTTAACTAGACAAGCATCTATCTAGCTCGAATGCAGAATTTAACAACTACTAAGTGCAGAAACAATTTAGGAAACAAGCAACTCTGATACAGAAATTTCAGAACTGAAAATTAACTGCAGAAATGGAAATTACAGCTAACAAATTGAAAATTCACTATGTAAACTAAGCCTCGATCCCTCCCTTAGCTCATGAACTCCTTGCCGTCACACAAGGGTGAACCTCGAACCCGTAAGCTCCACAAATCACTGGGAAAACTCAATCTGTGATCAAATCCAGCTCAGCTTGCTCAAATCTGAAATTTCCATTCGATTCCTTCAATCTCGCTGTGGTGGATTGCGCTGATGGCTTGGAATTGATCCGAGCACTCCAGGGAACCCCTCCAGATAGCTCGGATGGAAGAAATGATGCACCATCGAGATCGAAGATAGCAAACAGTAGAGCCAAGGAAACCTCACATCAGCTCTGTTTCTTAGGCAAATTGAGGCTGGAAACTTCACGGATGAATCTTCCTAATGACCTAGAACCTGATCCAATGAAGAAGATCGAGTGGTCGCGCCCTTAGATGAAGAAACTAGCTGAAGAAAAATGAAGAAAACGCAACGACGAGGAAGACAGTGGTGAAGATGCGACGAGCTGCAGTTGAGGGAAATTTTTGATTAAATACTTAAGAATGAACGACCCAGATTGTTTAGAGAAGATCCAACGGCTGATCTTTATCCGATCTGAACCAAACTTTAATGATGTTGATCAAGGGTCAGGATCTGCCTCCCAGTAGACGGATCTTCCAGATTTGCAACGGATGACCCAAATCAACCTAATCTTTGAATGGACAGTCTAGAGCCCTCTGAGCTTAATCCAACGGTTGAATAATCTCTGATTTGGATGAACATCTCAGATCTTGACCTGAGTGCTTGATCAACCTTAACCCTAGCTCAGATTTCCTCAGAAGTTCCCAGATGGCTCAGATCTAGCCGTTTTCGAATCGGACGACCCAGATTTGTCTGAAGCTTGATCACTCGATCCGGGTCCACTTCTGACTCAAATCTGACCCAGCATAACCTAGGTCCATGATCCTTTCATGCCTATAAAAAATAGATCAACAATTTAGTGGAAAAATAATTCAAATATATCAAGATTTGTAATTAAGTCCAAAATAGCAGTAATTCCTAGAACCTAGCATAAATGCAAGATTAAGCAAGTAAAATATGGGTCAAACATGGATTTAATAACCTGAAATGATCAACAAAATAACACTTATTAGGCGCCCCCAGTGTCCCGGGCGCCCTTGATGCCGCGGGCGCCCTGGGTCCAAGCCAATGAAGCGATCGAAGTGAATTTAGCCGAGAAGCCAGCTGACCAAGTCAACCGGGGTGCCACAGTGTCCCGGGCGCCCCCGTCAGCTCCGAGCCCGATTTTGGAGGGATAAGCTCTGACCGAGATTCGGATGAGGGTTCTCGGATCCTAAGGCACATGTCAGGTGCCCCCAGCATCTCAGGCACCCAGGAGGTCTATAAAAGGGGCTCGACCCCCAACGCTTTGATAACTTTTCTAACGCCTCTACGCTCTTCGACTCAAGCGCTCTACTCCGGTAACCTCCAATCTCGAGATTCCAAGCGCCGACGATGACCCTCCGCACTGAAGTATGATCCACACCGGGCGTCGGTAACGAAGAGGAAACTTATTTTTTTTACTGCACTATAATTGTACAATTCTTTGTAAAACATTGCGCATTATAGAATTGCCCGCAGTAAACGTTCAAGGGCCGTGGGCCTTGGAGTAGGAGCCGACCGCGACTCCAAACCAAGTAAAAAGTCCTTGAGTTCTGTGCATTTATTTTTAATTTCCGCTGTGCATTCTCTTTCTTTTAATCCGAAATGATTTTACAATATTCACCCCCCTCTATCATATTTTCTCGATCCAACAGTAATTTGGCATTCCACGCAACTTACAGCTTGTAGATAAATTGCTCTCACAATTTTCAGGCTCTGGAGAAGTTGCTAATGGCAGTGGTAAAGTTGCTCGCAACTTTGCTCAGGGAGCAAAGCTCAGGCGCCGGTTGCTGGTTTTGGACTGTGGAGAGGTTGTTCTTTATGGAGCAAAGTAGTTTGCAACTTTGTCTTGAAGCAACTCATGTTGGTGCAGAATGCACCTAAGTCAAACCTGTGTTTTGATAATGGCAACATAGATCAAAAGTTAAGTCCTTCTTGTGTTCTAACAAGTTAATCAAGTGTGCAGTGAAAGCCCTAGCAAAGGACCGCTAGGCACTGGCGAAGGAATGCTAGAGTTAAAAGCCCTAGCGAAGGACTGCTAGGCACCAGGCGAAGGACAGTCTGGGACTAAAGACCTAGCGAAGGACTGCTAGGCACCGGGCGAAGGGAAGCCCGGCATCCAAGCCCTGACAAAGGACCGTCAGGCAAAAGTCCAACCAAAGGAGCAGTTGGCAACAGGTAAATTCTTCCGAGAGGAGTAGGTGAGGACGCGTTCCCCGTCGAGGGAACAGTAGGCGTCGGTTCGACCTAGGGCTCCATTTTGGAGACCAAAGTCAGAACCAAGACAGCTAAGGCTGTATAAATTAATGCTTTATCTTGTTTTCGGACTAACCCTGGATGCAGGACCAAAGGAACGTGTGTCTGCAGCTCAGAGAGCCTCAAAGGAGTGAGGCAGCAGCTGAGTAGGGCGCCCTGAGTGTCTAGGGCGCCTCCACGGTGAACAAGAAACAAGTAAGGCAAAAAGGAGATCGGCTAACCACTGGCCGGGGCGCCCTCTGCATCCAGGGCGCCCTCAGCAGCCAGGGCGCCCTGAGCGCCCAGGGCGCCCTCAGGAGCCAAGGCGCTTCGCGCCTACGCCAGCGAGGCCGATCAAATCTATCCTGCCGAGAAGACCGGGTCAACCGGGGCGCCCTCAGCGACCAGGGCGCCCCAGAGGTCAAACTTCATCCCTATTCAGGTGGGATAAAGCTTGACCGAGCAAACTGCGGATCGGATGACACCTGGCAGGGCGCCCCCGACGTCCAGGGCGCCCTAGGGGCTATAAATAGCACCCCCTCGACCCCAAGCTAAACATCAACTTGATTCCAAAGCTTCCACGCTCTTCTACGCTCGTGCCTTGCTCCAGAAATGCCTCACCTCGAGCCGACGACGTCCCGCTGCCCCGAAAAAGAATCGACACACTCCGGACGTCGGTAACGAAGAGCTTAATATTTTATTATTATTTGATTGCACTCTCTTTGTAATTGACATCATTGTAACCTATTTGCGCGACTATAGAATTGCCCAAAGTAAACGGTCAACGACCGTGGGCCTTGGAGTAGGAGTCGACACAGGCTCCGAACCAAGTAAAAATCACTGTGTCTTTGTGCTGTGTCTCGTATTTTTGTTTCCGCTGTGCACTTACTCTTAGTTTTCCGAAAAAGAGCGATTTCCGATATTCACCCCCCCTCTATCGGCTTTTCACGATCCAACAAGTGGTATCAGAGCGGGGAATTCAAACTTGGTGCAACCACCAGTTTGAAATATTTTTTTTCGGATTTTTTTTAATTTCTTATAATTATCTTTATCCCGCACTGCTAATCCAAGACCAAGTCTTGGGACACCTTTTTTGTAAAATTTCCTTTTATAGAATAAATGTCTATGCAAGAGGGATTCAGCACCGCTCGACCTCCACTCTTCAGTGGAGAAGACTTTTCCTACTGGAAAAGTCGCATGGAGGTCCACCTGAAAACTCAGGTGGACATGTGGATCATTATCCAGTCCGGTCTGGAGATCCCCCGAAATGCAGAAGGACTTCCACAAAGTTACTCGGAGTGGGACAACACTCTAAAGCGCAAGATAGATGCCAACGCAAAAGCAACGCAAACCCTACAATGCGGGCTGACAAAGGAAGAGCTGAACCGAGTGGGCCCCTTCAACAGTGCAAAAGAGTTATGGACAAAACTGATCGAGCTGCACGAAGGGACTTCGGACACCAGGATCAGCAAAAGGGATCTGCTACTGAATAAACTCTACACTATCAAGATGGCCGACAACGAAACAGCAGCCCAGCTCCACGCACGAATCCAGGAGGTAATGAACGGTCTTCACTCAATAGGTCACAAGGTTGAAAACCGTGACCTAATAAGGTATACTCTAAAAGCCTTTCCTAGAAACACCTTGTGGGCATCTATGGTAGATGCATACAAGGTCTCTAGAGATCTCTCTAAAATAAAACTACATGAATTATTTTCTGAACTAGAACTGCACGAACAGACTAACACCAATTCGGTCGAAAAAGGTATTGCTTTCATTGCAGGTAAAAACTTGAAGACAACGAAGAAGAAAACTGAACTTGAACCCGAGTCTGACACAGACTCAGAAGATGAAGAAGGAGATCAAACTAAACTGGTCCGGCTCGCTTGAAGCTACTACAAGGAGCTGAAGAACCGAACCAACAAACGAAAAACCGGCCGAAGAAAGGACGAACCAACTGAACCAGCAAACAAGCCCAATGTAACCTGCTACGAGTGCAAGAAAAAGGGCCACTACAAGTCAGAGTGCCCTAACCTAAAGGAGACGAAGAAGCCGAGAAGAAAGAAGGCGCTACAAGCAACCTGGGACGAGTCTTCCTCAGAAGAAGAAGAAGAGGCACCCCAGTCCAACCTCCTAGCTCTGACCGCCTCAGATAAAGTCGAGACAGAGTCAGAATCAGAACAAGAGGACGGCGAGCTGACCTTCACAGAGGACGGAGAAATTAAGGTAACTGGTTTTAATAGATTACAGTTAACTGAATTGATTTCTTTTCTTTCTCGTGATTTGGTAAAAGCCAAACTCCGGGTCGAATCCCTCCGACAGGAAGTAAAACTCCTGAAAGAGGGAGCTGACTCTAAACCCTTAACCGAGAAGGTTCAGGAAGGAACTTCTATTCAAGTTGAAAAACTTGAAAAGGAGAACTCCTCCCTGAAAACTCAGGTTAAGGAATTTAGAATAGCTTTAGAACGATTTACATCTGGTTCCAAGGGTCTTGACATGATCCTTGGAAAACAGAAATCAGTTCTAAATCGATCTGGACTTGGCTACTGAACCAAATCCCGACAAAGATCATATTGGTCTGTACTGAATCAGTCCAGAGGCAAAATTCAGGCATGGGTACCTAAACTATGCCTGAACCAACCTACTGGATCAAATCAGTATTGGATCCCCAAGGACAAGATTCACATCTTGCCTAACCATCACCGTGGCTTTAGTCCAGGGGGAGCCAAACTGAAAACTATTTTTATTAGATAAACTTGTCATTCTTGATCTAAATTGCTTGATTGATTGATTGTTTATTTTCTGCAATATACCATGCTTAGACTTAGGCTAGCTTAAGAACTGAACAAACTTAGCTAAAATTTGACAACATAGTATTGGGTGGAGGTGAGATGATAGTACATTAGGGAAGCCAATTTGGCGGAACTAGCCGAAGCTACCGATCCAAAATCCAAACTAGTTAGACCAGAAATTTTTCAAAAAATAATTTTGAAAATGAAATTTCATTAAAAGGCTTTGTCAAGGAAAGGGTGGATGATCCCATAAGGCTTCGGCCAAAGAAGGCCTAGTGCCTCGCCAAGACCTGGAAGCCAATTTTTGAAATTCAAATTCAAATTAATTTTTGTCAAATTCGAATCTAACACAAAATTTCAACTAAGTATAGACTTAAACATCTTTTCAAAAATTTCAAAATTAATTAATTAAGTTTTCAAAATTTAATTATCCTTCAAAATTAATCAAAATTTTCAAAATTTTCAAAACTATCAAAAACTGTCTCACAAAACCTATAAGGTTAATGTGATTGAAAACCCTAGATTTGGGTGAGACAGACTAGGCAGTGAAACTCAATTTAAGCTATTCCTGATTCTAATTGGATCCAAATCAAGAAAATTCTTTATGCGTAGGAACATAAAGATTTGGACCAATGGATGTTGGATAGCGGTTGCTCCAGACACATGACTGGAGATAAATTGAAGTTCACCAAGCTCAAACTGAAAAACCTAGGCTCAGTGGCATTTGGCAATAATGCCACACTCAAGGTAATTGGGTCAGGTAACATTGAGCTTAAATCTGATTTCATTATTAAGAAAGTTCTATTGGTTGAAAACTTTAATTTTAACTTGCTTAGCATAAGTCAGTTATGTGATACTGGTTATAGAGTTACTTTCAACAGTTCCAACTGCCTAATTAGAAATGAACAAGACTCAGAAATCATACTTAAGGGCACTAGGAAAAATAATGTATACACTATAAATCTTCCTATTATACCCAAATGTATGTTAACACAATTAGAACAATCAAACCTCTGGCATAGAAGATTAGGACATACCAATTTGAGAACTATCTCAAAAATTACCCAACTTGGCTTAATCAAAGGTATCCCCAACATCAAAAATAATGAAAACCTAATATGTGAATCATGCAATCAAGGTAAGCAAACCAAATCCAATCACAAACTAATTCAGTCTGATTTAACTCAAACCACACTTGAGCTCCTGCACCTTGACCTATTTGATTCACATGGAGCCAAGTCACTAAGCGGGAACCGATACTGCTTAGTAATAGTTGATGATTACTCTAGGTTTACCTGGGTTAGTTCCTAAAAACCAAAGATGTAACCCTAAACCTATTCAATGAATTCTGTAAACTAATTGAAAATCAAAACGACACTAAAATAAAAAGACTTAGGAGTGATCACGGGGGAGAATTTGAGAATCAACGATTCGAAGAATTCTGTAAAATAAATGGGTATTTACATGAATTTTCATGTCCTAGAACCCCCCAACAAAATGGGATAGTTGAGCGAAGGAATAGAACCTTACAAGAAGCCGCTAGGGCTATGCTCAACGAATTTAATCTAGCAAACCAATTTTGGGCAGAAGCAATTAGTACAGCCTGTTACATCCAAAATAGGGTGTTAATTAACAAGCGACACAACAAAACCCCCTATGAATTATACTACCATAGACTACCAAATTTACATTACCTAAGGGTCTTTGGGTGCAAAGTCCATATCCTAAACACCAAAGACTATTTAGGAAAATTTCAATCCAAGTCAAACCCAGGCATTTTTCTAAGGTATTCAACCACAAGTAGAGCCTATAGAGTTTACAACAGACAAACTAAGAAAATTGAAGAAACAACCAACTTAATTTTTGATGAAGAAATCAATTCAAATTCTAATAATCCAGAACCAATTTCATCAAACTCTGACCAAGAAAATAATGAACAAACTATTGAACCATTAATTGAACCCCTAAATGAACTAACTATTGAACCAACCAATGAATCAACTGAACCAAGAATCGAACCAACAAATCAACCAGTTGAAACAAATAGTGAACCAAACCGACCAGCCGGACCTGAGGCTGAACCAAGCACTAGAAGAACAAAGAAACCCAGACTTAGTCACCCAACCGATCAAATTGTGGGTGATCCAACTCTAGGAGTCAGGACTAGGTCCTCCTATAGAAACCTCAGTCAAATAGCTATGATATCAAAAATAGAACCCAAAACTATAGATGAAGCCCTACCTGACCCTGATTGGATCATAGCTATGCAAGAAGAATTAGCCCAATTTGAGAGGAACCAAGTCTGGGAACTAGTGCCTAAACCTGAAGGTAAATCCATTATAGATACTAAATGGGTCTTTAGGAACAAACTAAATGATCAAGAAGAAATAGTTAGAAATAAAGCCCGCTTAGTAGCTAAGGGATTCAGCCAAGTAGAGGGACTAGACTATGATGAAACATATGCCCCAGTAGCTAGACTTGAGTCCATTAGAATGTTATTGGCCTTTGCATCCCATAAAGGATTCAAGTTATATCAAATGGATGTAAAGTCAGCCTTTTTAAATGGATTTATTAAAGAAGAAGTTTATGTAGGGCAACCCCCCGGGTTTGAGGACTTAGACAAACCTAACCACGTCTATAAACTAACTAAAGCCCTATATGGATTAAAACAAGCACCTAGGGCTTGGTATGAAAGACTATCAACTTACTTAACTACTAAAGAATTTAAACAAGGCCAAATTGACTCAACCTTATTCATTAAAACCCTAGGAAAAGATAAATTTATTGCCCAAATTTACGTAGATGACATAATCTTTGGATCCACCAACACCAACTTTCTAAAAGAATTTGTCAAGATAATGGAAGATGAATTTGAAATGAGCTTAGTTGGTGAACTTACATTTTTTCTAGGACTACAAATCAAACAAACTAGGGATGGTAACTATGTTCATCAATTCAAATATGCTAAAGAATTAATAAAGAAATTTAAAATGGATAACTCTAAAAGCATAAGTACCCCCATGGCCACTAATGTAAAAATAGATAGTAACCCTGATGGTAAACCAGTGGATCCTAAACTCTATAGGAGTATGATAGGTAGCCTACTGTACCTTACAGCCAGCAGACCTGATATTCTTTTTGCTGTAGGGATGTGTGCTAGATTCCAAACTTGTGCTAAGGAAACGCACTTAGCAGCCCTAAAAAGAATTTTAAGATATGTAAAGGGCACCCTAAATGTAGGGATTTGGTATCCTAGAACTTCAACTTTTGATTTAACAGGATACACAGATTCTGACTATGCAGGCTGTAAGTTAGATAGAAAGAGCACAAGTGGAAACTGCCAACTGTTAGGTCAGAGTCTAGTTAGTTGTGTGTAGCTCTATCCACAACTGAAGCTGAGTATGTGGCATTAGGAGAATGTGTGGCTCAACTTTTATGGATGATGCACACACTCAAGGACTTTCAGCTCAACTACACCCAAACTCAAGTATTTATTGACAATATAAGTTCAATTAATTTAACTAAGAACCCAATTCAACACTCCAGAACCAAACATATAGAAGTCAAACATCATTTTGTAAGAGACCATGTAGCCAGGGGTGAAATAGCACTTAAGCATATTAACTCTAAATCCAACCTAGCTGATATATTCACAAAACCCTTACCTGAATCTGAGTTCAGTTCACTAAGAAGGCAGTTAGGATTGTGTTCAGTAGAATAGTTTAACTCAATTGTTTTACTCTACTTGATTTCAAAAATAAGTTCACTAAAATTTTAGAATTTTGAAAAACTGTTTTATTTAAATTTCAAAACCAGTTTTCAACTTAGCTTTTTTTTAAAAAATCAATTCTAAAATCTTCTCGACTTAGTTTTATATTTATTTTAAAACTACCCCCTTCAAAACTAGGGATTTTTCGAAAATGGACTTAGCCTAGGCTTTAACCCTAGAACTGCATGCACCTATAGACTTAGAAGCCAGCATCTCACAAGCACCTTAGGGTACTTCTGATTGATAACCTAGAAAGGGTTGAGATGCTTAGGTCTTTGCCTCAATTCAAGATGCTTTAAGTCAGTGCATTTGCAGTAATTGGGGCACTAAATACAACTTATACAACAATCAAGTTAAGTGTCAAGTTTAGAAAATCTAACTTGAACAAAAACACTTAACTTGACTAACCCTAGCAAAAACTACTGTTTATAACAGTTAGTAAGTAGCTAATTGGGTTAGACAGGCCCCTATAGAGAGAATTGATTGATTTAGTATAAATTTAAGTATGGATTGATTCAGTACAGCAAAAATTTTACTTATTTCCTTATTTATGCTGTATTTAATTGTTTTGATATATGGCAAAGGGGGAGAGATAGGAAAGGAGAGAGTAAAATTTTCTTTTCAAAATTTTCTTAACTCTATCCTTTATTCAAAAAGTCTTTCTGAAAGATACTTAAGCCTTTTCGAAACTTTTACTCTAGCTTCAAAATTTTTTCAAACTTTCAAATTTTGCAAAGTACTCTAGCTTCAAAATTTTTTCAAACTTTCAAATTTTGCAAAGTACTCTAGCTTCAAAATTTTTTTCAAACTTTCAAATTTTGCAAAGTACTCTAGCTTCAAAATTTTTTTCAAACTTTCAAATTTTGCAAAGTACTCTAGCTTCAAAATTTTTTCAAGCTTTCAAATTTTGCAAAGTACTCTAGCTTTTCAAAAGGTTTCTACTTAAGCTTGTCTTTACTCTAAAGCTAAAGTTGTTCAAATATGTTAAGTACTAAAGTGTTTCAAAACCTACTAAGTACTTAAGCTTGTTATATACTACAGAGTATTTAAGCTAACATTTTAAGTACTGTAAAACTTAAGACTTTAAACTCAAATTATGCTTTAAACTCTACTATGTATTTTTAAGTTACCTAAAACTTAAGTACAAGTAAAGTGTTTAAAACCCCACAAATTTTTGAAAAACATAGGGGGAGATTCCTTCCAGGGGGAGGGAACAAAAGTTAAAACTTTTTCATGTCTTACTTAAACTTAACTTTTTGAACTAGGGTTGCCATAAATCAAAAAGGGGGAGATTGTTGGTGCAGAATGCACCTAAGTCAAACCTGTGTTTTGATAATGGCAACATAGATCAAAAGTTAAGTCCTTCTTGTGTTCTAACAAGTTAATCAAGTGTGCAGTGAAAGCCCTAGCAAAGGACCGCTAGGCACTGGCGAAGGAATGCCAGAGTTAAAAGCCCTAGCGAAGGACTGCTAGGCACCAGGCGAAGGACAGTCTGGGACTAAAGACCTAGCAAAGGACTGCTAGGCACCGGGCGAAGGGAAGCCCGGCATCCAAGCCCTGACAAAGGACCGTCAGGCAAAAGTCCAACCAAAGGAGCAGTTGGCAACAGGTAAATTCTCCCGAGAGGAGTAGGTGAGGACGTGTTCCCCGTCGAGGGAACAGTAGGCGTCGGTTCGACCTAGGGCTCCATTTTGGAGACCAAAGTCAGAACCAAGACAGCTAAGGCTGTATAAATTAATGCTTTATCTTGTTTTCGGACTAACCCTGGATGCAGGACCAAAGGAACGTGTGTCTGCAGCTCAGAGAGCCTCAAAGGAGTGAGGCAGCAGCTGAGTAGGGCGCCCTGAGTGTCTAGGGCGCCTCCACGGTGAACAAGAAACAAGTAAGGCAAAAAGGAGATCGGCTAACCACTGGCCGGGGCGCCCTCTGCATCCAGGGCGCCCTCAGCAGCCAGGGCGCCCTGAGCGCCCAGGGCGCCCTCAGGAGCCAAGGCGCTTCGCGCCTACGCCAGCGAGGTCGATCAAATCTATCCAGCCGAGAAGACCGGGTCAACCGGGGCGCCCTCAGCGACCAGGGCGCCCCAGAGGTCAAACTTCATCCCTATTCAGGTGGGATAAAGCTTGACCGAGCAAACTGCGGATCGGATGACACCTGGCAGGGCGCCCCCGACGTCCAGGGCACCCTAGGGGCTATAAATAGCACCCCCTCGACCCCAAGCTAAACATCAACTTGATTCCAAAGCTTCCACGCTCTTCTACGCTCGTGCCTTGCTCCAGAAACGCCTCACCTCGAGCCGACGACGTCCCGCTGCCCCGAAAAAGAATCGACACACTCCGGACGTCGGTAACGAAGAGCTTAATATTTTATTATTATTTGATTGCACTCTCTTTGTAATTGAAATCATTGTAACCTATTTGCGCGACTATAGAATTGCCCAAAGTAAATCGTCAACGACCGTGGGCCTTGGAGTAGGAGTCGACACAGGCTCTGAACCAAGTAAAAATCACTGTGTCTTTGTGCTGTGTCTCATATTTTTGTTTCCGCTGTGCACTTACTCTTAGTTTTCCGAAAAAGAGCGATTTCTGATATTCACCCCCCCCCCTCTATTGGCTTTTCACGATCCATCAACTCATAGTTAGGATGCCAGCAGTGGAGAAGTGGAGTAGTAGGGTTTGTGTTTGGATTATCTTCTTCCTCGGAGTGGCCGACGACATCCCATTAGTTAGGAATTGGTTGGCTCAATGGGAAGGGATCAACTTGGTGACCACGGCTCTTGGTAGATCATCGCCCACACAATGTCCATGAGGGGAGGGTCATACGGTAGAAGATCGTAAGGTAATGGAAGGTATAATTCTTCGTTTGGCTCCTTATGTTATTTTGTGCCTTTTTTATTTGCCTTGTCATTTTATGTTTGTTATTTAATCATTTTGAATGTGAATCATAGTCAATAATTAATTAACTGGACCCCGACCATAAACATAAATGCCAGCGATCCACTCGTCGTATAAGGCTGATTTTTGTAATTGGCCGAGTTATAGTTTGGATCGTTCGATACGACACGAGATGGTCGTTGGGAGACGGGTCTCCATTCGGATTAATTTTTTAATCCATAGACATGGAGAGGTCTCTTGGAATGACCATGTATTTGCTTAGGAAACACGCCAAGCCATATCCAACAAAAGGTGTAAGATGTGTATACTGAAAGACATGATTTCTTTATATGAACATCTTCATTTTGAAAAGAGAATCATAACTACACTAGGTGCCTGTTTATATTAGTACATGCATGAAGTCCATTACTACGCATTGTAGATAACATGGTGTGTGGTATCACACGGAAGATCATGTTATCATTTCCTTGCCTAGTATAAGTAGAGGCTCACAACCGAGATGAAATTGGACAAACCATCGGGATGGTTGTAGTGTAATTAGGTGTGGTTGGTCTTGACCATAGAATTACACTAGTGTCCTTTGAGTACATTGAGCAGGAACAAAACCAGAGGTTATCCGATTTGTACTGACCCGATAATTGGATAGGACCTCAGACTTTATTATAGACTACGATCCCTTAATCCCGATATAATAACGGGCATATATTATTAATTATTATTTCTTTGATTTACCAATAGGTGAGATCTATTCTATTAGATCGATATACTCGGTAAGTTGGGAGATAATATTAATAATATGATGCGATATTGATTATTGGCGGAATCCGTGTCATGGTGAGTTAGGTTAATGATGCCCCCTTGATGAGCTCAAATGGTTCATCATGCTAAACCCTACATGTGGATTTGATCCGCCATGATGATAAGGTTGAGTGATACTAATCAAGGACCCAGAAGCTAATTAATTTGAATTGTCAGTAATTTAAATTAATTAATAGTCATTCGAGATCTTAAACACAGAGGGATGGACGACTCATAATATGTGGAGCCCATATGAATACCCTACCTTATGGACGACTCATATTTATAGGGCTAAGGTAGGGACCAAGATCTAACTCCTCCTCTTGGTCCCTACCTTAGCCCTATAAATACCCTATGAGATCATGAAACCAAGGCTTAATGAATTAATCCAATCTTATTTTCTCTCTCTCTCTTCCCTCTCTCCTAGGGCTCACGCGCGGCAATAGAAGGAAGAGGAAGATGTGTCTTCTTTCTCTCATTCTCATCTTCCCTTCCTCCACCTTAGAGGTCGGCGACCACTAGACAAGGAAGATCCTTTCCTCCTTTGTGGTGTGTGGCGAGAGGGAAGAAGAAGAAGGCGCGGGTGGAGGAGAACTCCTTCTCCTTGTGTGCTTGTCGCTACAAGGTTGAGGAAGGGAAGGAGAGATCGGTTTTACTTGTGCGCTTGGAGTCACGAGATAGGAAGATCTAGAGGAGGTCGGTTAGGGATTGTGTGGAAGAGAAGAGCTTCTTTTTCTCTTCTCCATCATTGTCTTCCATCCTAAGGTGGCTGGGGGCAACCCTTTGCATTAGGGTTTCTTGGCGCAAGTGGAAGGCAAGAAGAAGAGATTAATTGGAAGCCTTCGGTGATCTCGGTTCTCGGTAGACCATCGGCCACACAATGTTCGGGAAGACAGGGACATAAGGTAGAAGGCCGCGAGGTGATCGGGAAGGAATAACTCTTTCCCAAGCTCCCTTGTTTATTTTTGTGCCATGTTTGGTTACCTCGTCATTTTATGTTAGTTACTTAATTATTTTGATTTCGAATCATAGTCAATAATTAATAAACTGGACCCTGACCATAAACACAAAAGCCGGCGATCCACTCGTGACCTTTTTCGCGGTCGAACGATCAAGCAAATCACAAGGCCGATTTTGTAATTGACCGAGTTGTAATTTGGATCATTCGATATGGCACGAGATGGTCATTGGGAGACGGGTCTCCATTCAGATTATTTTTAATCCGTAGACATGGAGAGGTCTCTCAAGGATAACAAAGTTTTCGCTAAGGAAACCCGCCAAGCCATACCCAACAAAAGGGATCTCTTTCTTCCTTTATTCTTCTTCTCCATCATCCCCTCAGAGCTGTCCTTATGGCTGGCGGGCTTGGATGCTAAGAGAGGCCGGCGACGCAAAGGTTGGAGGTGGTGTTGCCGGTGGTTCCAAAACCCTAGGGTTAGAGTTTTTGGTTGGCATTGGAGAAGTGATTGCTTGCAACCCTTGGTGATCTCGGTTCCCGGAAGATCATCACCCACACGACGTCGAGGAAGGGAGGGACATAAGGTAGAAGACTGAAGGGATCTATATATAAAAACATTTAAAATCACAGCGGAAAAAAGATCCCTCGAGCGATCTATGCGAAAGAAAAACTCATACAAAGTGATCTACAATTCCTATCTTATAGGAATGCGCACCCTTCACTTATCCCACTAGTCCTTTGGTTCACCGGATCTCTTGCACATTCAAGTGTCCGTGCCTCTATGCATATCCATACGAACACGATCTATGTCTCGGAGAGGAACCACCTTAGTTGTGCTAGCAACTTGGGATGGTTCACAAAGCACAAGAACCACCACTAGGGAGTTATGGACAAGGAGGAAGAAAGAAGAGGAAGAGAAATGCACACTCTAGCCTTTGACAAGGGGGGGTATTTATCGTCATCTAATGAATACCAAGGGTCTATTTCCCTTGAGCACCTCTCATCTTAATGCTAATAAAACCCAATGAATACCAAGCCTCTTGGTATTCCTTGAGACTCTTAATATTCTATTCATCTAATGAATAGAATGTCTCTTAGCCTTCCTCTTAAATAATATTTATTAAATCCTTTAATGAATATTATCCATAATTAAGTGATTAAGTCTAATCTAGATGAGTCTAACTCAAATTAGACTCAATCCCATAATCTAATTGGATTCACTTGAGTTTAACTCAATTAATCCAATTTGAATCAAATCTTAGTCAAACCAAGATCAATTAATCTCCGAAGCATCGTATCCTTAGTGTGTGACCCAATAGGTTCTCGTAATGTTGGCAATGTATCTAAACCACTTTAGACACATAAGCAATAAGCGGCATCTAGCAATGCATCATTGCTACCCAAGTAACAAGAAAAGTCGAGATCCGACTAAACCTCCGTGACTATGATAATGTATAACCTTGTCCTTTTATCCTCGATATCTAGATTAACCAATGAGGCATAGACCGTGTCATCCTCAGTCAATCTTGTGTTTCTTGATCCCCGAGTAGACTCACTCAAACAAATGCGCTCAATATATCATATTGACTCATTTGAGTATGACTATGCGTTTTAGTAGTCCTACTCGATCAAGGGGGCCCACATATATCACTCCCGTCATATGGGAGGGATAGATCCTATCTACATCACTCATCTCCCTCCGCATAATTCATTACATACCCAACAATCGCCTTTATAGTTCACACTGTTACGGATGACGTTTGACGATACCAAAGTACATAACTCCTTATGTAGGAAACCGTAGTGATTTCAGGTCTAAGGATGTCATGTTAATGCTAATGCTTCCTAATGTTAGAGTATGTATTATATGCATGTTGTATGAATCAAATTGCTCTTATTTTTGTCTTTTTCATATTTATATGAATCTTAGAAGTTTCTGATCAGTTTCCTAAATTAGGCCTTAGGATGGGTTAAGGTCACTATCTCACTTGATAATGTCTCTTGGTAATAGGATATTCAATGTATGCATGTTGTATGAGTTGTAAGATGTTGTGTTATATTTTTATGCCATGATAACCCTATCTAAATGATTTGATCAGGTGAGTATATGTTGAATTATGGTTGAATTAAGGGTATCCATGTTTCATTATGCCATGATAGATAAAGAGAAAAAAAGAGTTAAAGATGCCATGCTCCTTGCTAATACTTCCTAGTGTTAGAATATGTATTATGTGCATGTTGTATGAATCAATTACTCTTGTTTCTTTGTCATTTTGATATTGATATGAACCTTTGAAGTTTATGATCTGTACCTTAAATTGGGTTTTAGGATGTGTTAAGGTCACTACTTCGCTTGATGATGTCTCTTGGTGATAGGATATTCAATGTATACATGTTGTATGAGTTGTGTGATGTTGTGTTGTGTTTTTATGCCATGATAACCCTATCTAAATATTTTGACCAGTAGAATATATGTTGAATTATGGGGGAATTAAAGGTATACATGTTTCATTATGCCATGATAGATGAAAAAAAATGAAACAAGTTCCCTAGGTGTATCATCCTTTGTTTTAAACCTAACATTATGTGTTTTATGAATCATGAATGATAAGTTGACATGTTACAAATTTTCATACCATGAAATTATGTTTCCTCCTGCCATGTTCATGCTTGAAAGTTATGATGATATTTACGCTTTGAATATATGCCCATGACATGTATGACATTATGAATAAAAGAATGTCTAAAGAGCAATTTCTAAGAAAAGAAAAGAAATGACGAACGCTATGCTAAAGAGAAATTGCTATGGAAAGAAAAGCAATCATGTATGCTATTTTACTTTATGAATGGGGTTGTACCAGACCCTAGTAAGGTCCATGGTTCTGGACTACCGCAGCTGTCCACGGTTCTGGGACTACCGTAGCTGTCCAACAGGGATGGGCTCCTTATGAAAGCCTCGGTTCTGGGACTACCGTAGATGTCCTCGGTTCTAGGACTACCGTAGCTGTTCTCGGTTATGGGACTACCGTAGCTGTCCTTGATGTGTGGTACAAGCCAGGGCCCCCATGATGTTATGATTATGTTTAAGTATTTATAATTATGATTTTCAAATAAGCATCCTTATGTTATGTGCATTTAACTCATGCATTCATTCATGTTATGCATCTATTCCATGTCAAGTATATTATATGCTTATGTCTAGAATTATGCCATGTTATGTATGTTCTTATGCTCATGTTTATGTTTAATGATATTGCATATGCTATGTTTAATGTTTATGCACATGTTTATGTTTAATGATATTGCATATGCTATGTTTAATGTTTATGCACATGTTTATGTTTAATGATATTGCATATGCTATGTTTAATGTTTATGCACATGTATATGTTCAATGATATTGCATATGCTATGTTTAATGTTTATGCACATGTTTATGTTTAATGATATTGCATATGCTATGTCTAATGTTTATGTACATGATTATATTTTAAAGATGATGCGAATGTTAAGTGTTTATGCTTATGTGCTTTAGATGCTTTAAGTATTTATGCATGTTATATGTTGATGTCAAATGATGTAGATTTCTACTTATATGTGATGTACGGATTTTGTGAGTAAGCAAGGAGCTTACTAAGCATTTTATGCTTATAGTCTACCTACTTATGTTACAGATCCAACTAAGGGTTTCTAAAGAAGGGGAAGCAGCAAGAGGGCCTGTGTGTGTGTGGCAGTGACTTGGCAGAACGATCCTACTGTTGTCTTTACTCTTACTTATGGACTTATTTCTCATGGACTTAATGTTGCTACTTATAAATGCATGTGTTAGTTCTTATGTTTACGCTTACTACTTGTTAGAGTTGAAGTTCTTTATGATATGCATGCTTAATGTAGAACTATATATTCTCTTGATAGATATGCTATGCTATGATTCACATGCTTAAAGTAGTTTAGTTAGAAAGAAATTTATCCAATTGCATATGTTCATGATTTGGTATTATTTCTGCTGCTATATTTATGCTTTATATGCAATAATGTACGAAAGAAAGAAAAAAAAGTAACACGTCGCTCACGTAAGGGGCGGGTGTTAGTATTAGAGCAATTTGTCATCTTACTACACACACATCAAGCCTGCATCCTACCACTTCCAAGTAAGATCTTACCTTACATAATTTAAGTATGTTTGCTTTATGTTTACTTATGATAGGAATGTTTCTAGACTAACCATACAAGTAGATGTGATACCCTATATGGTTCTAGAACGATAAAGAATATTTATGACTAAGTATGCAAATGCAAAATTATGCAACCATGTTTTTACCTGGGAATGAAAACTTAGGGTAGTACCTTACCTCACCTTATAATGAAAAAGATACAAATGCATGTATATACATGAAAATGATAAATGATCTTATACTAGCTTATTGTTGTAATATGAAAACAACATGGCTAGAAGAAGTACTAGAATGAATGATACCTTATGATAGAGAGTACTTTTAGGATATGTAAATATGATCGATACCTTACCTTACTTTATGATATCTATCTGTACAGATGATTGATTAGTCGTAAAACAATGAAGTAAATATAGAGAAATAGTAAATAACCTATAGAAGAATGATAACGTGCGAGAGTAGACGTATAGGTTAGTAGTATGATTTAATAATCTAGAGTTAGTAAAGTTAAATATTAATAATGTGTATACGTTAAGAGTTATTTATGAAGAGTAGTGAATATAATTAGTACATATATGCAGAATGATTGAAGTAGTAGTAGAAATAAATATTATGATTAGTAGATTAGTGACCTGGTGCAGTGGCTGTAGAAAAAGATTAGTAGAAAAGTATACGATATATGACAAGATGAATGATAAAAAAACTTGGGAACAAGTAGAGTTGCAAAAAAAAAAAAGAGGTAATAAGATAGATAAGACATGACAAATGAGTATAGATTATAATAATATGCATGAGATAAACAAAAAAAAAATTATAAGTTGAGATGAGGAAAAGTAGTTATTAAGACCCATATTTTGAAGTAGAGAATATCATAATTGTAATTATAGTAAGTGAAGAATGAAGTAGAATCTATTATATTAAATAAAAGTAGTATATGTTGATAAGTGTAGCAGATATAGACGAGTAAACGATGAATAGCAGATTTAGTAATTATAGAGTATGGTAAAGTAGAAAGAAAAATAATATTGATTCACGATGAAATTGAGATTATAGAGAGTAAACAACAAAAAGATCTTTTGATAACATATTTAGAGAAAAGAAGAGGTAACAAAAAAAAAGAAGTTCTAGTGCTTTATGGAGAGAAGAAAATAAGTGTAAGAATGTAAGAAATAAACTAGTATAATTAAAAACATAAATGAGAGAAAGCTTATGAAAAAGATAAAAGAGTAATAATAGATTTTATTGAAGATAAACAATTTTAGTAATGAAAATAGATGTAAGAAGACAAAGTAGAGTGTGTAGATATGATGTCTATTATATTATTAGATAATAAATTAGTAAAAGTGAGTAGTATTTTTATGATAACATAAAAGCAGTAGAGTAAGTGTATTAGAAAAAAAAATTAAATAAGAAAGCTTAGCATAATGTTCTAAAAAGTACTTAGATACGAATGAGAATTTATTAAACGAGTCTTAGTAAAACAATCTCAGTGACCTGAAACATTAGAATGTTAGAAATGAAGATACATGAGTAATAGAATAGGTAGAAATAAAAATAAATAATAATAATAATAATAATAATAATTCAAGAAATAGTTATGTATAAAAGAATCTGTAATTAGAAATACCATTAACCATTATGAAGTAACAGTAATAACGTAAATCTAGATATGTGAGCTTGTTGTTAATGTAGTAAAGATGAGCTATAAAACATAGAGGTAGTCCAAAATCAATAAAAGAATGTAGCTAGTGATACTTCATTAATGACAGATGTAGTAATAAGAAGTATGAGTAGAATATTAGAGTGTTGTATTGTGATATTGGTTACGATAAAGGATACATAAGTTATTTTATTTCTAATAGAACAAAGAATGAAAAGCTAGAAAGCAGTTATGGTAGAAAATGAAAACTTTATTGAACGTGTATGCTTAAGATGATAGAGAGTATGTAGATTCAATTGATAAAATCTGCGAAATAAAGGTATGTTTATCAGGTAACGTTATTATTAAAGAACACTAATAAAGTCAAAGAGAAATTATAGTATTAATAGATAAAAAGTAGTTATTATCAGACTGAGATGGAAGGTAAGAAAGATGATTGACATTGTGAGGCATTAGATAGAGTAAAGACAAAATTAAAATAGTTAGAAACTCATTAGTATCTATGGTAGCCTATAATAGAGTGACTATTTATATAAATGTATGACTAGAAAGAGAATACAATTATGAATGATTTTAAGATAAAAAAAATTAAATTGAGTAAGAAATTTGCAAGAGCGAAGAATAAGTAATTGTACTAACATGTATAATCACAATGGATAGGAGAAAGTAAGAAGTAGTAATAGTTATAACGACTTATGCAGAATTAAGTCGTTGGAGAGGTACGAGGAAGCCACCTGGGAACGCGAGGACGAGATGAGACGCAAGTACCCGAAGCTATTCTAAGTTCGAGGACGAACTTTCACGAGGTATGGGGGATTGTAACGCCTGTAAAATTCTCTCAATATTTTTTTCCTTAAAATATTTATCATGCCTATATGGATTCTTGAGTAACATATGAATACTAGCATGAACTTTAGCATGATTTCTTATATAGATTAAAAAGCTAAGTATTAATGGGCCTTACATGGGCCCTTCTAGTACCATGGCTATTAGTGGACCTTGGGTAGAATTTTAACATGAATAGAATTGAGCTCCAATTAGGAATATTAGCATAAGTCTTGGCGGGCTCTTATGTGGGCCTTGCCAAAAATAAGAGTAAATGTAATAAAATAAAATGCATGCACCAATGATTGAACCTTGGACCTAGGATAGAGGCAAAGCCTCATCATGCATGTACTAACCAATTCACCTTACAAGGGAGTGCTAGTGGAAAAGGAAGAGGATTTTAGTTGAGGCTAAAGGAAGTGAAGAGTCACCATGAGAAGATGCACCATGCCCCTTCACTTGTTCTTTACTTAGCATAAAAGAAAGGGATGAGAAGGTGAAGAGGCACTTCACTTAGTATAAAAAGGTTGGATGAGAAGTGAAGAGGCTTAAGTTACTTTTCTTCCACCAAGGCTCTCCCTCTTCTCTCTTCTTCCTCCTCCTTTCCTCCTCCTTGCTGTGAGCTTCAAGAAGGGTTTTCCCCTTGGAAAACTTCACAAGAGGACTCTCTCTTGAAGATCCAAGGTTTACTACAAGGCTACAAGGGCAAGGGGTATTCTAAGTTCAAGAAGGTCTTCCTTTCTCTTCTCTATTTGAGGTTTATAACCAAGACAACAAGGGTAAGACTCCCCTCACCTGCAACATAATAGCTAAATATATTTTTGTTCATGTTCTTGTATGTTCTTGTGATGTGTTGCTAAAAATCATGAAGTTTTTCCCTATAGATAAGTTTCGGCCATCATGGGTTTTAGGGCCTAGGTTCGTGTTTGATGCTATCTAATGACCCCAATGTTTTTATGATGTTAAGTTATGAGTTATGATGAAAAAAAGATGAAGTAAAAAGACACCTAAAAGTTTAGGCCAAGGCTCTCAAGAAGCCATAGACTTTTTGGCCATAAGAAGATGTTTGGGTTCTTTTTGACTAGCTAATGGTTTTAATTCCTTGTTGATGTTTGTTTGAGGGTTTTATATATATTTTAGGTCATGCTTCCCCTCTGAACATGTTCGGTTAATACCCTAAATAAGGACAAAAAAAATGAGTTAAAGATGCCATGTTACTTGCTAATGCTTCTTAGTGTTAGAGTATGTATTATATGCATGTTGTATGAATCAAATTGCTCTTGTATTTGTCTTTTTTCATGTTGATATGAATCTTAGAAGTTTCTGATCAGTTTCCTAAATTAGGCCTTAGGATGGGTTAAGGTCACTATCTCACTTGATAATGTCTCTTGGTAATAGGATATTCAATGTATGCATGTTGTATGAGTTGTAAGATGTTGTGTTGTGTTTTTATGCCATGTTAACCCTATCTAAATGATTTGATCAGTAGAGTATATGTTGAATTATGGTTGAATTAAGGGTATCCATGTTTCATTATGCCATGATAGATAAAGGGAAAGAAAAGAGAGTTAAAGATGCCATGTTCCTTGCTAATACTTCCTAGTGTTAGAATATGTATTATGTGCATGTTGTATCAATCAATTACTCTTATTTCTTTGTCATTTTCATGTTGATATGAACCTTAGAAGTTTATGATCAGTACCTTAAATTGGGTTTTAGGATGGGTTAAGGTCACTACTTCACTTGATGATGTCTCTTGGTGATAGGATATTCAATGTATGCATGTTGTATAAGTTGTGTGATGCTGTATTGTGTTTTTATGCCATGATAACCCTGTTAGTATTATGAGAGAAGTGTCCTAAGGCAATCGCCTTATGATTGTAATCATTTACTTTAATAAATGAATATTCACTATTTGAGTATACATGTTCATGTATTTGATTGAGATCTTAAACTCATTTACTGAATGTCCGCAATACAATTCACAGAATGAGAGAATTTGTGATGAATTCACGACTAGTGATTATCTCTACATGTGCAATTGTGAAGTATTGAAATTGTCCCTAGTCGATGAATTGATAAATATGGACACTGTCAATTCTGTTGAGACTAGCATGGGTTATTCTCTAATCAGCTGATTCTCACTGGCTGGTGACATTGGGATGCCCGGAGATAAACATGGATGCTAGTTAAGGGAACTAGTTCATTGGAGTGACTAGCTGTGAAACTTCATATGGTAATCTACATATAGATATGTCAATGAAAGTTCTTACTGCAGCTTAAGTGCGATGTTCCTTTGACTTGCGGTGCTCAAGTCATCTTTGTCACGGAGACTTATACTTTGACATCTTAAGCAAGCATCTACAAGGAGGTGCGGACCCAGGATGATTGGGTATAAGCCGAAGTGCCCGAAGATGTTTGAACAGCCTACAAAGGATTCACCACTCCTTGCGAGGGGATGTATACCCAAGGCCTATTGTCGGATTGTTACTCGAAGCCTCTGGCCAGAGCATAACATGTTCCGAGTATGAATCTCTAGGAAACATGAGAGTAATTAGAATCCGTTGGACGAGAAAGACATTACTTGGGCTAGGTGTGACGTAGTCAGCCTAGTGGGGACTGACACACATAGACCGTGTCCTGAACCAAGTGGGTATAAGATGGTGAAGGGAATGAGACACGATTCATTAAAGCTGCTGAAGGGTTTCAGAATTATTTCTGAGGTCAACCGTTGATCTTTCGATTAATTGGGGGTCATGATGTACTACTAGGTGCCACTCATGATCGTTATATAATTGGTTGATTATAGACGACCAACATAAATCGAAAGCCTATTTAGTCACACGCACAACGAGTAATCCGAGGGATTTAAAACGAGTTGAAAATTAGATTTTTCGATCAAGAGAAATAAGTCGAATCTGAATTTATCAGAGGCGCATCGGAAGCTTAAAATGGCTAAGTCTTTTGAAGGCTTATTGGACGAATTAAATGAGTTTAATTCGAGAGGAGACGGCTTGGTTTGGCCGGCCAAAGAGGGTCCCCACCCTCTTTGGTTTGGCCGGCCAAGCGCGATTTATTTTATAAAATTATGGATAAATAAATTTATATAAAGAGATTTATTTTCATGGAAATTAAAATAAACCTTGGATTGGTTTATTTTATTTTATAAAATCAATTATGAATTGATTTTTCCATGATAAGAAAAATTTATATAATAAATTTTTTGTGAAAATTTATTCCATAATAAAAGGGGAGATGTGTTTGTTTTTATTATAAAGTTAGTTATAATAAAACTTGGTATAACGGAATAATTCATAGGAAAATTTATAAGATAAATTTCTTGTGAAAATTTATTCCGTTAAAGGGGAGACTTGGCAATGGAGAGACTACTATATAAAGGAACCAAGGGAAGGCTTGAATTCCAATCAAGAGATCAAGTAGCAAGCCCTCTCTCTCTCTATTTCTCTCCCTCTCCCTCCTCTAGGGCCGGCGCCCTCTCTCACCTCTAGGGCCGGCTACTCCCCTTTCCCTTGCCGTGAGCCACCACCAAGAAGAGGCCGAAGAAGAAGAAGAAGCGGGGCGCGACTCCTTCCTTCCTCCGGAATCTTGATTCCGTTTTTCTTTTGGTGGTTAGTTTTCCATCTCTCTCTCTTGATATTCTTGTCGTGCCTTTGGAGAATCTAGTAGTTCTCGTCGGCACGAAACTCGTGGCTTTGCAAAGTCATCCCAAAGAGAACTCGGTGTGGATGCGAATAGAGGCGGAGCTTCCAAGGGACGCTACGATTGGATCTCGTCCCTTACTTCGAGTTACGCGAGGTATTGAATAAATTAGTTTACTTTCTACAAAATTTTAATTTATGATCATGTCCACACATCATAAGGTTGCATGCTAGATACGTTGTTAAAATAATTTGAGAAATTATTTATGCTAATTCTTCCGCTGCACGTAATTATTTTTTTTGAATTACGAACCCGTATCCATGTCAACATGCACCCGGTCCCAACAGTGGTATCAGAGCCGGTTAGTATTTGACATAATCATATAATTGTTTTGCGGAAAACTTTGTCATGATCTCAATTTTGGAAAATTTTCCAATTATGGAAACTTTCAAATTATGATAAATTTTAGATTTAGGAATTTCAAAGTTTGGAAATCCTCATGAAATTTCGCAAACTTTTGAAATATCCTAGTTTCTGAAATTTTATGATAATTTTGAAAACTTCCCATCTTTGGAAACTTTCCAATTTTGGAAATTTCCTATTTTTGAAATTTTCCAATTTTGAAAATATGTAAGTTTTCTTTATACCAGAAACTTACATTATTCTGAAAACCTATTATGAAATCTCGCAATTTTGGGCACTTTCTTTCAAAAAGTCTAGACAAATTTATGGATCATTAATTGACAATTAAATTCGAATTGGTTTTAAATTATTAACAAAATTCTTTATTTTGGATTGAGCCTCGGGGAGCCGTCCAATTTAAAGTTAGTTGTTGTAATTTAATTTCCCATTTTGAATAAAATTGTCATGTTTAATTTGGTAACGCCTCAGGGAGCGGACCAAATTGGATTTACGACAAATTTCTTTCTTTGGGTATCTGAGCCTCGGGGAGCCACCCTTAGAAAACAATTTTTTGTAATTAATTAATTCATAAATAAAATATGTGATCAAATCTTGGAAATTTAGGATAATTTCTTTATTTGATTTAAGAGGTGATGCTCTTACATATTGTTTCTCCAAAATTAATTAGGAAAATGGTTTCCTATAGAGTTTTCTTAAATGAGATTTTCATGAAAATAATATGTGGTTGAATTAAGGGAATTTGTCTCTTAATTTAATAAGATTTGATTTAGAGAAATCAAAGTCTTAAACATATTATTTCCAAAATTGATTATGACAATTTAGGAAATTGTTTCCCAAAACAATTCCTTGAATAAAGTATGAAATTAGAATTAGGAAATCCGGTGCCTAATTCAATTAATGAGACTTGATAAATTAAGTCACATACATACTTTATTAAGGAAATCGTTAGTACATGACATAATTATATGTCATGAATGTGCTTAGAAAAGAAAGGATGAGACCCAAAACCCCTTACAAAATATTAAGGCCAACACCTTTCATTAATATGGTTAGAACCGGAGTTTTGTTTCTCGTTTGGGTTGATGGACACATCCATGCCCGGCTTGAACCTCAACATGTTCAAACCATGGAATTAGTTTATGATTAATATAGTTGGAGTCAGAGGTCAATCCTTAGTTTTGGTTGTTGGACACATCCAAGCCTGACTAAACGGTTGAATGAGCTCCAACCATATTAAAACTATTTCTTGATTAATGGGTCAGCCTTAAGCTTGGACCATCGATTTGTTGTGCCACAGCCAAGGTCGATGTAAAGAGAGGTGCAGTTGGGTGCTATGTATATTGTTGCATACTTGTTAATGAGTTAACAACCCAATGATTTATGCAAACATTCAATTAGTTGATAGCATAAAGTGATAGTTACATATATATGATATGTAATCGGTATAATTACCCACCTTCATAGCTAAGAATAACTTGATGGCCACAACCATGGTTGTTCTTATCTATGATTGGATATTAACCTATTTGGAGGTGTTCCTACGATCTCCCGAATTGATAAAAAGGGTTATTCAATTCGAAAAATAAATAGGATTTAATTAATGTATGTTGATGCATTCTTTATCATTCTTCTCACATAAGCTCAATTTGTATTTCTAGGATAATCACTCGATCATGTCTTCTCTGAATTTGCGTTCCATTTTAGACACCAATAAACTAACTGGGCCAAACTTCATGGACTGGCTTCGAAACCTGAGGATAGTCCTCAAGGCAGAGAAGCTTGCTTATGTCCTTGAAGATCAACTTCCCAACCGTCCTCTAGAAGATGCAACTCCAGACCAGTTAGTGGCCTATCAGAAACATGTGACCGATTCTGAACTTGCGAGTTGCATCATGCTAGCCTCTATGGTACCTGAGCAGCAAAAGCAGCATGAGCATATGGATGCTTATACCATCATCTTCCATCTTCATGAGTTATTTGAAGAGCAGGCGAGATCCGAAAGGTTCGAAGTCTCCAGACTCCTCTTCACCTCTAGGATGCAGGAAGACACTTCTGCCTCACAGTTTGTGTTAAAGATGTTAGGGTACATTGAGCGACTGAGCACACTCGATTTTGCAATGGATCATGAACTAAGTATTGACTTAATTATGCATTGTTTGCCCAAAAGTTATTCACAATTTGTGATGAACTATCGGATGAACAAGCTGGAGACTACCATTCCTGAGTTGCTCAACCTGCTGATGACTATAGAGCCTTCTGTAAAGCAGGATCAGAAGACGGTACTGTTAGTTGGTTCCTCGAAGAAAGGTTCTAAGAGGAAGGCCAAAGAACTGAATAAAGGAAAGAAGAAAAAGGCCAAAAAGACTGAAAAGATACCAAAAGGCACTTGCCATCACTGTGGCAAGGAGGGTCACTGGCGAAGAAACTGCAAGGTTATCTTGAGTCCTTGAAGAAGAAGGCATCCGATGCCCCATCCTCTTCAGGTATCTTCGTTATTGAATGTCACTCTATTTCCTCAACCACCTGGGTACTTGATACTGGGCGTAGCTCACATATATGTAATGACATACAGGGGCTATGGAATAGAAGAAGACTCGTCAAGGGAGAAATGAATTTGCGACTTGGAAATGGAGCAAAGATTGCTGCTGTTGCCATCGGAACATATTTGCTAAAGCTCCCTACTGGACGTGTCTTAGAATTGGATAATTGTTATTTTGTTCCTTCGTTAATAAAGAACATTGTATCTATTTCATGTTTGAATGAAAAGGGTTATCATTTAACTTTTAGTAACAATTGTTGTTACATAACTTTAAATGACGTTCTTTATGGGACTGGAACTTTGTGCAATGGTATCTACACGTTAGATTTATCCGGTGACGTTTTCAATATCGAAGTTAGCAACAAACGTACTCGAATAGATAATCGAATAGACTCCTATATGTGGCATTGTCGTCTTGGCCATGTAAGTAAGAAACGCATGACCAAATTACACCGATGTGGAATTCTGGAATCATTTGAACCCGGTTTAATTGATACATGCGAATCATGCTTAAAAGGCAAGATGGCCAAATTACCCTTTTCCGGAAAAGGTAATCCAGTGGGAGAATTGCTTGGTCTAATACATACTGATGTATGTGGACCAATGTCAACTCTTGCAGAAGGAGGCTATAACTACTTCATCACCTTTAACGATGATCACTCATGATTCGGGTATGTGTTCTTGATGAAACACAAATCTGAAGCTTTTGAGAAATTCAAAGAGTTCAGAAATGAAGTAGAGAAACAGCTTGGCAAAAGTATTAAGATACTTCGATCTGATCGGGGTGGTGAATACTTGAGTCAAGAGTTTCAAGATTATCTCAGGGACAAAGGGATATTGTCTCAATGGACTCCGCCGTATACACCACAGCATAATGGTGTATCTGAGAGGCATAACCAAACCTTGATGGACATGGTTAGATCCATGATGAATCATGCAACTCTTCCAAAATCCTTTTGGGGCTATGCACATAAGACAGCTATTTACTTGCTAAACAGAGTCCCGACCAAGGTAGTCTCTACTACCCCATATGAGAGGTGGAATAGTAAGAAACCCCACTTAACTCAGCTTAAGTATGGGGTTGTCCTGCTTATGTGAAGCGGACTGTATCAGACAAAATGGATGCTAAGTCTGATAAATGTCTATTTATTGGATACCCTAAGGAAACGTAGGGTTACCAATTCTATCATTCCTTGGAACAAAAGGTGTTTGTTTCAAGGCATGCTGTATTTCTGGAAAAAGAATTTCTTTTACAAGAAAATAGTGGGAGTGGCATTGAACTTGATGAAGTTCAAGAAACTCCAATAGACATTACAGAGACACCTAGTCTAGACCCACAACCAATAACTCATAATGATGAGCTATCAGTTGAAGCTAAAACAACACCACCTCTTCGTAGGTCTAATAGGACACGCAATATTCCAGAGAGATACGGATTTCTCATAAGTGAATCGAACGACGTGTTACTCATAAGCGATGACGAACCTATCAGTTATGAAGATGTTCTGAAAAGTTCAGAAAGGGACAAATGGCTTGAAGCCATGAAGTCGGAAATGGATTCCATGTACGAAAACCAAGTATGGGACTTGGTTAACCCACCTGAAGGGATTAAGCCCATAGGGTGCAAGTGGGTTTTCAAGAAGAAAACCGACATGGAAGGTAATGTTGTTACCTTTAAGGCTAGATTAGTGGCAAAAGGATATCGTCAGAAACAAGGAATTGATTATGACGAAACCTATTCACCAATAGCTATGCTTAAATCCATTCGGATGCTCCTAGCCATAGCAGCTCATTATGATTATGAGATGGCAAATGGATGTGAAAACAGCTTTCCTTAATAGAAACCTGCTTGAGGATGTATACATGACACAACCTGAAGGTTTCACATCGGTTGATAAAACCAAAGTATGCAAGTTTCGACGATCCATATATGGACTGAAGCAAGCATCCAGGAGCTGGAACATCCGTTTTGATGAGACAATCAAAGAGTTTGATTTCTCACAAAATCCTGACGAACCTTGTGTGTACAAGAAGGTTAGTGGGAGTGCAGTCGTATTCCTAGTGTTATATGTCGATGACATATTACTTATAGGAAACGATATATCAGTCTTGCAGTCAGTTAAAATTTGGTTGTCCAAAACTTTCTCCATGAAAGACCTGGGAGAAGCAACCTATATCCTTGGGATTAGAATCTATAGACATAGATCAAAACGGTTGCTTGGTCTTTCGCAGTCTACATATATAGACCGAGTGCTTAAGAGGTTTAGCATGTTGGAATCCAAGAAAGGTTACCTTCCCATCAGGCATGGGATCAACCTTTCAAAGTCTATGTGTCCGCGCACAGAAGACGAGAGGATTTGCATGAATAAGATTCCTTATGCATCCGCGATAGGATCTATCATGTATGCTATGTTATGTACTAGGCCTGATGTATCGTATACTCTGAGCATCACGAGCAGATACCAGTCTGATCCAGGAATGGATCATTGGGCGGCTGTCAAGACAATCCTTAAGTACTTAAGAAGAACTAAGGATGTGTTCCTAATATATGGAGAAGGAGATATGGTAATACGTGGGTATACAGATGCCAGTTTCCAGACAGATAAGGATGAATCCAAATCTCAGTCTAGATACGTATTTACTTTGAATGGAGGCGCAATAAGTTGGAAGAGTTCCAAACAAGACACCGTAGCAGATTCTACCACGGAAGCAGTCTGGATCAAGAAGTTTGTCTCAAAACTTGGTGAGGTTCCAACCATTGATGAAGCAATACCGGTTTATTGCGACAACAATGGAGCTATTGCACAAGCAAAGGAACCAAGGTCTCATCAGCGATCCAAACATGTGCTTCGCCGCTATCATCTAATCAGAGAGATTATAAGTAGGAATGATATACAA
The DNA here is from genome assembly GCA_024364735.1 of Boesenbergia rotunda. NCBI lineage: Eukaryota > Viridiplantae > Streptophyta > Magnoliopsida > Zingiberales > Zingiberaceae > Boesenbergia > Boesenbergia rotunda. The sequence continues at coordinate 301,382 of JAGFNQ010002029.1, read as the reverse complement.
ATTGAGAAAATCCCACTGAAAGGAATGTAGCGGATCCTTTAACTAAGGCCTTGCCTCAGAGCAAGTTTGAGGGTCATGTTAGAGCCTGTGGTATTGGATACCGTAGCGATTGACATTAGGCCAAGTGGGAGTTTGTTAGTATTATGAGAGAAGTGTCCTAAGGCAATCGCCTTATGATTGTAATCATTTACTTTAATAAATGAATATTCACTATTTGAGTATACATGTTCATGTATTTGATTGAGATCTTAAACTCATTTACTGAATGCCCGAAATACAATTCACAGCATGAGAGAATTTGTGATGAATTCACGACTAGTGATTATCTCTACATGTGCAATTGTGAAGTATTGAAATTGTCCCTAGTCGATGAATTAATAAATATGGACACTGTCAATTCTGTTGAGACTAGCATGGGTTATTCTCTAATCAGCTGATTCGCACTGGCTGGTGACATTGGGATGTCCGGAGATAAACATGGATGCTAGTTAAGGGAACTAGTTCATTGGAGTGACTAGCTGTGAAACTTCATATGGTAATCTACATATAGATATGTCAATGAAAGTTCTTACTGCAGCTTAAGTGTGATGTTCCTTTGACTTGCGGTGCTCAAGTCATCTTGGTCACGCAGACTTATACTTTAACATCTTAAGCAAGCATCTCCAAGGAGGTGCGGACCCAAGATGATTGGGTATAAGCCGAAGTGCCCGAAGATGTTTGAACAGCCTACAAAGGATTCACCACTCCTTGCGAGGGGATGTATACCCAAGGCCTATCGTCGGATTGTTACTCAAAGCCTCTGGCCAGAGCATAACATGTTCTGAGTATGAATCTCTAGGAAACATGAGAGTAATTAGAATCCATTGGACGAGAAAGACATTACTTGGGCTAGGTGGGACGTAGTCAGCCTAGTGGGGACTGACACACATAGACCGTGTCCTGAACCAAGTGGGTATAAGATGGTGAAGGGAATGAGGCACGATTTATTAAAGCTGCTGAAGGGTTTCAGAATTATTTCTGAGGTCAACCGTTGATCTTTCGATTAATTAGGGGTCATGATGTACTATTAGGTGCCACTCATGATCGTTCTATAATTGGTTGATTATAGACGGCCAACATAAATCGAAAGCCTATTTAGTCACACGCACAACGAGTAATCCGAGGGATTTAAAACGAGATGAAAATTGGATTTTCCGATCAAGAGAAATAAGTCGAATCTGAATTTATCAGAGGCGCATCGGAAGCTTAAAATGGCTAAGTCTTTTGAAAGCTTATTAGACGAATTAAATGAGTTTAATTCGGGAGGAGGCGGCTTAGTTTGGCCGGCCAATGAGGGTCCCCACCCTCTTTGGTTTGGCCGGCCACAACAAGAAGGGAAACCAATTTATTTGGTTTAAATTATAAAATAAATCAAGCGCGATTTGTTTTATAAAATTATGGATAAATAAATTTATATTAAGAAATTTATATAAAGAAATTTATATAAAGACATTTATTTTCATGGAAATTAAAATAAACCTTGGATTAGTTTATTTTGTTTTATAAAATCAATTATGAATTGATTTTTCTATGATAAGAAAAATTTATATAATAAATTTTTTGTGAAAATTTATTCCATAATAAAAGGGGAGATGTGTTTGTTTTTATTATAAAGTTAGTTATAATAAAACTTGGTATAACGGAATAATTCATAGGAAAATTTATAAGATAAATTTCTTGTGAAAATTTATTCCGTTAAAGGGGAGACTTGGCAATGGAGTGGCTACTATATAAAGGAACCAAGGCAAGGCTTGAATTCCAATCAAGAGATCAAGTAGCAAGCCCTCTCTCTCTCTCTTTCTCTCCCTCTCCCTCCTCTAGGGCCGGCACCCTCTCTCACCTCTAGGGCCGGCTACTCCCCTTTCCCTTGCCGTGAGCCACCACCAAGAAGAGGCCGAAGAAGAAGAAGAAGCGGGGCGCGACTCCTTCCTTCCTCCCGGAATCTTGATTCCGTTTTTCTTTTGGTGATTAGTTTTCCATCTCTCTCTCTTGATATTCTTGTCGTGCCTTTGGAGAATCAAGTAGTTCTCGTCGGCATGAAACTCGTGGCTTTGCGAAGTCATCCCAAAGAGAACTCGGCGTGGACGCGAATAGAGGCGGAGCTTCCAAGGGACGCTACGGTTGGATCTCGTCCCTTACTTCGAGTTACGTGAGGTATTGAGTAAATTAGTTTACTTTCTGCAAAATTTTAATTTATGATCATGTCCACACATCATAAGGTTGCATGCTAGATACGTGGTTAAAATAATTTGAAAAATGATTTATGCTAATTCTTCTGCTGCACGTAATTATTTTTTTTTTAATTACGAACCCGTATCCATGTCAACATGCACCCGGTCCCAACAAACCCTATCTAAATATTTTGACCAGTAGAATATCTGTTGAATTATGGGGGAATTAAAGGTATCCATGTTTCATTATGCCATGATAGATGAAAAAAATAGAACAAGTTCCCTAGGTGTATCATCCTTAGTTTTAAACTGAACATTATATGTTTTATGAATCATGAATGATAAGTTGGCATGTTACGAATTTTCTTACCATGAAATTATGTTTCCTCCATGCCATGTTCATGCTTGAAAGTTATGATGATATTTACGCTTTGAGTATATGCCCATGACATGTATGACATTATGAATAAAAGAATGTCTAAAGAGTAATTTCTAAGAAAAGAAAAGAAATGACGAACGCTATGCTAAAGAGAAATTGCTATGGAAAAAAAGGAATCATGTATGCTATTTTACTTTATGAATGGGGTTGTACCGGACCCTAGTAAGGACCACGGTTCTGGACTACCGCAACTGTCCACGGTTCTGGACTACCGCAGCTGTCCACAGTTCTGGGACTACCGTAGCTATCCAACAGGGATGGGCTCCTAATGAAAGCCTCGGTTCTGGGACTACCATAGCTGTCCTCGGTTCTAGGACTACCGTAGCTGTCCTCGGTTGTGGGACTACCGTAGCTGTCCTTGATGTGTGGTACAAGCCAGGGCCCATGATGTTATTTATGTTTAGTATTTATTTATGATTTTCAATAAGCTCCTTATGTTATGCATTTACTCATGCATTCATTCATGTTATGCATCTATTCATGTCAGTATATTTTTGTTTGTTTATTGTTAGTTTTTTTATGCTCTGTTTATGTTTATATATTGCATATGCTATGTTTTGTTTATGACATGTTTATGTTTAATGATATTGCATATGCTATGTTTAATGTTTATGCACATGTTTATGTTTAATGATATTGCATATGTAGCGACCCGCCTTCTCTGCTGCCTTAGACGGATCGTTACTTTTGTCTACTTCTCGACTCTAATGCACGACTAATAGAAATGCGGAAATCTTTTTTTTTTCTTTTAAATTCATCTACGAATGATATTCTAACTTAAGTAGTCATGCAAGATACCATGTCACACTTTCTTTCTCAAAAACTCGTAAAATGATACTTATTGAAACCTGCCTCACCCAACTCAACTCTCGGGTATCAGTCGACTGATACTGTATCAGTCGACTGATAAGCCTGAAAACAGAATTTTCAGGTTTCGGCACTTGCTTCAAAACTCCACCAAACCTATACTTTCGAGCCATATAGAATCATGACACCATTTCTATACTCTATGTCAGTTTCCTAAACAATTTAGCCAATCAAAATGAATCCATAAACTTGAAATTAGGACTTTTGCGAAAGAAAATGAGCTATTCGAGTTTATATGAACTTTAACAATAGAGTTTGTACCAATCTTGACTCCTATGCATTCATAACACCAAATACATGTTCTATAACCTTGCTAAAGCATTATGAAACCTGAATGCAACTTTTCTAAACATATTTAAGCAATAAAACTTGATTCAAAGAGGAATTAATACTATCTTGGCACAAACATCTATTTCTCCAACAAAGTATCAATATTTCCAACTACTCATACTTTTACTCATCCAATGCAATCATAAGGATATGTAGGCTAAATGAAATGACATGGAATCTTTACTCTAAGAAATTGAGCATGTAAAACTATCCAAAGCTTAAATGTTCGCTAAACTCCATAAAGTAAGAACTTGAAATTGAATAAACTAAAACATTATAATTCAAATAACTAAATTGTCTCGTCTCAAAGATCTCTCCAAAATCAGCCACCACACACACTTTACTCAGCACCGCCTCGTCGCCTTCCTTCAGAATTGCTTGCCTTTACCTTTATCTGCAGTAAGAGGAAATGCAACTAGTAAGCAAAAAGCTTAGTAAGTACTATCTAGCTCACAAAATCTTGAAAATGTGCAAACATGCTTCTTGATCAATATGGAAATCATATGAGATACTTATATGCTTGAAAGAAAACTAAGAACATGTATAACTCAAAACATGCATACTCAAGCAATAATAAATCTCAATTTACTTTTCTTGGCTCAACTTGAAACTTTAGCTATTCTTTAACTTTTTGAAAACTCTTTAAACTTTAGAAACTTTGCTAAAGCATATACTTGAAAATAATAATCACTTGGATCCACTGAAGACGTAAGTACCATCTCATGCGCGTTCCCTAAAAGGTTGGGGTAGCGAGCCACCAATCCTAATAGAGCAGACCTTGGTCTACCAGGGCCAAGACCTTGGAATTGGACACCTGGATTTCTTTAACGACGACGCCCTTGGACGCCGGGTACTGGCCTTAGAAAATAAAATAGCTTTTCTTTCTTTTCTTTCTTATCTGTAAATGCCTTGGCATTTTCTCGAGCACCTTGCGTGCTAAAATCCCTAAGTCTTGACTTTTGGGGATTTCTTAAGGCCTTGGCCTTTTCTTTTATTATCTTTATCTTCTCTTTTCTTTTCTCATAGCTTTTCTTGGACCCTAACCTCATATAGGGCACTCAATAAAATATGTAAGCATATAATGAACTAAGATCACATGCAAAAATCTAAACAAGATGTAAATATCTCTTTTAAAAACTTTTAGGGGAAATTCTTGCGGAAAAATCGCCTCTTACTGCAGGTGAGCAGTACTTACTTTGATATCTTGGACTTACAACCAAGATTGACGTCTAGAGCTCGGGAGAAACTTGAGATCTCGGAGAATTCTTCGCGCCTACGCGTTCCTCTCGTCGCGGGGATTCTTTATTTCTTAATCTTTTAACTGCTTTGTCCACTATCTGTGTCGGTCTGCTCTCATAACTAAGATCTTTTTGGATCTGTACTGACTGAGGCTGAATCACTTCGCTAGGGTCGTGAATACACTTCTTTAGCATAGAGACATGAAAGGTACTGTGGATAGCTGACATATCCTCTGGTAGGTCCAGCTCATATGCTACCTTACCAACCCTCTTTATGATCTTGTAGGGTCCTATGTAGCGAGGACTTAGCTTGCCCTTCTTGCCAAATCTCACCACTCCCTTCGTAGGAGCGACCTTGAGAAATACTGAATCTCCAACTTGGAATTCAAGTGGCCTACGGCGTGTGTCAGCATAACTTTTCTGTCTACTCTGGGCAGTCTCAATCCTCTGGCGGATCGTCTGGATAGCCTGAGTGGTCTCATCTATAAGCTCAGTCTGGCTGTCTAGTCCTGACTCCATCTCTTTCTTCTCACCAGCTTCTTGCCAACATATGGGTGATTTGCATTTCCTGCCATACAATGCCTCATAAGGTGCAATCCTGATGGTGGCCTGATAGCTATTGTTGTAGGCAAACTCAGCTAAGCACAGAAATTTGCACCAACTACCTTTAAAGTCCAATGCACAAGCCCTGAGCATGTCTTCTAAAATCTGATTTACTCTCTCTGTTTGTCCATCTGTCTGGGGATGGAAAGCTGTGCTGAACTGAAGTCGGGTGCCTAGGGCATCCTGAACACACTTCCAAAAATGGGAGGTGAATCGCCCATCTCTGTCAGACACGATCGACTTCGGAACTCCGTGAAGCCTGATTACTTCTCTCACGTACAGCTGTGCTAACTGCTCTACCGAATGCGATAACTTGATGGCTAGGAAGTGGGCAGACTTGGTCAACCTGTCCACTATCACCCAAATTGCATCATGTCCATGGGTGGTTCTTGGAAGACCTGTGATAAAGTCCATGGATATTTCTTCCCATTTCCACTCTGGAATGGGAAGTGGCTGTAGAACTCCTCCTGGTCTCTGGTGCTCTGCTTTGACTCTCTGGCAGGTCAAGCAGGTACTGATATATCTGGCCACGTCTCGCTTGAGTCCAGACCACCAGAATCCTTTCTTTAAATCTTGATACATCTTAGTAGAACCAGGATGCATAGAGTACGGGGTACTGTGGGCTCTTCTAAAATATTCTTTCTTATTCCTCATCATTGGGGACGCAAAGGCGGTCTCCAAAATAGAGGATGCCACTATCTGATACTCGAAACTCTGAATTTCTGCCTCTTGGATCCCCTGCTTGATCTTCTGGATTTCTGAGTCTTGACTTTGCTTTCTTTGTATATCCCAAGCAAGGGTTGACTCTAGAGTCAATGCAGAAAATTGCCCAATTATTACCTCGACTCCAAAATCCTTTATTTCTTTCTGAAGTGGTAGAGACAGTGATGAAAGGACATCAGTGCTGCACAGGATTTTCTGCTCAGTGCATCTGCCACTTTATTAGCTTTACCTGGGTGGTAGAGGATTTCACAGTCATAATCTTTGACCAACTCTAGCCACCTGCGCTGCCTCATATTCAGGTCCTTCTGAGTGAAGAAGTACTTCAAACTCTGATGGTCTGTGAAGATTCTGCACTGCACTCCATACAGGTAGTGTCTCCAAAGCTTCAGTGCAAAAACCACAGCTGCCAGCTCAAGGTCTGGGTAGGGTAATTCTTCTCATAGTCCTTGAGCTGTCTGGAGGCGTACGCTATTACTTTACCATCTTGCATGAGGACAGCTCCAAGGCCCATCTTGGATGCATCACTGTAGATGTCAAAGGCCTTGTCACTCTCTGGAACAGTCAGGATGGGAGCACTAGTCAATCTTTTCTTCAGTTAGGAAGCTGTGCTCGCATTTATCTGACCACTCAAACTTCTGATTCTTTCTGGTCAGGGCTGTGAGAGGGAGGCTATTCTGGAAAAGTTCTCCACAAATTTTTGTAATATCCTGCCAGGCCTAAGAAGCTTCTGATCTCCTGGCATTCTTGGGTCTACACCAGTTGCTGACTGCTTCTATCTTGGCTGGATCAACTTGAATGCCTTCTTTGGATACAATGTGACCTAGGAAGGTCACCTGATCTAGCCAAAACTCACACTTTGAGAATTTTGCATAGAGCTTCTCCTGCTGAAGGATCTGCAGCACTATCCTCAAGTGTGTAGCATGGTCCTCTGGAGTCTGTGAGTATATGAGAATATCATCATTAAATACAATGACGAATTTATCGAGATACTCCCTGAAGATGTGGTTCATCAGCTCCATGAAGACTGCTGGAGCATTGGTTACTCCAAAAGGCATTACTACAAATTCGTAGTGGCCGTATCTTGTCCTGAAGGCCGTCCTGGGGATGTCACTTTCTTTAACCTTTAGCTGATGATACCCAGAACGCAGATCTATCTTCGAGAACACTGTAGCCCCTTTGAGTTGATCAAATAAATCATCTATTCTAGGAAGGGGGTACTTGTTCTTGATGGTCACCTTGTTCAGAGCCCTGTAGTCTATGCACAGACGCATAGACCCATCCTTCTTCTTGACGAAAAGTATAGGAGCTCCCCAGGGTGAATGACTCGGGCGAATGAAGCCCTTGTCTAGTAGCTCCTGGAGTTGCTCTTGTAATTCCTTCAACTCTGCTGGAGACATACGATATGGGGCCTTCGAGACCGGACCGGTACCGGGCACTAGCTCGATCTCGAATTCCACTTCTCGATTGGGAGGTAGTCCAGGTAATTCTTCTGGGAACACTTCTGGATATTCGCAGACTACCCGTACCTCCTCCTGCTTGAGTTCTTCTTTGCTTCTGATTCCACTAGTGTGCAAGAAAACCAGCACACCCCGCTCTAGCATCTGGTGGGCTGCCAAGGCTGAGAGAAATTTCTGAGTCTTCCTCCTTGAGGCTCCTTGAAACTCGAATGGTGGTTCTCCTTCTGGGCTGAAAACCACCTTCCTTCTACGGCAGTCCACTTAAGCGCTGTACTTACTGAGGAAATCCATGCCAGTATTGATGTCGAAGTCCTGCATCGCAAGGACTATCAGATCGACATATAGCTCTCGGTCTGAAATCTTGATTGGCACAGCCCGGAGCCTCTGGGTGGACTCCATGATTTCCCCTGAAGGGAGAGTTGTCAGGGAATCTGGACTCCCAACTCTCTGCAGGCACCTGTAACTTACTAGCAAAAGGTACTGATATGAAAGAATGGGTCGCCCCAGTGTCAAACAGTGTAGTAGCTAAATGCTGTAAAATAACTATTTGACCTGTTACGACCGTGGAGGCGCTGGCAGCTTCTTCCTTCGTGAGGGCAAAGACTCTGGCATTGGTTGGAACTGGTGCTGCTCCCAACCCTCCTTGACTGATCTGAGGTCCCTCCAGTATAGTAGGCATGTAATGTAACTGAGGCTGGCCCCCATACTGTACGGACTGCTGAGGAAGTACCTTGAACTTGTTTGGGCAGTCTTTGGATCTGTGTCCCTCTTGTCCACATGAATAGCATCCAGTTACACCCAAAAGGCATGCTCCTGNATCTTGGCTGGATCAACTTGAATGCCTTCTTTGGATACAATGTGACCTAGGAAGGTCACCTGATCTAGCCAAAACTCACACTTTGAGAATTTTGCATAGAGCTTCTCCTGCTGAAGGATCTGCAGCACTATCCTCAAGTGTGTAGCATGGTCCTCTGGAGTCTGTGAGTATATGAGAATATCATCAATAAATACAATGACGAATTTATCGAGATACTCCCTGAAGATGTGGTTCATCAGCTCCATGAAGACTGCTGGAGCATTGGTTACTCCAAAAGGCATTACTACAAATTCGTAGTGGCCGTATCTTGTCCTGAAGGCCGTCCTGGGGATGTCACTTTCTTTAACCTTTAGCTGATGATACCCAGAACGCAGATCTATCTTCGAGAACACTGTAGCCCCTTTGAGTTGATCAAATAAATCATCTATTCTAGGAAGGGTACTTGTTCTTGATGGTCACCTTGTTCAAGCCCTGTAGTCTATGCACAGACGCATAGACCCATCCTTCTTCTTGACGAAAAGTATAGGAGCTCCCCAGGGTGAATGACTCGGGCGAATGAAGCCCTTGTCTAGTAGCTCCTGGAGTTGCTCTTGTAATTCCTTCAACTCTGCTGGAGACATACGATATGGGGCCTTCGAGACCGGACCGGTACCGGGCACTAGCTCGATCTCGAATTCCACTTCTCGATTGGGAGGTAGTCCAGGTAATTCTTCTGGGAACACTTCTGGATATTCGCAGACTACCCGTACCTCCTCCTGCTTGAGTTCTTCCTTTGCTTCTGATTCCACTATGTGTGCAAGAAAACCAGCACACCCTCGCTCTAGCATCTGGTGGGCTGCCAAGGCTGAGAGAAATTTCTGAGTCTTCCTCCTTGAGGCTCCTTGAAACTCGAATGGTGGTTCTCCTTCTGGGCTGAAAACCACCTTCCTTCTACGGCAGTCCACTTAAGCGCTGTACTTACTGAGGAAATCCATGCCCAGTATGATGTCGAAGTCCTGCATCGCAAGGACTATCAGATCGACATATAGCTCTCGGTCTGAAATCTTGATTGGCACAGCCCGGAGCCTCTGGGTGGACTCCATGATTTCCCCTGAAGGGAGAGTTGTCAGGAATCTGGACTCCCAACTCTCTGCAGGCACCTGTAACTTACTAGCAAAAGGTACTGATATGAAAGAATGGGTCGCCCCAGTGTCAAACAGTGTAGTAGCTAAATGCTGTAAAATAACTATTTGACCTGTTACGACCGTGGAGGCGCTGGCAGCTTCTTCCTTCGTGAGGGCAAAGACTCTGGCATTGGTTGGAACTGGTGCTGCTCCCAACCCTCCTTGACTGATCTGAGGTCCCTCCAGTATAGTAGGCATGTAATGTAACTGAGGCTGGCCCCCATACTGTACGGACTGCTGAGGAAGTACCTTGAACTTGTTTGGGCAGTCTTTGGATCTGTGTCCCTCTTGTCCACATGAATAGCATCCAGTTACACCCAGAAGGCATGCTCCTGGATGGTTCCTCCCACACTTAGGACAAGGTGGATACCTAGCTTGCTTATTCTCTGGTTTTCCTTTCTGGCTGCCAGGCCACTGCTTCCTTTTGTGGTTCTTGTTCTTCCAGTTCTGGCTATTTGGCTGAGGCTTCTGGCCTCCTATTGTCTTGTTCTCAATCAGGACTGGCTTCTGCTGTGCTTGCTGTGCCTTGATGCTATTCAGGTAGTGCTCTGAGATTAGAGCACTACTGACCAACTCCTCGCTGGTCTGGGGTCGTTGCATCCCGCTGTTCACGTTGAGTGCTATCTCAGGGTTCAGCATGCGGAGCATCAGTCTGACTCGCTCCTTCTCTGTGCTGACTAGCTCTGGGCAGAGGCGAGCTAGTCTGTTGAACTTTGCGACTGCTTCTCCCACTGGTAGGCTACCTTGTCTGAACTCCATGAAGTCCTCGTAGTGCTTGTTGGTAACCCGCATGTGGAAGAACTCCTCATAGAACTCTTGCTCGAAATCTGCCCAGCTCATCTGGTTGACTATCCTCTTACTCTTGACTCGCTCCCACCACATACGAGCATCTCCAGTTAGGCAGAAGGAGGCACATTTGACCTTCTCGACCTCTGGCCAGTCAAGAAGCTCCATCGTGCTCTCTAAAGTCTTGAACCAAGCCTGGGCATCCCAGGGCTCAGTCGTGCCTGAGAAGCTTTCGGGTTTCAGCCTCTGCCACTGGACGAGGTATGCTTCTTGTCTTCGGTTCACAGCAGGGGTCTCCTGTGGGACTGGTGGAACTTCAGCCACTACTGGAGTTCCCACTCCTGCTGTGGGTGGTGTAGGGGGCACTGGGTGCTGATTCGCCATCAGTGTGGCGATGGTCTTCTGTTGTTCTGTAATCTGAGCTTGCATTTGAGCAATGACTGCCATCAGGTTTGGCTGTTCTGTGCCAGGCTCACTGTTATCTTGAACTGGAGTTCTGTTATTAGCATTAGGAGCTCGGCCTCTTCTTGCCATCTAATAATGCATAAGGGAACAAGAAATCACTATTACATCTCTAGGTATAAACTTATCTTCTTACTTAGAAATCTGATATCCATTCTAGGGATTAAACATGATTCTGTGATACTAAGGGATTAAACATGCTTCCTTGTTCTATGCACATGTGAGTAAGTACTTAAGCATTTCTCTATACTGCAATTAAATAAAGGAGCAATAGAAAAAAAACTGAAACTTAAAGCTTTCTTACTTGAAGACGGCAAGGTTGATGCTGATGTGTGTGTGATGCTGGAGAATGGGAACTGCTCTGATACCACCTGTAGCGACCCGCCTTCTCCTGCCTTAGACGGATCGTTACTTTTGTCTACTTCTCGACTCTAATGCACGACTAATAGAAATGCGGAAATCTTTTTTTTTCTTTTAAATTCATCTACGAATGATATTCTAACTTAAGTAGTCATGCATGATACCATGTCACACTTTCTTTCTCAAAAACTCGTAAAATGATACTTATTGAAACCTGCCTCACCCAACTCAACTCTCGGGTATCAGTCGACTGATACTGTATCAGTCGACTGATAAGCCTGAAAACAGAATTTTCAGGTTTCGGCACTTGCTTCAAAACTCCACCAAACCTATACTTTCGAGCCATATAGAATCATGACACCATTTCTATACTCTATGTCAGTTTCCTAAACAATTTAGCCAATCAAAATGAATCCATAAACTTGAAATTAGGACTTTTGCGGAAGAAAATGAGCTATTCGAGTTTATATGAACTTTAACAATAGAGTTTGTACCAATCTTGACTCCTATGCATTCATAACACCAAATACATGTTCTATAACCTTGCTAAAGCATTATGAAACCTGAATGCAACTTTTCTAAACATATTTAAGCAATAAAACTTGATTCAAAGAGGAATTAATACTATCTTGGCACAAACATCTATTTCTCCAACAAAGTATCAATATTTCCAACTACTCATACTTTTACTCATCCAATGCAATCATAAGGATATGTAGGCTAAATGAAATGACATGGAATCTTTACTCTAAGAAATTGAGCATGTAAAACTATCCAAAGCTTAAATGTTCGCTAAACTCCATAAAGCAAGAACTTGAAATTGAATAAACTAAAACATTGTAATTCAAATAACTAAATTGTCTCGTCTCAAAGATCTCTCCAAAATCAGCCACCACACACACTTTACTCAGCACCGCCTCGTCGCCTTCCTTCAGAATTGCTTGCCTTTACCTTTATCTGCAGTAAGAGGAAATGCAACTAGTAAGCAAAAAGCTTAGTAAGTACTATCTAGCTCACAAAATCTTGAAATGTGCAAACATGCTTCTTGATCAATATGGAAATCATATGAGATACTTATATGCTTGAAAGAAAACTAAGGACATGTATAACTCAAAACATGCATACTCAAGCAATAATAAATCTCAATTTACTTTTCTTGGCTCAACTTGAAACTTTAGCTATTCTTTAACTTTTTGAAAACTCTTTAAACTTTAGAAACTTTGCTAAAGCATATACTTGAAAATAATAATCACTTGGATCCACTGAAGACGTAAGTACCATCTCATGCGCGTTCCCTAAAAGGTTGGGGTAGCGAGCCACCAATCCTAATAGAGCAGACCTTGGTCTACCAGGGCCAAGACCTTGGAATTGGACACCTGGATTTCTTTAACGACGCCCTTGGACGCCGGGTACTGGCCTTAGAAAATAAAATAGCTTTTCTTTCTTTTCTTTCTTATCTGTAAATGCCTTGGCATTTTCTCGAGCACCTTGCGTGCTAAAATCCCTAAGTCTTGACTTTTGGGGATTTCTTAAGGCCTTGGCCTTTTCTTTTCTTATCTGTAAATGCCTTGGCATTTTCTCGAGCACCTTGCGTGCTAAAATTCCTAAGTCTTGACTTTTGGGGATTTCTTAAGGCCTTGGCCTTTTCTTTTATTATCTTTATCTTCTCTTTTCTTTTCTCATAGCTTTTCTTGGACCCTAACCTCATATAGGGCACTCAATAAAATATGTAAGCATATAATGAACTAAGATCACATGCAAAAATCTAAACAAGAAGTAAATATCTCTTTTAAAAACTTTTAGGGGAAATTCTTGCGGAAAAATCGCCTCTTACTGCAGGTGAGCAGTACTTACTTTGATATCTTGGACTTACAACCAAGATTGACGTCTAGAGCTCGGGAGAAACTTGAGATCTCGGAGAATTCTTCGCGCCTACGCGTTCCTCTCGTCGCGGGGATTCCGAATATTGGAAGATCTCTTGGAGGAGAGCCTTGGCCGGCCCCCTAGAGCTTGGTGTTGTTTCGCCCAAAAGAGGAGAGGTCGGCGTGAGGGTTTGGAGATGAGAGAAATAAAACTTCTCTCTTTAATTACCTATTTATACTTATGGGGCGGATTAACCTAACTACACCTTAAATATATTTCTCTCCTTCCTTTGCTGTGCTTGATACCCTAGCCTGGCTGGTCGCGCTCTCGCCTGGTCTCCTGCTGGTCGCGGGTTCGAACCCCCGGCTGCCCTTAAACGTTTTTCTTTTTTTTTTATATACTAAACGAACTCGGAAAATTCTATAAAAATATTCTAAAAATCCCTAAAAATATCTAGAATATTTCTAAACCATTTTTAAATAATTCTAAGGACTTTAAGAACTAAAAATGGGAATTTTGGGGGCGTTACAGCATATGCTATGTTTAATGTTTATGCACATGTTTATCTTTAATGATATTGCATATGCTATGTCTAATGTTTATGCACATGATTATATTTTAAAGATGATGCGAATGTTAAGTTTTTATGCTTATGTGCTTTAGATGCTTTAAGTATTTATGCATGTTATATGTTGATGTCAAATGATGTAGATTTCTACTTATATGTGATGTACGGATTTTGTGAGTAAGCAAGGAGCTTACTAAGCATTTTATGCTTATAGTCTACCTACTAATGTTGCAGATCCAACTAAGGGTTTCTAAAGAAGGGGAAGCTGTAGGAGGGCCTGTGTGTGTGTGGTACTGACTTGGCAGAACGATCCTACTGTTGTCTTTACTCTTACTTATGGACTTATTTCTCATGGACTTAATGTTGCTACATATAAATGCATGTGTTAGTTCTTATGTTTACGCTTACTACTTGTTGGAGTTGAAGTTCTTTATGATATGCATGCTTAATGTAGAACTATATATTCTCTTGATAGATATGCTATGCTATGATTCACATGCTTAAAGTAGTTTAGTTAGAAAGAAATTTATCCAATTGCATATGTTCATGATTTGACATTATTTCCGCTGCTATATTTACGCTTCATATGCAATAATGTACGAAAGAAAGAAAAAAAAAGTAACGCGTCACTCACGTAAGGGGCGGGCGTTACATGATCGAGTACAAAGCATGACGTACATGATAGACCCTATAGCAGATGCATAAGCGATCTGATCCATATGGTCTCTCTCCTCCTTAGATGAGGGACCTTGAGTCTTCGAAAGACTCACACCAGGTGACATTGGCAGAAATCCCTTCTTGGAATTCTGCATGGCAAAACGATTAAGCACCTTGTCAATATATGTACTCTGACTTAAGCCAAGCAATCTCTTAGACATATCTCTATAGATCTTGATGCCTAGGATATAGGTTACTTCACCTAAGTCTTTCATTGATAAACAATTCCCTAGCCACGTCTTCACAGATTGTAGTGAAGGGATATCATTCCCAATTAGGAGTATGTCATCTACATATAAGATCAAGAAGATAACAGTGCTCCCACTAACCCTCTTGTAGACCCAGGGTTCATCTTCATTCTTGATGAAACCAAACACTTTGATTGCATTATCGAATCGAAGATTCCAGCTTCGAGAAGCTTGCTTTAGCACACAAATGAACCTTTGCAATTTACATACCTTTCAAGCATGCTCTGGATCTACAAAACCCTCAGGTTGTGTCATCTACACATCCTCGAGTAAATTCCCATTTAGGAATGCGGTTTTGTCATCCATCTGCCAGATCTCGTAGTCATGGTAAACTGCAATAGCAAGCATGATCCGAATAGACTTAAGCATCGCCACTGATGAAAAGGTTTTATCATAGTCAATACCATGAATTTGTTTGAAACCTTTAGCTACCAATCACCCTTTATAGGTATGCATGCGTCCATCCATGTCGGTCTTTCTTCTAAAGACCCACTTATACCCAATGGGTTTAATCCCCTCAGGTAGATCAACCAACGTCCATACTTGGTTAGAGTACATGGATTCCATTTCGGATCTCATGGCCTCTAGCCATTTCTCAGAATCTGGGCTCATCACAGCTTCATGATAGGATGTAGGCTCATTCAACTCAATAAGCGTAATGTCATTATGGTCAGACAAGAGAAATGAGTATCTCTCAGGCTGACGACGTATCTTATCAGATCTGCGAAGAGGTTGGTCTACTTGAACAGCTTGTTGTTCCACAACTTCTTGTGCAACAATCTCATGATCCACAACATTTTGTGATGCCTGTTCAATGTCCATTAAGGCCTCAGTACTATCTGCATCTTGAACTTCATCAAGATGGATTTTACTCCCACTAGTTCTTCTAGAAATAAACTTCTTTTCTAAAAAAACATCATTTCTAGCGACAACACACATTGCCTTGTGTGGGATTATAAAAGTAATATCCCTTCGTTTCCTTGGGATACCCTACAAAATAACACTTATCATATTTGGGTACTAGTTTATCTGAGACTTGACATTGAACGTAAGCCTGACAACCCCAAATCATCATAAAAGACATAATGGGACTCTTCCCAGTCCATATCGTATATGGTGTCTTTGTGACGACCTTTGATGAAACTCGGTTAAGTGTGAAAAGAGTCGTCTCTAGAATGAATCCCCAGAAGGAAGTAGGAAGGTCTGTCTGACTCATCATTGATCGTACCATATCTAATAGAGTATGATTTCTCCGCTCGGACACACCATTCCATTGTGGTGTTCCTGGTGGAGTGAGTTGGGATATGATCCCACACTCTACTAGATGGTCACGAAACTCTTGGCTAAGGTATTCACCACCTCGATCTGATCGAAGCATCTTAATACACTTGCCAAGTTGGTTTTGTACTTCACTTTTGAATTCTTTGAACTTTTCAAAGGATTCCGACTTGTGTTTCATGAGATACACATAGCCGTATCTACTGACATCATCAGTGAAAGTGATGAAGTACTGATAGCCTCCTCTAGCTGCGACATTGAAAGGACCACATATATCAGTATGTATGAGTCCTAACAAGTCTGTCGCTCTTTCGCCGTGTCCACTAAATGGAGTCTTGTTCATCTTGCCTAGAAGACAAGATTCAGATGTCTCATATGATTCAAAATCAAATGAGTCCAGTAATCCATCCTTATGGAGCTGGGATATACGACTCTCATTTATATATCCCAAGTGACAATGCTAGATATACGTTAGGTTCACATCATTGGATTTGAACCGTTTGGTATTTATGTTATAGATTGGGTTTTCTAGGTCTAAAACATAGAGTCCATTCACAAGTGGTGATTACAATAGAACATGTCATTTAACATTATGGAACAATATTTGTCCTTTATGATAAATGAAAAGCCTTTCTTGTCCAAACAAGATACTGAAATTATGTTCTTAGTCAATGCAGGTACATAAAAGCACTCCTCTAGTTCTAAGATATGCCCAGTGGGCAAAGACAAGGAATAAGTTCCTACAGCTATGGCAACAACTCTTGCTCTATTGCCTACTCGTAGGTCCACTTCACCCTTCATCAATGATCTAGATCTTTGAAGGCCTGCACATTAGTACAAATGTGAGACGCGCATCCGGTATCTAATACCCAAGAAGAAGATATAGATAGATTGACTTCTATAACAAAAATACATGAGGCAGAAGTCTCACTTCTTTTCTTCTTTACTTCCTCCAGGTAATGTTTGCAGTTCCTCTTCCAATGTTCGGTCTCACCACAGTGGAAGTAGGTCCCTTCCTTAGGCATCTTATCTTTAGCCTTGGATGTAGTAGAGTTGGTCGTGCCTTTGCCTTGGGTCTTACCCTTTCCTTTAGACTTCCATTTGCCTTTGTCCTTTTGTACCATCAGTACATTACTGGTTTTGGTTTTCTTGAGATTAGGTTCAGCAGTTCTTAACATACTGAGCATCTCAGGCAAAGGCTTGTCAATTTCATTCATGTTGTAATTCATATCAAATTGATTATACCCCTTTGGCAACGATTGCAGGATAAGGTCCGTTGCCAATTCTTGGCCCAGTGGAAATCCTAGTCTTTCAAGGTTCTCGACATACCCAATCATCTTGAGTACGTGAGTTCCTACAGGAGTTCCTTCTTGCATCTTGCATGCAAATAGGGCTTTGGACACCTCAAACCGCTCGTGCCTAGCTTGCCCTTGATATAGTTGCTTTAGATGCTCAACCATCTCATGTGCATTCATGTTCTCATGTTGCTTCTGAAGCTCAATGTTCATGGTGGCAAGCATAAGACATGATACATCAAGTGCATCATCCTGATGCTTCTTGTAAGCATCCTTTTCGGCAGGGGTAGCGGTAGCGGCGGGTGCTTCTGGAAGAGATTGCTCTAGGACGTACAATTTTCATTCTTGTTTGAGGAATATCCTTAAGTTTCTGTACCAGTCCAAGAATATAGCTCCGTTGAGCATGTCCTTCTCAAGGACGGATCGCAGAGAGAGAGTATTTGACGTGTTAGATGACATGGTGATCTACAACAGTAAAATTATGCAGAAATAAGTATAATATCTAATTCATTTAATTAGGCCTTTAATTAAATGATGCTCCCACTGAATCGTAGAGCTTTGGTTGTGGCTAGTCATGGATGTAAGCAAACTCAAATTACCAACACTACTAGCTCCAAACCAAATAGCAATCATTATTCATGTGGGACAAGATCCATATTATACTTCATCT
This sequence comes from Boesenbergia rotunda, assembly GCA_024364735.1. Taxonomy (NCBI): domain Eukaryota; kingdom Viridiplantae; phylum Streptophyta; class Magnoliopsida; order Zingiberales; family Zingiberaceae; genus Boesenbergia; species Boesenbergia rotunda. Next base: position 283,288 of record JAGFNQ010002029.1, on the reverse strand, counting down.
TGAGTTAGCTTTGGCTAATCACCCAAGACTTGGTATAATTAGGTAGGAATCATTTTACCAATTACATCTCATGCAACTCTTTGAAACAAAGGGTCAAGATCCACATTATACATCATCTTGAGTTAGCTTTGGCTAATCGCCCAAGACAAGGAATAATTATTCTCTTATCCAATTTTCCCAACTTTTGGGATATGCCTCCAAGTTTCTCAATCTAATTGAGGGGAATTAGTTAAGTCTCACCCAAAGTTTGATAGCGGGACATCACAATTGTCCTCTCGCACTCTATCAAGATAAAATGCATTGCTTTGCTTTGGCAAACCCAACAACAAATGATCGAGGTAGTTTATGAGTATCAAACTTTGGTAGACATATTGAGTTGACTTAATTAAGATAAACATCTAAGCATGCATCACATACACACACATAGCATATATCAACATAGAAACAAAGAAACATGACATGGTTATGGCCCGTATACTACGATCTTCTCAAGCCAATGAGAAGATTGATGGTCAACCTAGGGATAACATCTTCTCCAAGTGCATCCTTCGGTCATCGTGTGTGGTCGGCATCCTTCTTGTAACTTCATTCTTTAATGGACACTCCACTGCACCTTTTGTACATTATAATGTAGGAAAACTCGAGTTACATTCGAGTCTAAATCTATTTTTACAACTAGGAAAATTAGAGACAAGGCACGACACGCAGGCTGTATTATGAATTACAACATGCACACACACACACACATACATCCAATCACATTGGGGTTAAGGCCATAACCATGCACCATGTCATCAATCAATTACAATAGATTTAGGACATCAATTTTTATTATGATTGTAAAAATGCTCATGAGCCGAAACCATAGGTTATAAAATTTGTCGAGTACATTCGCATTGTAGCACACTTTCATATTTCATATGATGATGCTATAGACTTTTAGTTTGATCAACACAAACTTTTGTATCTCGACAAATGATCATACATTATACAATCTATAATAAAATTATATCCACCTTCTATATCACATATAAAAGTTTTCTAAACTTTGTACGATCTTTCGCAAGTGGCTCTGATACCACTGAAGGGATCTATAGGTAAAAACATTTAAAATCGCAGCGGAAATAAGATCCCTCGAGCGATCCATGCGAAAGAAAAACTCATACAAAGTGATCTACAATTCCTATCTTATAGGAATACCTTTGTCGCACACCTTCGCTTATCCTGCTAGTCCATTGGTTCACCGGATCTCTTGCATGTTCAAGTGTCTGTGCCTCTATCCGTATCCACACGAACATGATCTACGCCTCGGAGAAGAACCACCTTAGTTGTGCTAGCAACTTGGGATGGTTCACAAAGCACAAGAACCTCCACTAGGGAGTTATGGACAAGGAGGAAGAAAGACGAGGAAGAGAGATGTACACTCTAGCCTTTGACAAGGGGGGGGGGGTATTTATACTCATCTAATGAATACCAAGGGTCTATGTCCCTTGAGCTCCTATCATCTTAATGCTAATAAATCCCAATGAATACCAAGCCTCTTGGTATTCCTTGAGACTCTTAATATTCTATTCATCTAATGAATAGAATGTCTCTTAGCCTTCCTCTTAAATAATATTTATTAAACCCTTTAATGAATATTATCCATAATTAAGTGGTTGAGTCTAATCTAGAAGAGTCTAACTCAAATTAGACTCAATCCCATAATCTAATTGGATTCACTTGAGTCTAACTCAATTAATCCAATTTGAATCAAATCTTAGTCAAACCAAGATCAATTAATCTCCGAAGCAACGTGTCCTTAGTGTGTGACCCAATAGGTTCTCGTAACGTTGGCAAAGTGTCAAAACTACTTTAGACACATAAGCAATGAGCGACATCTAGCAATGCATCATTGCTATCCAAGTAACAAGAAAAGTCGAGATCTGACTAGACTTCCGTGACTATGATAATGTATAACCTTGTCCTTCTAACCTCGATATCTAGATTGACCAATGAGCCATAGACCGTGTCATCCTCAGTTAATCTTGTGTTTCTTGATCCCCGAGTAGACTCACTTAAACAAATGAGCTCAATATCTCATATTGACTCATTTCAGCATGGTCATGCGTTTTAGTAGTCCTCCTCGATCAAGGGGCCAACAGATATCACTCCCGTCATATGGGAGGGATAGTTCCCATCTACATCACTCACATCCCACCACATAATTCATTACATACCCAGTGATCGCCTTTATAGTCCACTCTGTTACGAGTGATGTTTGACGATACCAAAGTACATAACTACTTATATAGGGAATCGTAGTGACTTCAAGTCTAAGGACTATTCATACTAATAGTCACATGAGAAAGTTTATGACACTCATATGACAATTTATGAAACTTTCTCATGGCGGGTCAATTCAGTACACATTCTCCAATGTATACCCATGTGTTAACATGATATCACATATCCATGACTTGTGAGCTCAAGTCATCAGTTGACCTACATGCTAGTCTCCATGGATTAATATTATCCTTGAATATTAATACTTGACTACGAATGGTTTAGAGTAGTGTTCTCTACATCATGTCACTATCGATTCAACTAATCGATATGATGTAGATAAGAACCTACTGGCCAATCATGCCTTATTAATTATAGAATATGATACAAAATGTCCCTAGTCAATGATCACAAAATTGGCTCTAGAGCTCCTACTAACAAAGACCACGAGGTAATAGGGAAGGTATATTCTCTCCCTAAGCTCCTTATGTTATTTTGTGCCTTTATACTTTGCTTCGTCATTTCATGTGTGTCAATTAATTATTTGATTTTGAATCATGGCTAATAATTAATTAACTGGACCACGACCGTAAACACAAGAACCGACGATCCACTCGTCGTCACTTTTGTGATCGTTTGGTTAGAAGAATTACAAGACACGATCTTTGTGATTGGCCAAGTTGTAATTCGTACCGAACGATATGATGACGAGATGGTCATTGGGAGACGGATCTCCATTCGGATTAATTTTTAATCCGTAGACATGGGGAGATCTCTCAAGGACGACCAAGTATTCCCATAGGAAACCCGCCAAGCCATACCCTACAGTCCCGCTTCTCCTAAGTCCTTTATATCGAACTATTTGGACAATCATACCTTTACGTCTGATAACACTTTGACATTGTTTCCAATGAGCAAAATGTCATCTACGTATAGTACAAGAAATACCACTACGTTTCTGTCACATCTCTTATATACACATGATTCATCCGGGCTTTGAATAAATCCATATGACTGGATTACCTCATCAAAGTGGATGTTCCATGATCGCGAAGCTTGCTTTAATCCATAAATGGACTGATTAAGATTGCATACAAGATGCTCTTTTCTCTTCGCAATGAATCCCTCTGGTTGCTTCATGTAGATAGTCTCCTCAAGACTTCGTTAAGGAAAGTTGTATTGATGTTCATCTGCCATACCTCATAGTCCATGTGAGTGGCATTAGAGAAGAGAATCCAGATAGACATAAGCATGGCTACCGGCAAAAAGGCCCCCTCATAATCGATACCCTCTTTCTGAGTATACCCTTTCGCAACAAGCCTAGCTTTGAAGGTCTCAACCTTCCCATCTGATCCTCTCTTTCTCTTATAGATTCACTTGCATCCAATGGCTTTTATCCCATTGGGTGGTTCTACTAGCTCCTACACATGATTAGAATCCATAGATTCTATCTCAGAATTCATTGCCCTTTGGCAAGAATCTGCATCCTTATCTTGGAGTGCCTCGTCATAGGTCCAGGGATCCGGTTCATGTTTGCCAAGGACCAAGTCCGTAGACTCTCCCAAAAGCATGAATGTTTCAAGTTGTATGACAACCCACCCACTACAACGAGGTACCACCTATGTATCTTCAGTGACACGCGGTGCAGTGAATTGTGGAGTATCTTCTTGTACAGTTGGTACTAAGGTTGGAACGCCCCCTCTTAATTCTTCAAGCATAAGTCTACTTCTTGGCTTGTGGTTCATCATATAGTCTTCTTCTAAGAATCTGACATTCGTGCTAACGATTACCTTTTGATCCTTAGGACTATAGAATAGACTACCTTTCGTTCATCTAGGATAGCCTACGAACAGACGCACATCTGTACAAGATTCCAACTTATCAGTATCTCCCTTCAGCACATGTGTTGGAGTACCCCAAATCCGAACATGTCCTAGACAAGGCTTTCGCCCAGTCCACAGTTCTGTGGGAGTAGAAGGGACTGACTTAGATGATACCAAGTTCAGTATGTACACTGCCGTTTCCAGAGCATATCCCCAGAATGAATTTGGCAACTCAGAGTAGCTCATCATTGACCTCACCATCTCCATAAGAGTACTATTCCTTCTTTCTGCCACACCGTTCTGTTGGGGCGTACCGAGTGCTGACAACTGGGATTAAATCCCAATGTCTGATAAGTAAGTCCTAAACACTCCCAAGAGGTATTCGCCACCACGATCTGATCGTAGTGTCTTGATACTTTTACCTCGATGTTTCTCCACATCGGCCTTGAATTCTTTGAACTTATCAAAGCATTCAGACTTGCGGCGCATCAGGTAAATGTATCCATACCTTAAATAATCATCTATGAAAGAGATAAAGTATTCAAATCCACCTCTAGCTTGGATAGACATAGGACCACACAAATCAGAATGAACCAGTTCTAACACATCTTAGGCCCTATACCCCTTGGCCTTGAAAGGCCTCTTGTTCATCTTACCTTCCAAGTAGGATTCACAGGTTAGGAAGTCTTCCACCACCAATGAACCCAAGGGTCCATCGGCTATCAACCTATGAATCCTACTAGGGTTAATATGTCCAAGCCTAAGATTCCAAAGATATGACTGGTTCATTTTAGAAGGTTTCTTTCTCTTATTTTGGTTAGATGATGAGCTATTGGCCTCTATTTGCATCGTGGGAGCTTTTGGTTCTAGAGTATACAAATTGCCAATCATAGTACCCGAATAGATAATCTCTCTATTTCTCTTTATAACAACTTTGTTATTAAAAGCAATAGAATATCCATCCTTTATTAATCTAGAAATCAAAATCAAGTTCTTTCTGAAAGAGGGTACATATAAGCAATTTCTCAAAATCATAACTTTATTTCTATCAAACGATAAATAAATGTCTCCCATTGCAACAGCCGCCACCTCTGTAGCATTTCCCATGTAGACAATGATTTTCCCATCAGCTAGTCGTCGGGTTTCCTGGAACCCCTGTAAAGAGTTGCAGATGATCAGTGGCTCTCGTATCTACGCACCAGGTACCGGTAGATTGCACCACTAAACATGTTTCAATGACTAAGCACGAAGAAATACCTTTGTATTGACGACGGGGACAGTTCGCCTTCGAATGTCCAGTCTGCTTGCACGTGAAGCACTTGCCTCTCAGCCTCTTCACGCCAGGCCGAGGTCCCTGCGATCCTACTGCCTTCTTGGACCTACCTTGTTTCTTCTACTTCCTGCCTTTCGGCACAGAAGTAGAAACCCTCTGAGTAACCAAGGCCTGAGAAATCTGACGAAAAAGCCCCTCTGCCGCCTGGAGTTCTGCCAGCAGTTCCCCCAACGTATATGTACGTTTGTTCATATTATAGTTGAGCTGGAACTACTCAAAACTCCTAGGCAGAGATTGGAGTATGATATCGACCTGGGTTTCCCCGTTGATCTCTACTCCAAGAACCTCAATCTCATTGAGTTGGGCCATTATCTTAAGGACATGATCCCTTACGGGTTCCCCTTCGACCATGGTAGTTGTCATCAAGTTCTTCATTGCAACCTGCCTAGCGGCCCGATTCTGGTGCCCGAAGAGCTCTTGAGGTTTAGCATCATATCATAACTAGTGGGCATGGCCTGATGTTGATGTTGCAATACATTTGACATAGATACCAAAATGTAACACTGCACCATCTCATTTGCCGTGACCCACTTCTTATAGCGCTCCCTCTACTCTTCACCAGAATTCTCGCCAGGCTTTTTAGGACACTCCTCAAAGAGTACATATTTGTACTCTTCAGCAGTAAGGACAATGTCCAGATTTCTTTTCCAGTCTATGTAATTGGGTCCAGTAAGTCTATTCTCCTTAAGTATGGTCGCTAGTGGGTTAAAGGTCATTTTGAAACTACCTGAGAATCACAACAATCACAACTTTAGATTTTGAAAATAAATTGATTCCTCAAAAAATAAATTTTGAAATCAACCAACACCTCAAAACACCAAGAAATTCGCATGCCACGGTGGTGTGGACGTAAATGAATTTCTATATTCGTAACAGGAGGTTTTACCCATTAATTTTATTATCTTATCAACCTAACTTTTTGACAAATAAAATTAATAGTTAGTTCACTTCGGCCCTACAAATAATAGCACTGACTCGATGGGGAGGATACTATTATTTGCATCTATGTGTTTACCATTACATGATACTAAGAAAATTGCCCCGAATTATGGGTCATCTGATGGGGAAACGCACATGCTCCTTAACAATTTTCTATAATCATGTTCGACCCAGTTATCCGTAGAACAAGCTCATCCGATGGGGAGGAACGCACTCATAGCCGACGCGCATACTTGTTCGCATCACTTGTCAGCTTGTAATGGAGGCCACGGGACCCTTAGGGTCCCTCTCCCACTTAGTTATTTAATTTGAGGAATTTTCATGCACACACACAACAAGCACATAACCAAAGCAACAAATAAGAAGAATCCTAGTTTTTTCCAACTATCATGGCCTTGGTCTCCAATGCGCCTCCAGTCATGTCATCACCTCGTCCGCTCCTCCATACACCATTCGCAAGCCACCATTAAAGGGATCTCCGAGCCGAGATGACTAGCTAATTATTTACATCCATCGATCCTATACTCCACGAAGGAGTGTACATGAAATCTAGATCGAAAGTAAATAAAAAGCTGGGCTAAACACGTGTCGTATTTAATTATAAAAATTAAATACCTATCTAGCCTCGTCAACCCCGACGATTTAATTAATTACAATAATGCACAATCAATCACATACATCCATTATTTAAGCCATGATAAGTTTGAATCTAGTGCCTCAACAAAGAGTTATCCTACGCACATCTACATATCATCCAGAAAAAATAAAATATATATGATAATGTGCAAAAAAGTAACTGAACCTAAACACACAAAATCGGAAACCTCAGCTCTGATACCAATTGATGGGTATGGCTCAGTGGGTTTCCTAAGCGAATATCTGGTCATCCTTGAGGGACCTCTTCATGTCTACACATTAAAAATTAATCCTAATGGAGACCCGTCTCCCAAACGACCGTCTCTCCATTATATTAATCGATTCGAATTACAACTTAGCAAATCTCAAAGATAGAACCTTGTAATTTGCCTAACTGATTGACCGTGGAACAGACGATGAGCGGATCACTAGTTATTGAGTTTATTTTTGGGGTCCAATAATGAATTATCAAACATTAATTAAAGAATTAATAAAACATGATAATCAATTATTACATCACATGAAATGATAAAAATAAAGAAAGAGCCGAGAGAGAAATATACCTCACTTTACCTTATGGTCTTCTAACGTATGACCCTCCCCTCTTGGACGTCGTGTGGACGACACTCTACCAAGAACCGGGATCACCAAGGGCCTCCAATTATCTGCTCCTTCTTGCGCCGATCAAAACCCTAGGATTTGGGTTGCCGCCGGCCTCTTCCACCTCCAACCTTTGCGTCGCCGGCCTCTTCCACCTCCAACCTTTGCGTCGCCGGCCTCCAATGGCTTCCCAAGCCCGCCGGCCACAAGGAATCTCTGAGGAGGATGATAAATAAGAAGATCTAAGAGAGAAGAGCTCTCCTACCCAACCCCAACCAGTCGAGACTCCTCTTCTCCCCTAGCTTGCGGTGCCGCCACCACTCCCTTGCATCACCGCCTACCGGCCGCCAACCACCTCCTCATCCTCGCCACACCTCACAAAAGGGAGAGAAGAACTCCCCCTTTATATAGTATAGGTCAGCCACCGAGTGGATGAGAGGAAGAGAAGAAAAGTGGAAGGAGGTGGAGCTCCTCCTCCTTGTCGTGACCTAGGAGAGAGAAGGGAGAGAGGGAAGGAGAAATGCCTTGGGTTGTTGTGAATAATTGGATTAGCCTTAGTTTCATGATTCCATGGGGTATATATAGGGCTGCGATAGGGACCATGAGGAGGAGTTGGGTCTTGGCCCGCTAATGGATCCAAATATGATCCATTAATGAAGATCTATTCCACTAAAGGATCTCCATTGAACTTCCTCATCAACCACCATATTTTCATATGGGCTACACCTATTATGTGTACATCCATCTTCCCATGTTTAAGATATCGAATGTCCATTGATTAATTTAAATTATTGATAATTTTAATAAATCAACTTCTAACACCTTGACTAGTACCACTCATCCTTATCATCATGTTGGATCAAATCCACCTGTAGGGTTTAACATGATGAACCATGTGAGCTCTTTATGGGGGCATCATCATCCTGACTCACCAGGACATAGATTCCGTCAATAATCAATGACACACTATGTACATAATATTATTTCCCAACTTATCGGGTCTATCGATTTAACATAATAAATTTCGCCCATTGGTAAATCAAAGAAATAAAATACTAAATACATATGCCCGTTATTATATCGAGATTTAAAGATTGTACTCCATAATAAACCGAGGTTTGATCCAATTATAAAGTCAGTACAAATTGGATCACCTCTATTTTGGTCCTACTCAATGCTCACAAAGCGCACTAGTGTAATTCTATGGTCAAGATAAACCACACCTAATTACACTACAACCATCCCGATGGTTTGTTCAACTCCATCTCAGTTGTGAGCCTCAACTTATACTATGCAAGGGACTGATAACATGATCTTCTATATGTCACCACACACCATGGTATCAACAATGCAAAGTATCAGACTATTATGCATATACGAATATAAATATGCAACTGTGTTGTTGTGATTCTCTTTCAAAATGTAGATGTTCATAGAAAAAGACAAATCTTTTAGTATACATCCTAACATTTACCATATAATACAGTAGGAAGTTTATGTTGATCCTAGTTCTATTATGCTTGAGGTTGTTGGCCTTGATATGTGTTATGAGTTTATGTGATGAACTGTGAATATGAGATTTTGGATCCATGTAGGTGTGGATTTCCAACTCACATTCAGTATTTGGATGTGATTAGATCAGGGATTGTTCCTAGATGCGATTTCGATTCTATATTAAGATAAGCATCCTTACTAGAACAGGACTTTTGATTCATCTCTGATCTGGATTGGCAGGGGTCACTGATACACCTTTGATTCTGTGACGATTGGCTATCACACGTGGAGGGGGGAAGACTAAGGTACGAATGTTTCCTCTTCTCCTTCTCCTTGATGCAAAATATTATGAATGGATTGCGCCATCTCATTTAATTATAGATCATGTTTGAATTCTTAGTTGAGCAGCTGTTCTTGGATTGCCATAATGTGTGAGTTCATTAGACTTGATAGTGCTAGGTAGTTGTTATTTGGATTGGAAATGGTTTCCTTTAGTGGATAGACCTGTCGTGAGCTTATAAGGATAATTCCTACTTATCTTAGCTAGGCAATAGTTATGGAGTTAATTAGATGATTACGATATTGTGATTAAGCCTAAAATTTAAACCAAACCTTAATGATGTAGGATAATTAAGAATTTTTCATTTAATTAGAGATAATTAAATGAAAAGGGAATGATTAGGATAACCTTATATGGTTTAGGGATTTATTAGCTAGTTACTATTTCGTTGTGATAGCTACTTACATATGTCCTTTGATACAGGGGCAAGATTTGGATTTATTATTGTGGATTATTCCATTTGGAGGGGAGGTGGTTCTCTTCACATACGGATTCTTCCATTTGGAGCCAGATACTTCTTGCATGATTCTTTAAATCCACTTATCTTTATGCATGGCTATTTATTTATGTACAGTAGGTTTTATTTACCTTAAATCTGCTATCGTTGTTATCTTGCTTGATACTTATTGCTTGATCTTGGATATGATCTGATTTTCTTCTATACAATCAAGTTTTATTATTATCTGATTCTGTATAGCATTTGTGCGAGCATGCATACATAGATATGGAACATGCCACTGTGTGTCTGCATTTGATTGATTCTAGTTATACTTGCATGTGTATTTAGATATATGATGATTAGGTTATGATACATGTGTTTGACCTGTGCATGTTAGGTTGAGTTATGCATCGATGACCTGGTAGGGGTTGCATGTGTTAGAGTCATGCAGCATCCCTGCATTGTTGCATGACGGCGATCAGCGACTCCCTTACGGTAGAGCCTATCGTCTTCCGGTACATGATATACACATACGACCTATTGGATAGCTTGCCGGGTTTCCTAAGCGAATACCGGGTCGTCCATGGGAAACCTCTCCATGTCCACGGATTAAAAATTTAATCTGAATGGAGACCTATCTCCCAAACGACCATTTCGTCGTTGTACTAATTGATTCGAGTTACAACGTGCCCACACTTGATGTTCAAGCCTTGTAACTCGCCTAACCAATTAGTCAAGAAAAAGATGACGAGCAAATCACCAGTTTTTGTGTTTATCATCGGGGTCCACAATAATTAATTATCACAATTAATTAATAAATAATTAATGACAAGAAAATTAATTAAACCACACATGAAATAATAGAAATCAAGGGAACCAAAGAGAAGGTTATACCTTTCCTTTTACGTCACGATCTTCTATTGTATGACCCTCCCCTCTTGAACGTCATGTGGGCCACGATCTACCAAGAACCATGGTCACCAAGGCCACCAAGTCAATCCCTTTTCCTTGCACCAACCAAGCCCTAACCTTAGGAAGATGAAAATCCAAACACAAACCCTACTACTCCTTTCCTCCACCGTCGGCGCCCGAAGTGTGAGTTGTTGTCCGCAGCAACTTGTCTTCTTCTCCACAGAAACGTGAGTTGCTATCCTGAGATGCAAGAAGTGTTAGTGATATGAGAGAAGTATCCTAAGGTAATCGCCTTATGATTGTAATCATTTATTTTAATAAATGAATATTCACTATTTGAGTATACATGTTTATGTATTTGATTGAGATCTTAAACTTATTTACTGAATGTCCGCAATACAATTCACAGCATGAGAGAATTTGTGATGAATTCACATCTAGTGATTATCTCTACATGTGCAATTGTGAAGTATTGAAATTGTCCCTAGTCGATGAATTGATAAATACGGACACTATCAATTCTGTTGAGACTAGCATGGGTTATTCTCTAATCAGTTGATTCTCACTAGCTGGTGACATTGAGATGTCCGGAGATAAACATGAATGCTAGTTAAGGGAACTAGTTCATTGGAGTGACTGCCTGTAAAACTTCATATGGTAGTCTACATATAGATATGTCAATGAAGTTCATACTGCAACTTAAGTGCGATGCTCCTTTGACTTGCGGTGTTCAAGTCATCTTGGTCATGGAGACTTATACTTTGACATCTTAAGCAAGCATCTCCAAGGAGGTGTGGACCCAGGATGATTGGGTATAAGCCGAAGTGCCCGAAGATGTTTGAACAGCCTACAAAGGATTCACCACTCCTTGCGAGGAGATGTATACCCGAGGCCTATCGTCGGATTGTTACTCGAAGCCTCTGGCCAGAGCATGACATGTTCAGAGTATGAATCTCTTAAATACATGAGAGTAATTAGAATCCGTAGGACGAGAAAACATTACTTGGGCTAGGTGTGACGTAGTCAGCCTAGTGGGGACTGACACACATAGACCATGTCCTGAACCAAGTGGGTATAAGATGGTGAAGGGAATGGAGCATGATTCATTATAGCTGTTGAAGGGTTTCAGAATTGTTTCTGAGGTCAACCGTTGATCTTTCGATTAATTGGGGATCATGATGTACTACTAGGTGCCACTCATGATCGTTCTATAATTGATTAATTATAGACGACTAACATAAATCGAAAGCATATTTAGTCACACGCACTACGAGTAATCCGAGGAATTTAAAATGAGTTGAAAATTGAATTTTCCAATCAAGAGAGATTATGTTTGGTTGAGCCAAACGATAAGTCGAATCTGAATTTTTTAGAGACGCATCGGAAGCGTAAAATAGATAAGTCTTTTGAAGACTTAATAGATGAATTAAATAAGTTTAATTCATTGGGGCTTGGCTTGGATGGGCCGGCCAAAGAGGGCCTCCATCCTCTTTGCTTGGCCGGCCACAACAAAGGGAGAGAACCATGTTTTGGTTCAATTTATAAAATAAACCAAGTGTGGTTTGTTTTATAAAATTATGGATGATATAAATTTTTTATATAATAAACGAAGGTTTGGTTTATTTTTCATAGAAATTAAAATGAACCATGGATTGGTTTATTTTATAAAATCAATCATGGATTGATTTACCATGATAAGGAAATTTATTCCATAAGAGAGAAGAGACTTGATTTTTTTTTATCATGAATTAAAATATGATTTTAACCATGATATAAAATCAAACTTAGTTCCATATTTGAGAGGCTTGATGGTTGAGAGGCCACTATATAAAGGACCCAAGGCAAGGCTTGGGTGATAATCATAGAGATGAAGGCATAGGCTCTCTCCCTCTCTTTCTCTTCTCCTCTTCTTGCTGTGCGCCAACCAGCCCCATGAAGGAGCACCAGCCAGCCATCCTTTTGTGGTTAGTCTTCCGACTTCTCTCTTGATTTTTCTCGTCGCATTCTCGGAGAATCTAGTAGTTCTCGAGAACACGAAACTCGTGGCTTTGCGAAGTCATCCCGAAGATACTCGTCATGGATGTGAATAGAGGCGGAGCTTCCAAGGGACGCTTACGGTTGGATCTCATCCCTTCCTTCGAGTTACGCGAGGTAATATGTAAATTAGTTTATGTTTCTGCAAAATTTTTAAATATATGATCATGTCTACACAAGATAAAATTGCATGCTTAGATGTGTAGTTAAATAATTTAGAGAAATTATTTATGCTAAATCTTCCGCTGCACGTAATTAATTTTAAAATTACTAACTCGCATCCATGTCAATATGCACCCGGACCCAACAGTGGTATCAGAGCCGAGGTTTGTGTTCGACATGATCATATAATTGTTTTGCGGAAAGCTTTATCATGATCTCAATTTTGGAAAATTTTTAATTATGGAAACTTTCGAGTTATGGTAAATTTTCGATTTAGGAATTTCAAAGTTTGGAAATCCTCATGAAATTTCGCAAACTATTGAAATATCTCTGTTTCTAAAATTTTATGATAATTGTGAAAACATTCCATTTTTGGAAACTTTCCAATTTTGGAAATTTCCTATTTTGGAAATTTTCCAATTTTGGAAAAAACGTAAGTTTTCTTTGTACCAGAAACTTATAATTATTCTGAAAACCTTTTATTTTTGGAAACTTTCCATTTATGGAAAGCTCGCAATTTTGGGCACTTTCTTTCAAGAAAGTCTAGACAAATTATAGGAATATTAATTGACATTAAAATTTATAATTGGAAATTAAATTATTTACAAAATTTTTTATTTTGGATTAAGCCTCGGGGAGCCGTCCAATTTAATGTTAGTTGTTATAATTAAATTTCCTAAATTGAATTTAAATTGTCAAATGATTAATTTGGATTGAGCCTCGGGGAGCCATCCAAATTAAGTTATTGATATTAATTTTCTATAAATAAATTATGTGATCAAATCTTGGAAATTTTTGAGGTGATTCTCAAACGATAATTTCCTTATTTGATTTATGAGGTGATGCTCTTACATATTATTATCTCCAAAATTAATTAGTAAAATTGTTTTCTATAGAGTATATTTCCTTAAATAAGATTTTCATTAAAATAATATGTGGTTGAATTAAGAAAATCTGTCTCTTAATTTAATAAGATTTGATTTAGAGAAATCAAAGTCTTAAACATATTATTTCCGAAATTGATTATGATTATTCAGGAAATTGTTTCCCAAAACAATTCATTGAATAAAGTATGAAATTAGAATTAGAAAATCCGGTTCCTAATTCAGTTAATGAGACTTGATAAATTAAGTCACATACATACTTTATTAAGGAAATCATTAGAACATGACATAATTATAATGTCATGAATGTGCATAAAAGAAAAGGATGAGACCCAAAACCCCTTACAAAATATTAAGGCTAACACCTTCCATTAATATGGTTAGAACCGGAGTTTTGTTTCTCGTTTGGGTTGATGGACACATCCATGCTCGGCTTGAACCTCAACATGTTCAAACCATGGAATTAGTTTATGATTAATATAGTTGGAGTCAGAGGTCAATCCTTAGTTTTGGTTGTTGGACACATCCAAGCCTGACTAAACGGTTAAATGAGCTCCAACCATATTAAAACTATTTCTTGATTAATGGGTCAGCCTTAAGCTTGGATCATCGATTTGTTGTGCCACAGCCAAGGTCGATGTAAAGAGAGGTGCAGTTGGGTGCTATGTATATTGTTGCATACTTGTTAATGAGTTAACAACCCAATGATTTATACAAACATTCAATTAGTTGATAGCATAATGTGATAGTTACATATGTATAATATGTAATCGGTATAATTACCTACCTTCATAGCTAAGAATAACTTGATGGACTCTAGCCATGGTTGTTCTTATCTATGGTTGGATATCAACCTATTTGGAGATGTTCCTACGATCTCCCAAATTGATAAAAAGGGTTATTAAATTCAAAAATAAATAGGATTTAATTAATGTATATTGATGCATTCTTTATCATTCTCATCACATAACCTCAATTTGTATTTCTAGGATAATCACCTGATCATGTCTTCTCTGAATTTGCGTTCCATTTTGGACACCAATAAGCTGACCGGGCCAAACTTCATGGACTGACTTCGAAACTTGAGGATAGTCCTCAAGGAAAAAAGCTTGCTTATGTCCTTGAAGAACAACTTCCCAACCATCCTCCTAAAGATGCAACTCCAGACCAATTATTGGCCTATCAGAAACATATGGCCGATTCTGAACTTGCGAGTTGCATCATGCTGGCCGCTATGGTACCTGAGCTACAAAAGCAGCATGAGCATATGGATGCTCATACCATCGTCTTCCATCTTCATGAGCTGTTTGACGAGCAGGCGAGATCCGAAAGGTTTGAGGTCTCCAGACTCCTCTTCACCTCTAAGATGCAGGAAGGCACTTCTGTTTCACAGTTTATGTTGAAGATGTTGGGGTACATTGAGCAACTAGGCACACTCGAATTTGCAATGGATCACGAACTAAGTATTGACTTAATTCTGCATTGTTTTCCCAAGAGTTACTCACAGTTTGTGATGAACTATCAGATGAACAAACTGGAGACAACCATTCCTGAGTTGCTTAACCTGCTGAAGACTGTAGAGCCTTCTGTAATGCAGGATCAGAAGACAGTACTGTTAGTTGATTCCTCAAAGAAAGGCTCTAAGAGGAAGCCCAAAGAACAAAATAAGGGAAGGAAGAAAAAGGCCAAACAGATTGAAAAGGCACCAAAAGGCACTTGCCATCACTGCGGCAAGGAGGGTCACTGGCGAAGAAACTGTAAGGTTTATCTTTAGTCCTTGAAGAAGAAGGCATCCGATGCCCCATCCTCTTCAGGCATCTTCGTTATTGAATGCCACTTTATTTCCTCGTACACCTGGGTACTTGATACTGGGTGTAGCTCACATATATGTAATGACATACAGGGGCTAAGGAATAGAAGAAGACTCGTCAAGGGAGAAGCGAATTTGTGAGTTGGAAATGGAGCAAAGATTGCTGCTATTGCCATCGGAACATATTTGCTAAAGCTCCCTACTGACTTGTCCTAGAATTGGATAATTGTTATTTTGTTCCTTCGTTAATAAAGAACATTGTATCTATTTCATGCTTGAATGAAAAGGGTTACCATTTAACTTTTAGTAACAATTGCTGTTACATATCTTTAAATGGTGTTCTTTATGGGACTGGAACATTATGCAATGGTATCTACACGTTAGATTTATCCGGTGACGTTTTCAATATCGAAGTTAGCAACAAGCGTGCTCGAATAGATAATCAAATAGACTCCTATACGTGGCATTGTCGTCTTGGCCATGTAAGCAAGAAACGTATGACCAAATTACACCGATATGAAATTCTGGAATCATTTGAACCTGGTTCATTTGATACATGTGAATCATGCTTAAAAGGCAAGATGACCAAATTACCCTTTTCCGAAAAAGGTAAACCAGTGGGATAATTGCTTGGTCTAATACATATTGATGTATGTGGACCAATGTCAACTCTTGCACAAGGAAGCTATAGCTACTTCATTACCTTTATCGATGATCACTCACGATTCGGGTATGTGTTCTTAATGAAACACAAATCTGAAGCTTTTGAGAAATTCAAAGAGTTCAGAAGTGAAGTAGAGAAACAGCTTGGCAAAAGTATTAAGATACTTCGATCCGATCGGGGTGGTGAATACTTAAGTCAAGAGTTTCAAGATTATCTTAGGGACATTGGGATATTTTCTCAATGGACTCCGCTATATACAACACAGCATAATGGTGTATCTGAGAGGCGTAACCGAACCTTGATGGACATGGTTAGATCTATGATGAATCATGCAACTCTTCCAAAATCCTTTTGGGGCTATGCGCTTAAGACAGCTGTTTACTTACTAAACAGAGTCCCGACCAAGGTAGTCTCTACTACTCCATATGAGACGTGGAATAGTAAGAAACCTCATTTATCTCACCTGAAGATATGAGGTTGTCCTGCTTATGTAAAGTGGACTGTATCAGACAAATTGGATGCTAAGTCTGATAAATGTCTATTTATTGGATACCCTAAGGAAACGAAAGGTTACCAATTCTATCATCCCTTGGAACAAAAGGTGTTTGTTTCAAGGCATGCTGTATTTCTAGAAAAAGAATTTCTTTTACAAGAAAATAGTGGGAGTAGCATTGAACTTGAAGAAGTTCAAGAAACTCCAATAGACATTACAGAGACACCTAGTCTAGACCCACAACCAATAACTCATAGTGATGAGCTATCAGTTGAACCTAAAACAACACCACTTCTTCGTAGGTCTGATAGGACACGCAATATTTCAGAGAGATACGGATTTCTCATAAGTGAATCGAACGACGTGTTACTCATTAACGATGACGAACCTATCAATTATGAAGATGTTCTGAAAAATTCAGAAAGGGATAAATGACTTGAAGCCATGAAGTCAGAAATGGATTCCATGTACAAAAATCAAGTATGAGACTTGGTTAACCCACCTGAAGGGATTAAGCCCATAGGGTGCAAGTGGGTTTTCAAGAAGAAAACCAACATGGAAGGTAATGTTGTTACCTTTAAGGCTAGATTAGTGGCAAAAGGATATCGTCAGAAACAAGGAATTGATTATGACGAAACCTATTCGCCAGTAGCTATGCTTAAATCCATTCGGATGCTCCTGTCCATAGCAGCTCATTATGATTATGAGATATGGCAAATGAATGTGAAAACAACTTTCCTTAATGGAAACCTGCTTGAGGATGTATACATGATACAACCTGAAGGTTTCACATCGGTTAATAAAACCAAATTATGCAAGCTTCGACGATCCATATATGGACTAAAGCAAGCATCCAGGAGCTGGAACATCCATTTTGATGAGACAATCAAAGAGTTTGATTTCTCACAAAATCCTGACGAATCTTGTGTGTACAAGAAGGTTAGTGGGAGTGCAGTCGTATTCCTAATGTTATATGTCGATGACATATTACTTATAGGAAACGATATATCAGTCTTACAATTAGTTAAAATTTGGTTGTCCAAAACTTTCTCCATGAAAGACCTGGGAGAAGCAACCTATATCCGTGGGATTAGAATCTATAGAGATAGATCAAAACGGTTGCTTGGTCTTTCGCAGTCTACCTATATAGACCGAGTGCTAGAAAGGATTAGCATGTCGGAATCCAAGAAAGATTACCTTCCCATCAGGCATGGGATCAACCTTTCGAAGTCTATGTGTCCGTGCACAGAAGACGAGAGGATTTGCATGAATAAGATTCCTTATACATCCGCGATAGGATCTATCATGTATGCTATGTTATGTACTAGGCCCGATGTATCATATGCTCTGAGCGTCATAAGCAGATAACAGTCTGATCCAGGAATGGATCATTGGGCGGGTGTTAAGACAATCCTCAAGTACTTAAGAAACACTAAGGATGTGTTCCTAATATATGGAGAAGGTGATATGGTAATACGTGGGTATACAGATGCCAGTTTCCAGACAGATAAGGATAACTCCAAATCTCAGTCCGGATACGTATTTATTTTGAATGGAGGCGCAATAAGTTGGAAGAGTTCCAAGCAAGACACCGTAGCAGATTCTACCATGGAAGCGGAATATATTGCAGCTTCGGAAGCAGCAAAGGAAGCAGTCTGGATCAAGAAGTTTGTCTTAGAACTTGGTGTGGTTCTAACCATTGATGAAGTAATACCGGTTTACTGCGACAACAATGGAGCTATTGCACAAGCAAAGGAACCAAGGTCTCATCAGCGATCCAAACATGTGCTTTGCCGCTATCATCTGATCAGAGATTTTATAAGTAGGAATGATATATAAATTGAGAAAATTTCCACTGAAAGGAATTTAGCGGATCCTTTAACTAAGGCCTTGCCTCAAAGCAAGTTTGAGGGTCATGTTAGAGCCTGTGGTATTGGGTACCGCAGCGATTGGCATTAGGCCAAGTGGGAGTTTGTTAGTGATATGAGAGAAGTGTCCTAATGCAATCGCCTTATGATTGTAATCATTTATTTTAATAAATGAATATTCACTATTTGAGTATGCATGTTTGTGTATTTGATTGAGATCTTAAACTCATTTACTGAATGTCCGCAATACAATTCACAGCATGAGAGAATTTGTGATGAATTCACAACTATTGATTATCTCTACATGTGCAATTGTGAAGAATTGAAATTGTCCCTAGTCGATGAATTGATAAATACGGACACTATCAATTCTGTTGAGACTAGCATGAGTTATTCTCTAATCAGCTGATTCTCACTGGCTAGTGACATTGAGATGTCTGGAGATAAACATGAATGCTAGTTAAGGGAACTAGTTCATTGGAGTGACTGGCTGTAAAGCTTCATATGGTAGTCTACATATAGATATGTCAGTGAAGTTCTTACTGCAGCTTAAATGCGATGTTCCTTTGACTTGCGGTGTTCAAGTCATCTTGGTCATGGAGACTTATACTTTGACATCTTAAGCAAGTATCTCCAAGGAGGTGTGGACCCAGGATGATTGGGTATAAGCCGAAGTGCCCGAAGATGTTTGAACAGCCTACAAAGGATTCACCACTCCTTGCGAGGAGATGTATACCCAAGGCCTATCGTCGGATTAATACTTGAAGCCTCTGGCCAGAGCATGACATGTTCAGAGTATGAATCTCTTAAATACATGAGAGTAATTAGAATCCGCAGGACGAGAAAACGTTACTTGGGCTAGGTGTGACGTAGTCAGCCTAGTGGGGACTGACACACATAGACCATGTCCTGAACCAAGTGGGTATAAGATGGTGAAGGGAATGGGGCACAATTCATTATAGCTGTTGAAGGGTTTCAGAATTGTTTCTGAGGTCAACTGTTGATCTTTCGATTAATTGGGGATCATGATGTACTACTAGGTGCCACTCATGATCGTTCTATAATTGATTAATTATAGACGGCCAACATAAATCGAAAGCCTATTTAGTCACACGCACTACGAGTAATCCGAGGGATTTAAAACGAGTTGAAAATTAGATTTTCCAATCAAGAGAGATTAAGTTTGGTTGAGCCAAACGATAAGTCGAATCTGAATTTTTCAGAAACGCATCGGAAGCGTAAAATGGCTAAGTCTTTTGAAGACTTAATAGATGAATTAAATAAGTTTAATTCATTGGGGCTTGGCTTGGATGGGCCGGCTAAAGAGGGCCTCCATCCTCTTTGCTTGGCCGATCACAACAAAGGGAGAGAACCAAGTTTTGGTTCAATTTATAAAATAAACCAAGTGTGGTTTGTTTTATAAAATTATGGATGATATAAATTTTTTTATATAATAAACCAAAGTTTGGTTTATTTTTCATCGAAATTAAAATGAACCATGGATTGGTTTGTTTTATAAAATCAATCATGGATTGATTTACCATGATAAGGAAATTTATTCCATAAGAGTGAAGAGACTTGATTGATTTTTATCATGAATTAAAATATGATTTTAACCATGATATAAAATCAAACTTGGCATGATGGAATAAGTTATTCCATATTTGAGAGGCTTGATGGTTGAGAGGCCACTATATAAATGTAACGACCCGGAAAATTCTCTTAATATTTTCTTAAAATATTAAGCATGTTTAGGTAATTTTCCGAGGGACCTAGAAATATTAATGCGAACTTTGGCCTAGAAAATCCATGTTTTCTCATTTAAATTGGGAAAAAGGGCACTAATGGGCCTTATATGGGCTTTTTAGTACCATAATTATTGGTGGATTTTAGGTGAAAATTAGTATAAATATAAAGGGGTTTTAATGAGAAATATTTACATATTTATGGGAGAATTTTTAGGGGATTTTCGGAATTTATAGAAAAATAAATAATAAAATTAAAATAGAAAAATTAGTGCATGGATCAAGGATTGAACCTTGGACCTCTTGTACAACCATGTATGCTTTAACCAACTCACCTAGCAAGGGATTTCTATGAGGAAATGAAGTGGATATAGGTTAAGGCTTAGAAGAAGATGAAGGGTCATGAAGAGACTCTTCATTTGCCTCCTTGATGAGTTATAAAGAGGGGGGTTTGGGAGTTACTTCTTCCTTCCATTACTTGCATTTTCTTCCTCCCTCCTCCGTCATCCTAGCCGAACACCACAAGGGTGGTTCTCCCTTGGAAAAGCTCCACAAGAAGGTCTCACCACTAAGATCTAAGAGTTTTCCAAGGATACAAGGGCAAGGGGGTTCAAGTGTCCAAAGGATTTGCAATTTTCTTCTCTTTTAAGGTCTAAAAATCAAGATCAACCAAGATAAGACTCCCTCACCTGTGGTATAATAGTTCCTTATGATTTTCATGATTTTTAGCATGATATATGGGTTGGTTTTGGATTTGATGTTGAAAGGAAAGAAAACCAAGAACCCTAAGCTTATGGGTTTCGGCCAGCATGATTTGTGGGTCTATAATGATGCTAAAATTTTTTATAATGTTGTCTAATGTACTCTCATGATGTTTAGAGGCTAAATATAATTTTTGAGAATTTTTGGGGGTACCCTAGGACCTCCTAGGGTTTCGGCCACTTCAAGAACCCATGTGTAGGGTTGGGTCTAAGACTTCAAGTATGTGCTTTATGTATTATCATGATATAAGGGAGATTGAGGGAGACTTATGTGAATTTTCACATGGATTTAGGATCCCACAAGTTTCGGCCAAGTAGGGATCCAGGGCAAAAAGTTAGGGCTTCCCTCAAGCAAGGGTCCCAATGGCCTTATGGTAGAGTATGTTTAGTGTTTAGTGTTTGATTGGGGTTTTCATGGAATTTTTCCATGCACCCATGGCCATGTAGGGTTTCGGCCAGCACAAGGAAAGAGGGCTAAAGGTTAGGGATAACCCTAATTATGAGTTCTAATGGCCTCCCATGGTCTTATAAGTAAAGTATGATTGGTTCTTTACCTTATGCTATCTTACTTGTTTATGAAATGGATGGAACTCCACCTTATGGGTTTCGGCAAAGCCTTGGATCTAGGGTTTTGGGGTGGAGTTAGGATTCAAAGAATGATGATTTATGTTATCATGATGTATATATATATATATATATAGGTCCAAGCATGTGGTAGAAGTAATGTTATCTATACCCTTAACCTTAAGCACCATGTTTATGTTGTATGTTATGATTGAATGCCATGCTTATTAGGGTTTATTATGAATGTCTTATGTTTATGCCATGTATTTGAATGATAGGTAGAATGTTATGGGAATCCTACTTATGCATGCTTGAGATAGATACCATGCTTAGGCAAGAAATGCAATGTTTACCTTAGGTATCATGATTATACAAGTTCTATGTAGTAGGATAAATATCTATGAAAAACATGTCATGTTCGATGCAATGCTTACCTTCTATGATGTGATTATGCAAGTACTAGGAATAGGAATGATGTTTAGGTATGCATGCCATGTTTATGTAGAAAGATGTATGCCATGTTGTATGAATAATGATGCATGCCCTGTTGTATGAATAATGATGGATGCCACATTGTATGAATAAAGATGCATGCAATGTTTATGAAAAAAAGATGCATACCATGTTTATGAATGAAGATAATGCTCATGCCTTTCAGGCATCATGATACTATGCAATAAGTATGAACAATGAAAGGACAAGCATGTGTTAAGTCATGCTTTATGTAACATGGTTATGCTATGAATGTCTTATGAATGATGAAACATGTAAAGTATTTTACTTTATGAATGGGCTTGTACTGGACCGAAGTATGGGTCCAAGGGATGGGCACCTTAAGAATGCCCCGGTTCTGGACTACCGACTATGCTGTCCACGGTTCTGGCACTACCGGAGCTGTGCAATAGGGATGGGCTCCTTAAGAACGCCTCGGTTCGGGGACTACCGACTATGCTGTCCTTACCCTAGTAGGTCGGGGCTCGCTACCTCGGACTTGCTAGGGATGCTCGCTATGATGTATGTATGTGGTACAAGCCGGGGACCCCAATGAAATGATGATTATTTTTAAGCATTTAAAAGTATGTTTTAAAAGTTAAGCATCCTTATGTATATGCATTCCACTCATGCATTCATTCATGTTATGCATTATGCTATGCTAATAATGTTTATGCTTACTTTTTATGTTAAGAAAGATGCATGAGAATAATTGATCTATGTCATAATTATGTTTAGAAGATGCTTATATGCTATGATAGGAAGTATGCTTATGTGTATGCCATACAGGTTAGTTTATGCCATGCTAGAAATGTTTACCATGTTATGTTTATACCATGTATTATGCCATGCTAGAAATGTTTATTAGGTTATGTTTATATCATGTATCATGCCATGCTAGAAATGTTTACCATGTTATGTTTATATCATGTATCATGCCATGCTAGAAATGTTTACCATGTTATGTTTATACCATGTATTATGCCATGCTAGAAATGTTTATTATGATATGTTTATACCATGTCTCATGCCATGACAGGAATGTTCTTTTATGTTTATGTTCATGCCATGTCAAGTATATGATAAGTTATTCAAGTTGATATGTTCTAAGTGGATCACCAAGTATGTTAATGTTTTATGTGCTCATTATGAAATGACGAATGGTTTTGTGAGTAGGAAAGAGTCTTACTAAGCCTGCGTGCTTATAGTCTTATTTCCTTATACCGCAGATCATTCAAGTGGACAATGAGGAAGCAGCAGGAGGGCAAGAACGTATGTGTGTGGTAGTGAGTTGGCCCAGGAAACCCTATGTTTATCGTTTATGCTAGAACTTTACTTTGGTCACTTATATGCTTGAATAATGACTTATGGAACTCTATGATGTGATGTTAAATATGATATGATATGATGTTTAAGTATGAAGTCAACATGCCGAGTTTCCATGTCATTATGTTAGGAATGGTAGTAGGGCATGTATGTATAAGTCTAAAAGTCTTATTCCGCTGCCTTATGATATCTACATGCCCTAAGTATGTTAACGTAACGCCGCTTAATAGAAAGAAAAAAAAAAGCGGGCGTTACAGGTTGGTATCAGAGCAGTAACCATCTCACTACACACACATCAAGCCCTCTTCCTGCCGCTTCCAAGTAAGTACCCCTTTACATATCTTATAGTAAGATGTTTTATGGTTCTAGAATATACAAGTGTGAACGATGCTTATGAAGAAAAGTACTTTACGGTATGGAACGATGAATGATACTTTATCTTCTTTTAGGAATTAAGTATTTAGAATAATATAGGGGTAGAAAAGAAACTGATATTGACCATACTTGTCTTCGGTGAAGAAACCATGGCTAGAAGACAGAGTAACCGACTTAACGAGGCAAGCCCACCGCCTGATCTGGTGCAACTAGTGACCCAACTTCAGCGCCAAGTCACCGAGCAGCAGCAGATCATTAATACCTTGATGAACCAACAGGAAAATTCCACCACTCCACCAGTGAACCAGACTGCTGTACCTGTAGCACCTACGGTTACACACACTCCTCCGCCGGGCTCGACCACTGTGGCACGACAGGAGGCTTACCTGATCCAGTGGTTAAGGCTGAAACCGGAGAATTTCTCGGGTGCTGGCGAACCTTGGGACGCCCAGGCATGGTTCAAGACGATGGAAAGTACCCTGGAGCTGCTGGACTGGCCTGAGCATGAGAAGATCAAGTGTGCATCATTCTTCCTGTCTGGGGATGCCAGAATGTGGTGGGAAAGGGTTAAGGCCAAGAGACCGGTGGACTAGATGGTGTGGGCAGATTTTGAATCAGAGTTTTTCGAAGAATTCTTCAACATGCGGGTCACGAACAAACACTACGACGAATTCACGGAATTCCGGCAGGGCGATCTCTCGGTCAATGAGGCCGTGAAGAAATTCAATCGACTGGCTCGACTGTGCCCTGAATTGGTCCGCACTGAGAAAGAGAGGGTCCGACTTATGCTAAGGATGTTGCGGCCTGAAATAGCCCTGAATGTGGCTGGTGGAGTTAACAGACCTCAGACCGCCGAGGAATTGTTTAGTAGTGCTCTGTTCACTGAGCACTATCTGAACAATATCAATCAGCAACGGAAAGCGATGAATGAAAGTAAGAATCAAGCTCACCCCGGGAATCCTCGATTCTTTCTCTCATTATCCTTAATGATCTTTCCGTTAATGACTGTATAGGAGGACAAAGGTCCCAGAGTAGCCACGTTGGCGGAAAAGGGGATCAAGGTGGTAAACGAAAGTCATGGAACAACTCTCAAGGGGGCCCAGCAAATAAACAGACCAAGGTTTCCCCCTGCGCGACATGCGGGAAGAATCACTCCGGGGAATGCCGCAAGGGTACGGACCGGTGTTTCACCTGTGGTGTGGAAGGACATATGGCAGCTTATTGTCCTACAAAGAACCAGGCCTCTCCCCAACCACTGGCGCAGTACCAGGGTGCACCAGCAAAGTTGTACTATATGCCAGCCGAGCTAGAAGGGACCCCGATGTTGGAGGCCTCCCCAACAGTGACAAATGCCAGGGTTTTCTCGGTTACCAAGGAGGACACTGCGGAAGCTTCTACGGTTGTCACAGGTCAGATACTTATTTTCAGTTAGTATGCTACTGCATTATTTGATACTGGGGCAACACACTCGTTCATTTCGATGCCATATACCAAGAAGATAGATAGGCTTCCGCAAGAGTTGGACGGCAGGTTCTTAACGACCCTGCCTTCGGGAGAGATAATGACATCTACTCATGTACTGCGTGCGGTGCCGGTCGGAATTACAGGACGGGAACTTTACTGCGATCTGATAGTACTCGACATGCAAGATTATGATGTTATAATGGGAATGGACTTCCTGGGGAAATACAGTGCTTCTATTGAGTGCTGTAAGCGAAAGGTGGTCTTTCGACCTGAGGGAAGTTCTAAGTTTGAATTTATCGGGGAGCCGAGGAAAAGAACCGGGAAATATTTATCAGCTCTCCAAGCTCAGAAGATGTTAGACAAGGGATGTACCAGATTTCTAGCATACGTGGTGGATGACAGTCAAGAGAAGGATCGGAAGCTGGAAGATGTCCGGGTGGTATGTGATTACCCAGAGGTTTTCCCAGATGAGTTACCAGGATTAGCTCCTGATAGAGAAGTGGAATTTGAGATCAAATTAATTCCTGGTACTAACCCGATCTCCAAGGCACCTTACCGTATGGCGCCGGTTGAGTTGAAGGAACTTCAGGAACAGCTACAGGAGTTGCTAGATAAGGGATTTATTCGCCCTAGTCATTCCCCGTGGGGAGCTCCAGTGCTGTTTGTAAAGAAGAAGGACGGATCTATGCGCATGTGCATAGATTATCGAGCGCTGAACAACGTAACTATCAAGAACAGGTATCCCCTTCCGAGGATAGATGACCTGTTTGACCAATTAAAGGGAGCCACTGTTTTCTCAAAAATTGATTTGAGGTCTGGGTATCATCAAGTTAGAGTAAAACAAGAGGATGTTCCGAAGACGGCTTTCCGAACAAGGTACGGGCACTTTGAGTTTGTTGTTATGCCTTTCGGCGTGACGAATGCCCCTGCTATGTTTATGGACCTGATGAATCGGGTGTTCTCATCTTTCCTCGATAAATTTGTGATCGTCTTCATCGACGATATTCTTATTTATTCGATGACCCAAGAAGAGCACACTGAGCACCTGAAGAAAGTATTAGAGATTCTTCGGGAAAAGCAACTATATGCGAAATTTTCCAAATGTGAGTTCTGGCTCGACCAAGTGGGTTTTTTGGGCCATGTTATTTCTAAAGACGGAGTTATGGTGGATCCAATGAAGGTTGAAGCGGTGAATAACTGGAGCCGGCCGAAGAACGCCAGCGAGATCAGAAGTTTTCTTGGGTTGGCAGGCTATTATAGAAAATTTCTGGAGGATTTCTCGAGGATCGCAGCCCCTTTAACGGCTCTCACCCAGAAGGATAAGAGGTACAAATGGACGGAAGACTGTGAAAAGAGTTTCTTGGAACTAAAAAGGAGACTCACCAGTGCACCAATCCTTACCCTTCCAGAATGTAATCAGAGCTTTGACATGTATAGCGATGCCTCCAAACTAGGACTTGGAGCTGTACTTATGCAGAATGGAAAAGTTATTGCCTATGCCTCTAGACAACTCAAGGAGTATGAACAGAATTACCCCACTCATGATCTAGAACTGGCCGCGGTGGTCTTCGCTCTTAAGATATGAAGGCATTATCTGTATGGAGCGCAGTGTCGAATTTATACAGACCACCAGAGTCTGCGATATTTCTTCACTCAGAAGGACCTGAATATGAGACAATGCCGATGGCTTGAGCTGGTAAAGGACTATGACTGCGAGATCTTCTATCATCCAGGGAAGGGGAACAAAGTGGCCGATGCACTCAGCCGGAAATCAAGTGCCACTTTGATGTCCATATCTAAATTACCCCGAGAAATTATGAATTTTGGGGTCGAGGTCATCTCCGGGCGACTTTCCACCATGACAATATCGCCCACGCTATGTGAGGACATATTGGAAAAACAAAATGGTGATCTGAGTCTCCAGAAAATAAAACAGGAGATCTTAGAAGGAAAGGGCGACGGTTTTCATATCGCCAAAGGGGGGGTACTATACCTTAGAGATCGTCTATGTATCCCTAATGATTCGGAGCTTCGAAGGAAAATACTGACAGAAGCTCACGAGACCCCTTATTCGATGCATCCAGGATCCACCAAGATGTATCAAGATCTGAAAGAGAAGTTCTGGTGGTCCGGTATGAAGAGGGATGTGACTCAGCATGTTAGTACTTGCATGACTTGCCAGCGAGTAAAAGCAGAACACCAGCGACCCGGAGGATTTCTGCAGCCACTAGCGATTCCGGAGTGGAAATGGGAAGATATCTCTATGGATTTCATTTTAGGGCTTCTTAGGACTACGAATGGATATGATGCAATATGGGTAATTGTAGACAGGCTGACAAAGTTTTCTCACTTCTTGGCGATCAAGATGACTTATTCGATTGAGCAACTAGCTCAAATATATGTTAAGGAAGTAATTAGGCTTCATGGAGTTCCCAAGACCATCATCTCAGATAGGGATGGTCGTTTTACTTCGCATTTTTAGGAATGCATTCAGAAGTCTCTCGGCACTAAATTGCGATTTAGCACCGCCTTTCACCCTCAAACTGATGGGCAAACTGAAAGAGTGAACCAAGTACTTGAGGACATGTTGCGAGCTTGTGCCTTGGATTTCAAAGGGAGCTGGTGTCGATATCTATTCTTGGCGGAATTTGCTTACAACAATAGCTACCAAGCTACTATTGGAATGGCACCTTATGAAGCCTTGTATGGGAGGAGATGTAGGTCTCCGATCTGTTGGTACGAGAGTGGTGAAAAGAAGGAAATAGGGCTCACAACGGATGTTATCGACAGCACCACCAGAGCTATACAAAATATTCGACAGCGGATAGCAACTGCTCAGAGCCGGCAGAAGAGTTATGCCGATGTCCGACGTAGACCACTGGAATTTAAAGTTGGAGATTGGGTGTTTCTCAAGGTGGCCCCTATGAAGGGGTGACAAGATTTGGGAAGAAAGGGAAATTAAGTCCGCGTTATGTGGGTCCGTACTTGATTCTGAAAAGAGTCGGTAAAGTGGCATATGAGCTAGAGCTACCTCCGGAGATGTCAGCTATCCATAACGTATTCCATGTGTCCCTGCTTAAAAAGTGCATTCCAAATATGGACCAAGTGATCGAGCCGCAGACAGTACAAGTGCAAGAGGACCTAAGTTATGAGAGCAGACCCATCCAGATTTTTGATAGGGAGGTCAAGAAGCTGAGGAGTAAGGAGGTACCCTTGGTCAAGGTCCCATGGCAAAGTCAACGGTTCGAGGAAGCTACCTGGGAACGCGAGGACGAGATGAGGCGCAAGTACCCGGAGTTATTCTAAGTTCGAGGACGAACTTTCACGAGGTATGGAGGATTGTAACGACCCGAAAAATTCTCTTAATATTTTCTTAAAATATTAAGTATGTTTAGGTAATTTTCCGAGGGGCCTAGAAATATTAATGCGAACTTTGGCCTAGAAAATCCATGTTTTCTCATTTAAATTGGGAAAAAGGGCACTAATGGGCCTTATATGAGCTTTTTAGTACCATAATTATTGGTGGATTTTAGGTGAAAATTAGTATAAATATAAAGGGGTTTTAATGAGAAATATTTACATATTTATGGGAGAATTTTTAGGGGATTTTCAGAATTTATAGAAAAATAAATAATAAAAATAAAATAGAAAAATTAGTGCATGGACCAAGGATTGAACCTTGGACCTCTTGTACAACCATGTATGCTTTAACCAACTCACCTAGCAAGGGATTTCTATGAGGAAATGAAGTGGATATAGGTTAAGGCTTAGAAGAAGATGAAGGTCATGAAGAGACTCTTCATTTGCCTCCTTGATGAGTTATAATGAGGGGGGTTTGGAAGTTACTTCTTCCTTCCATTACTTGCATTTTCTTCCTCCCTCCTCCCTCATCCTAGCCGAACACCACAAGGGTGGTTCTCCCTTGGAAAAGCTCCACAAGAAGGTCTCACCACTAAGATCTAAGAGTTTTCCAAGGATACAAGGGCAAGGGGGTTCAAGTGTCCAAAGGATTGCAATTTTCTTCTCTTTTAAGGTCTAAAAATCAAGATCAACCAAGATAAGACTCCCTCGCCTGTGGTATATAATAGTTCCTTATGATTTTCATGATTTTTAGCATGATATATGGGTTGGTGTTGGATTTGATGTTGAAAGGAAAGAAAACCAAGAACCCTAAGCTTATGGGTTTCGGCTACCATGATTTGTGGGTCTATAATGATGCTAAAAATTTTTATAATGTTGTCTAATGTACTCTCATGATGTTTAGAGGCTAAATATAATTTTTGAGAATTTTTGGGGTACCCTAGGACCTCCTAGGGTTTCGGCCACTTCAAGAACCCATGTGTAGGGTTGGGTCTAAGACTTCAAGTATGTGCTTTATGTATTATCATGCTATAAGGGAGATTGAGGGTGACATATGTGAATTTTCACATGGCTTTAGGATCCCACAAGTTTCGGCCAAGTAGGGATCTAGGGCAAAAAGTTAGGGCTTCCCTCAAGCAAGGGTCCCAATGGCCTTATGGTAGAGTATGTTTAGTGTTTAGTGTTTGATTGGGGTTTTCATGGAATTTTTCCATGCACCCATGGCCATGTAGGGTTTCGGCCAGCACAAGGAAAGAGGGCTAAAGGTTAGGGATAACCCTAATTATGAGCTCTAATGGCCTCCCATGGTCTTATAAGTAAAGTATGATTGGTTCTTTACCTTATGCTATCTTACTTGTTTATGAAATGGATGGAACTCCACCTTATGGGTTTCGGCCAAGCCTTGGATCTAGGGTTTTGGGGTGGAGTTAGGATTCAAAGAATGATGATTTATGTTATCATGAAGTATATATATATATATATATAGGTCCAAGCATGTGGTAGAAGTAATGTTATCTATACCCTTAACCTTAAGCACCATGTTTATGTTGTATGTTATGATTGAATGCCATGCTTATTAGGGTTTATTATGAATGTCTTATGTTTATGCCATGTATTTGAATGATAAGTAGAATGTTATGGGAATCCTACTTATGCATGTTTGAGATAGATACCATGCTTAGGCAAGAAATGCAATGTTTACCTTAGGTATCATGATTATACAAGCTCTATGTAGTAGGATAAATATCTATGAAAAACATGTCATGTTCGATGCAATGCTTACCTTCTATGATATGATCATGCAAGTACTAGGAATAGGAATGATGTTTAGGTATGCATGCCATGTTTATGTAGAAAGATGTATGCCATGTTGTATGAATAATGATGCATGCCCTGTTTTATGAATAATGATGCATGCCACGTTGTATGAATAAAGATGCATGCTATGTTTATGAAAAAAAAGATGCATACCATGTTTATGAATGAAGATAATGCTCATGCCTTTCAGGCATCATGATGCTATGCAATAAGTATGAACAATGAAAGGACAAGCATGTGTTAAGTCATGCTTTATGTAACATGGTTATGCTATGAATGTCTTATGAATGATGAAACATGTAAAGTATTTTACTTTATGAATGGGCTTGTACCGGACCGAAGTATGGGTCCAAGGGATGGGCACCTTAAGAACGCCCCGGTTCTAGACTACCGACTATGCTGTCCACGGTTCTGGCACTACCGGAGCTGTGCAACAGGGATGGGCTCCTTAAGAACGCCTCGGTTCGGGGACTACCGACTATGCTGTCCTTACCCTAGTAGGTCGGGGCTCGCTAGCTCGCACTTGCTAGGGATGCGCGCTATGATGTATGTATGTGGTACAAGCCGGGGACCCCAATGAAATGATTATTATGTTTAAGCATTTAAAAGTATGTTTTAAAAGTTAAGCATCCTTATGTATATGCATTCCACTCATGCATTCATTCATGTTATGCATTATGCTATGCTAATAATGTTTATGCTTACTTTTCATGTTAAGAAAGATGCATGAGAATAATTGATCTATGTCATAATTATGTTAAGAAGATGCTTATATGCTATGATAGGAAGTATGCTTATGTGTATGCCATACAGGTTGGTTTATGCCATGCTAGAAATGTTTACCATGTTATGTTTATACCATGTATTATGTCATGCTAGAAATGTTTATTAGGTTATGTTTATATCATGTATCATGCCATGCTAGAAATGTTTACCATGTTATGTTTATTTCATGTATCATGCCATGCTAGAAATGTTTACCATGTTATGTTTATACCATGTATTATGTCATGCTAGAAATGTTTATTATGTTATGTTTATACCATGTCTCATGCCATGACAGGAATGTTCTTTTATGTTTATGTTTATGTCATGTCAAGTATATGATAAGTTATTCAAGTTGATATGTTCTAAGTGGATCACCAAGTATGTTAATGTTTTATGTGCTCATTATGAAATGACGAATTGTTTTGTGAGTAGGAAAGAGTCTTACGAAGCCTGCGTGCTTATAGTTGTAACGACCCAGAAAATTCTCTTAATATTTCCTTTAAATATTGAGCATGTCTATATAATTTTCCGAGGGGCCCAGAAATAATTATGTAAAATTCGGCCTAGAAATCCATGTTTTCTCATTTAAATTGAGAAAAACTAGGTACTAATGAGCTTTAAAGGGGCTCCAAAAGTGGGTATTAATTAGGTAAAATTAATATAAATTAGGTAAAACTAATATAAATATAAAAGAATTTTATTTAGGAATATTGGCATAATTATGGGTGATTTTAGGGGGGATTTTCGGATTTTAAGGAAATAAAGTAATAAAATAAATAAAATGAAAATCAAAATAAAAATAAATGTGCATGAGCCAAGATTGAACCTTGGACCTCTTGTACAACCAAGAATGCTTTAACCAACTCACCTAGCAAGGAATTCTTATGAGTAATTGAAGTGGAGGTTGGTTAAGAGGTAAAAGGAGGTGAAGGGTCATGGAGAGGCTCTTCATTAGCCTCCTTGATGGGTTATAATGAGAGGAGTTTTGGGAGTTACTTCTTCTCTCAATCAAGTGCATTACCTCTCCTCTTCATCCCTCATTCTTGCCGAGCACCAAAGGGAGGAGTTCCTTGGAGAAAACTTCACAAGGGGTCTCATCTCTCAAGATCTAAAGTTCCTACAAGGTGACAAGGTCTAGTTGTGGTCAAGAGATACCAAGTCCTCTTCCTTCTCCTCCTTCAAGATCCGAAAAAAACATCAAGAAATCTAAGTTAAGACTCCCTCACCTGTGGTATAATAGTTATCTATGATTTCCATGATTTTTAGTATGATATATGGGGTAGTTTTGGATGTGATGTTGAAAGGAAAGAAAAACCAAGGTCCTTAAGTTTATGGATTTCGGCCAGCATGATTTAAAAGCCTATAAATATGATAAAAATATGGATAATATTTTTTAATGTTCCCTTATGATGTTTAGCAAGTAGATATAATTTTTGGGAATTTTTGGAGTACTCTAGGAGACCCTAGAGTTTCGGCCAACATGAAAGAAGCAAAACCCAGAACCTTAAGTTCAAAGGTTTCGGCCACTATGTTTTAAATGTCTAGAAATATGTTAAAAATCATGATAATGTTATTTAATGTTCCTTTATGATTTTTAGAAGTTAAGTATAATTTTTGGGAATTTTTGGAGTACTCTAGGAGACCCTAGAGTTTCGGCCAACATGAAAGAAGCAAAACCCAGAACCTTAAGTTCAAAGGTTTCGGCCACTATGTTTTAAATGTCTAGAAATATGTTAAAAATCATGATAATATTATTTAATGTTCCCTTATGATGTTTAGAAGTTAAGAATAATTTTTGGGAATTTTTAGAGTACTCTAGGAGACCCTAGAGTTTCGGCCAACATGAACGAAGCAAAACCCAGAACCTTAAGTTCAAGGGTTTCGGCCACTATGTTTTAAATGTCTAGAAATATGTTAAAAATCATGATAATGTTATTTTATATTCCCTTATGATGTGTAGAGGTTAGGTATAATTTTTGGGAATTTTTGGAGTACCCTAGGACACTCTAGGGTTTCGGCCAACATGAAAGGGGCAAAACCAAGGTCCCTATGTTTATGGGTTTCGGCCACCATGATTTAAATGTCTATAAATATATTAAAAATCATTATAATGTTATTTGATGTTCCCTATGATGTTTAGAAGTTAAGTATAAATTTTGGGAATTTTTGGAGCACCCTAGAGGCCCATATGGTTCGGCCAACCCCAAGGACCCAAGGGTTAGGGTTGAGTCTTTAACTTCAAGCATATGTTTATGTGTTGCCATGATATAAGGATGAAGGATGGTGATTATGTGAATTTTCACATGTCCTTGGGACTCCACAAGTTTCGGCCAATAAGGGTTAATAGGATAAAAGTTAAGATTTATTTCAAGTAAGGGTCCCGATGGCCCTATGGTAAGATGTGATTTATGTTTATGAATGATAGGCCATGTTATGAATGATAGGCCATGTTTCCGAATGATATGCCATGTTTATGAATGATATGCCATGTTACGAATGATATGTCATGTTTATGAATGATATGCCATGGTTATGCAAGATATGCCATGTTTAGGAATGATATGCCATGTTTTAGGATAATACGAATGTATGCCATGCTCTATGAATGATGTGTACATATGCCATGTCTAAGAATGAGAATGATGTCACGACAAGTATGTTATGTCTATGTTCATGATAAGAAGGATGCCATGATAAGTATGTTATGATCATGTTCATGATAAGAATGATGCCATGATAAGTATGATATGAATGTCTTATGAATGATGAAGCATGCAAAGTATTTTACTTTATGAATGGGCTTGTACCGGACCCAAGTATGGGTCCAAGGGATGGGAACCTTAAGAACGCCGCGGTTCTGGACTACCGGAGCTGTCCACAGTTCTAGCACTACCGGAGCTGTGCAACAGGGATGGGCTCCTTGAGAACGCCTCAGTTCGGGGACTACCGACTATGCTGTCCTTACCCTAGTAGGTCGGGGCTCGCTACCTCGGATTTACTAGGGATGCACGTTATGATGTATGTATGTGGTACAAGCCGGGGACCCCAAATGTTATGATGATTATGTTTAAGCATTTTAAAAGTATGATTTTTAAAAGTTAAGCATCCATATGTATATGCATTCCACCCATGCATTCATACATGTTATGCATTATGTTATGATAATGATGTGTTATGCTTATGCTCCATGTTAAAAGATATGTATGAGAATGAATGATCCATGTTATGATTATGGTAAGAAGATGCTCTTATGATATGTTAGAATATATGCCTATGTTTATGCCATATAGGTTGGTTAATATCTTATGTTTATATTCATGCCATGTCCCATGCCATGCTAGGAAAGTTTATTAAGTTATGTTCATGCCATGTATGATGCCATGCTTAGAATGTTTAATTATGTTTATGCCTATGTTTATACTTTAGGCCATGATAAGAATGTTTAATTAGATTTATGTCTATGTTTATGCTTTATGCTATGATAGAAATGTTTATGATGCTTATGTTCCATATGATTATGAATGAATGACGAATGATTTTAGTGAGTAGGAAAGAGTCTTACTAAGCTTGTGTGCTTATAGTCTTTCTCCTTATACCGCAGATCATGCAAGG
This sequence comes from Boesenbergia rotunda, assembly GCA_024364735.1. NCBI lineage: Eukaryota > Viridiplantae > Streptophyta > Magnoliopsida > Zingiberales > Zingiberaceae > Boesenbergia > Boesenbergia rotunda. Next base: position 248,307 of record JAGFNQ010002029.1, on the reverse strand, counting down.
GGACCATGAGGAAGCAGCAGGAGGGCAAGATTATATGTGTGTGATAGTGACTTGGCCCATGAAATCAAACGGTTGCCGTTATGCTAAGAACTTTACTTTTGTTAAGTATATGCTCGATTAGTGACTTATGGAAACTTATGACATGATGTTATGCATGATATGAAATGAACCCCATGATATGATGTTAAGCTTGTTATGACATGATGTTTAAGTATGAAGTCTATATGTCTAGTGTCCATGTCACTATGTTAGAAATGGTAGTAGGGGCATGTAAAGTTTAAGTTATTTCCGCTGCAGTATAGTGTTACATGCCTTAAGTATGTTAGCGTAACGCCGCTTTAAAAAAAACGGGCGTTACAATAGTCTTATTTCCTTATACCGCAGATCATTCAAGGGGACAATGAGGAAGCAGCAGGAGGGAAAGAACGTATGTGTGTGGTAGTGACTTGGCCCAGGAAATCCTATGTTTATCGTTTATGCTAGAACTTTACTTTGGCACTTATATGCTTGAATAATGACTTATGGAACTCTATGATGTGATGTTAAATATGATATGATATGATGTTTAAGTATGAAGTCAACATGCCGAGTTTCCATGTCATTATGTTAGGAATGGTAGTAGGGCATGTATGTACAAGTCTAAAAGTCTTATTCCGCTGCCTTATGATGTCTACATGCCCTAAGTATGTTAACGTAACGCCGCTTAATAGAAAGAAAAAAAAAGCGGGCGTTACAATAAAGGACCCAAGGCAAGGCTTGGGTGATAATCATAGAGATGAAGGCATAGGCTCTCTCCCTCTCTTTCTCTCATTCTCTTCTCCTCTTCTTACTGTACGCCAACCAGCCCTAAGAAGGAGCACCAGCTGGCCATCCTTTCGTGGTTAGTCTTCTGACTTCTCTCTTGGTTTTTCTCGTTGCATTCTCGGAGAATCTAATAGTTCTCGAGAACACGAAACTCGTGGCTTTGCGAAGTCATCCCGAAGATACTCGGCGTGGACGTGAATAGAGGCGGAGCTTCCAAGGGATGCTTATGGTTGGATCTCGTCCCTTCCTTCGAGTTACGCGAGATAATATGTAAATTATCTTACGTTTCTGCAAAAATTTTAAATATATGATCATGTCTACACAAGATAAAATTGCATGCTTAGATGTATGGTTAAATGATTTAGATAAATTATTTATGCTAAACCTTCCGTTGCATGTAATTAATTTTAAAATTACGAACCCGCATCCATGTTTACATGCACCCGGACCCAACAAGAAGCTTGAAGCTCCCTTGGAGAATGTTGAGCAACTCTCTGAAAGTTGCGTGATCAACTTTTCCTTCTCCCTTAGAGAAAGTTGCGTGAGCAACTTTTCTTTCTCCAAGCTTCTCCCTTGGAGAAAGTTGCTCGCAACTTTTCCTTCTCCCTTGGAGAAAAGTTGCTGCCTTGGATTGCGCTCCTTTGTTGGAGAAGAAAGCAACTTGAGTTGCTCCTTCCTTGGAGAATGTTGTCGTCGGTGACACACACCCAAACGAGAGAGGGAGAGAGAGAGGAGGAGAGGAGAGGCTTAGAGTTCTCTTGTGTTGAATTGGATTCCTTGGTTTTATGCCACCATGGGGTATATATAGGGCTACAATAGGAACCATGAGAAGGAGTTGGGTCTTGGCCACCCAATGGATCAAGGCCCGATCCATTAATGAAGATTCATTCCACTAATGGATCCTCATTGATCTACCTCACCAACCCCCATATTTAAATATTGGCTCCACCTATTATGAGTACATAAATCTCCCCGTGTTTAAGATATCGAATGCCCATTGATTAATTTAAATTACTGACAATTTTAATTAATCAACATCTAACTCCTTGATTAGTACCCACTCATCCTTATCATCATGTTGGACCAAGTCCACTTGCAAGATTTAACATGATGAATCTTATGAGCTTATCAAGGGGGCATCATCATCCCGACTCACCAGGACACGATTTCCGTCTATAATCAATGGCACACCATGTAAATAATATTATTTCCCAATTTATCCGACCTATCTATTATACAGAATAAATCTCGCCTATTGGTAAATCAAAGAAATAAATACTAAGTATATGTGCCCATTATTATATCAGGATTTAGAGCATGTACTCCATAATATACTGAGGTCTGATCCAATTATAAAGTCAGTATAAATTGGATCACCACTATGTTGATCCTGCTCAATGCACATAAAGTACACTAGTGTAATTCTATGGTCAGGACAAACCAACACCAAATTACACTACAATCATCCCAATGGTTTGTCTAAATCCATCTCGGTTGTAAGCCTCTACTTAAACTCTACAAGGAACTGATAACATGATCTTCCGTGCGACACCACACACCATGTTATCTACAGTGTAAAGTATTTAGACATTTTGCACATACTAATATAAACATGCAATCAGTGATCTTGTGATTCTCTTTCAAAATGTAGATGTCTTATACAAAAGGCAAGACTTTTAGTATACATCCTAACACGGTGATAATAAACAACTTGAGGGATAATTTTCATGCTATTAGTGGGGAAATTTGGGGCTCTAGGTGTGTATTTGTTTATTAAATGATGCATAATTGTTAATAGGGTGCATTTTTATTGGTTAATTAATTTTCATACATTTTTACACTCATATTTCATTCTATTTGATTTTTAGACAGCTTGTGCATCAAAGGATCAAAAGGGTACATCCAGGGCTAAGATGGATCCAAAAAGAACGATATCAGACTCTAATTTCATTCTGTTGGTGCCCTGATCAGTCTCCAATCCGATCAGGGAAAGTCTGATCGGTCCCGTGACCGATCAGAAGAGGTTGACACAGAAGAACTCCGAATTGTGGCTACTGATCAGATCTTGATCGGTCCTCAGACCGATCAGGGAGGTGCCTAATCGGTCACTCAGACCGATCAGGTAGCCTACAGACCGATCAGAAGAGCTTGTACATCAATGAAGGTCATCCGATCACAACCCTCCACTTGGATCTTGGCACTTAAGCAATCTTGCCCACTCATCAAGGGGAATGAAGGGTGGAGAGAAGGGCAAGGTGGAGAAAAGGAAGCTAGGGTTGAAGGGCTCGGTAGCACGCTGACAACACGGAAGAACGTAGCCAAGCGGAAGGAGAGGAGCTTTCGGTCAAGCAGCCATGGAAGAAGGGTTTCCTCTCTGATCCGCAGCTTAGAGATGCCCTGTTCTTCAACTCCACAGCCCATCTCATCTTCCAATCTGGTTGGGAAGTGATCAGCTTCTTCGAAGCAGAGATTTCCTCCACCGGACAATAATTTTCAGTCTTCATTCGCTTGTTTATTTCCAGTTCACTTGCTGTAGATGCAACCTGCATTTTCCTTTCACTAGATTCCGAGTTTTGATTAATTTCCAGCTTAGAATCCAGCTTAGTTTCGACTTTTCCAGCTTAGTTTTCTAGATTTACAGCTTACGTTTTTGCAGAATTTTTCCATGTTTCCAACCTCTTATTACTTGAATGCAAGGTGTTTGTTGAATTGCTCCTATCAAACATGTGCTTGAGAATGAAATTGATTGCCTTGTAGTTAGGAGTTTTAGATGAATCCTTGCTGAAATTTCATGGTTGTGAGTATTCTTTTGCTGTCCTCTACTTTTAGTTATCTTAATACTTCAAATCCGAGTAGTTTAGGCTATTAGGTGGAAGTAGTAGCTAAATTTAGTTGACTTGTTATCCTCAAAACCCAAGAAAACATGTTTGTTTTAGGTAGCTTTTAGTTTTCTATAATTTATTATTTTTTATAGACCAAGAAGTGCATGCATCATATTGAGTCCTTGAGAGACGATTCGGGTTCAACTAATACTACATAATTGCTTGAAATGAGAAAATTAATTGGAACCGTAGTGTGACTAAACCAGTTATCAATTTTGGCGCCGTTGCGGGGGACTCTTCTATGATGTTTGTTTAATTTTAGGTATTGAAATAATTCTGGATTTTCTGATTAATTTCTGGCATCTCACTAATTTTCTTCATTTAATGTGCAGTACATGACCAGGTCTTCCTACTCCAGCTTAGCTGATTTTGATACTGAGATAGAAAGGACCTTCCACGCACAATGGAGAGCTCAGCTAGAGATTTCTAGACATTCTACCAGTAGCAACTCTTTGTCAGAATTCCAGATGGCGAACAATAGAACCATGAGGGAGCTTGCAGCACCAGACATGGCTTTTTAGTGCATCCAGTACCCTGAGTTGGATGTTGATTTTGAGCTACGGTCCAGACTCATTCATCTACTCCCAAAGTTTCATGGCTTAGCTGGTGAGGACCCCACTAGAAATCTCCAGGAGTTCCACACAGTTTGCTCCACTATGAAGCCACATGGTATTGCTGAAGATGACATCAACTTGAGAGCTTTTTCATTTTCACTTGTGGATGGAGCAAATGACTGCTGGTACACCTTACCACATGCTTTAGTTACTTTTTGGGCCGAAATGAAGAAAGCTTTCTTGGAGAAATTCTTTCCAGCCTCAAGGACTACTGCCATTAGGAAGAGTATCTGTGGGATCCAGCAGGTTTCTGGAGAGACACTATATGAGTATTGGGAGCGCTTCAAGAAACATTGTTCTAGTTACCCCCACTATCAGATCAGTGAGCAGCTACTCATTCAATACTTCTATGAGTGACTTCTATCCATGGACAGGAGTATGGTGGACGCCGCTACTGGAGGGGCCTTAGTGAACAAGACACCTGAGGAAGCTAGAGAGTTGATTTCTATTATGGCAGCAAATTTTCAACAGTTTGGAAGTCGTCCGTTGGTGCCTAAAGGAGTACATGAGATCACATGATAGAATATGGAAGCTCAAGAGGTGAAGGTTAATCTTCAGGATTTGACTTCTCTCATTAGGTAGATGACTCACTATCAGACTGCTCAGCAACCTTCAGTTCAAGTAGCCCAAGTAGTGAGGGTTTGTGGACTTTGCAGTAGCACCTCTCATCCTACAAATTTATGCCCCCAGGTGCAGGTTGATGATGGATCTTACCTTGCATGTCAAGTGGCGGCAGCAAATGCTTTTCAGTCCAAGCCTCAACCTTTCCAACCTCAGCCTTATGGATACAAGCAGTCTTATGATCCCATGTCCAGTACTTAAAACCCAGGTTACACTACAAGAATTTTTGCAATCAACAACGCCCAATCGACAACGTTTTTTAAAAAAACGTTGTCTTTTTTTGTTTTACAACGTTTTTAGTGAAAAGCGTTGTCTATGTGTTTTACTTTTTAATAACGATAACGTTTTATAATGATGCGATGCGCTTAGTGTTGTGGTTTCGGATGAAAGACAACGCTGTTACAAAAGCGTTTTTTAAAAGCGTTGTTGTATTTCCCGCTAAAATAAAAAACACATCCCCTCCCTCCACCTCGCTCATTGCCAACCCTCGGTGGCTCGCGAAAAATCTCTCCGCGCTTCTTTTCTCCGCGAAATATCTCCCTCCACCTCCCTCCACCTCCCTCATTGCCACCTCCCTCGTCCTCTCCTCTCCACGAAATCGACATTGTGTACCCTCTCCATCTCTCTCTCTCGCAGTAAACCCTAATCCTTTCCCCTTCCTCCCGATTGAACGGGAACGATAAATCTCAGACGCCCGTCGTTGCCTCCGCCCATCCCAAACTTATCCCTTGTTGAATAAGAGCAAAGATGTTCTACTCCCACTCGTTGCTGGCGAAGAAGAGTCCTCTTGGGATGGTGTGGATTGCCGCCCACCTCCAGAAGATGAAGAAGACTCAGGTTGACGGGGTCGACATCCGGTCTTCTGCACGTTCATCTCCATTTCATTCCATCCTCTAGGGTTTTTATCGTCCTCAGACCCCATACGGTTCTCTTCTCGATTGTTTAGGTTAGATTTGGTTGTTCAGTCTCGATGGGTTTCTTCGAATCTACATCTTTTGGACGTCTATTACGGAGTTTCCTTTCGCTGTCGCTGCCCATTCTATTCCTGTCGAGTTGAAGAAATGAATCCTTAAATAACAAGTATCTTTTGCGGTCATTATTAATTTTTTTTTCTTATATACAAAGGCAAGATCATATTTTTTATGTGTGTTTTGGTTCGATTTCACTGAAGCTGAATTCTTTATTTACAATATTGTCAAAAAAATGTCTATATGGATATATGACCCTGCTGCTGTCTCGAGAGCAAGTTTAAGCACGTTCTATGTTTTTTTTTTTAATTTGACGGAATGGTTACATTGGATCAGAAATGTATGTTTGAGTTGGTTATAACGAGGTATTTGATGAAGGATTCATTGATTTTTCTTTCTTTTTTCTGATTTTTCTCTTTGTTTTTTTTAAAACATTGTTACAAAATTTTGCATCAGGAAAAGAATGTCTTTTTTCCTTCATAGGATGGCCTGGTCTTATACTTCGGTTTTGTGATGCTTGTTTTTAACTTGTGTGCTTTGGTAGATGAGATTATGTATCCTCGAGCTCCAATTGCTTTGAGACTGTCAGGGCATCTTCTGGTTGGCCTTGTCAGAATATACTCATGGAAGGTGAATTATCTGTTCCAAGACTGTAACAGAATGTTGACCAATATAAGGGTGACCGTTGCTTCGATACAAGTCAATTTACCGCCAAATGCAGATAAAGCTCCATTTGAGTCTATAACATTACCTGAGACCTTTGACCTTGATGCATTGGAATTAGATGAATTAATCAATCCTACTATGTAATTTTTCACCTTAGATTGTATTGGGAATTCAAGTGGCTATTAGCTCTTTATAATTGTTTACTTTGTTCACATATTTTGATAGAGGCCCAGACACTCACCAAAAAGATTATGAGCAAATAACTTTGGCAGGTTAGTAAACTTTTTTGATTAAAAAAAGGTGATGTGTGAGATAGGAGTTTGCTAACAATGGATTTATTGTACCAGGTGAAGCTTCAGCAGGGCAAGATCAATATGTAGCGTTCTTCATCGATAAGGTCTCAAATATCTTATGTTTTACATGTATCAATATTTTTATAATTTTAGTAATCTAAATATTTAAACGTTTATATGGATTCCATGACTTAGGATAACATCACAGACTCATCAGTACAGCCAGAAATTAGAAACGATGCTGAGCCCATGGAAGAAGAGTAAGGCTTATGTCAAGTTTCTTACTGAAACACTTTTGTGCACTTTAATAGTGCACTTTGATGCAGTGTATTGCCACCATTTGATGGTGGTCTGGATGCTATTGTCAGCCCAACTCTAAATTCTGCATCATTTGAGGGGCCTGGTTCAAATAATCATGGCAATGGCTCTTTTCAAACTTTTGATGTGAACAATAATATTCAAGAATTTCAAGAAATTGAGGTTTTGCGTCAAAATAACTTAGAGCTTGAGAACCAGTTAGAGTTAGGATAATACTAGTAATGGTGTTGAATTACATGATCATTCTACATCAGTAACAAAGAGAAAGCAAAGTCTTGATCCAATACTCGAATATATTTTAGTTTCTGGAGAGGAACCTTTGCCTTCAACATCTCATGCGAAACCATCAATGTCTACATTTGATTCCAACATTGCTAACAGGGAGATATCTTTTGGTTAGATATTTTTTGTTCTCTGATATATATTTTCCAATTGTTTTAGAGTTGATCAACTTAACAATCAATCATGTTCATCAGTGTATGATAATATTATTTGTGATTCATCTTATTCTTTCTGTTTGTTGGTTGTTTGGTAGGTCAAGTCTTGCCTCACTTGGAGCTGGAGCTTCAACCTTCACCTCCTGTCAGAGAAAAGAAACGAAAGAGAAGATTGAAAAAACATTCATATGATGAGAAAATTGTATTGGCAAATGCGTAAGTATCACTAAACTTTTTTTACAGAAGAACTTTTATGGTTTGATCTGTAGTATCAACTAACTAATCTTACTATATCATTGTCACTTTATAAACAAATTTTTTTCCCATAAGGGCAATGCTGCCAGATTGTTAACTTTGTGGATTTTGTAATTTATTTTACTAAAAATTATAAATTACGATGTTTTCTTTTCTCTTTAATATGAGGATCATGTTGCATGAATTTATGCTACAAAGATTAATTATCTTAAAATTTTCTTCCAGATTCCACCTTTTGAAGGTACTTATGTTACTTGTTACAATTTGATTGTATACATCATACAAACTATTTTTTTAGAGACATGAAAAAGCAACTTGAAGACACTACTAAATTAGTTTGCAAGCGGAGGAAGCTTCCATGTTCAGCGCTAGATCTTTATAAGTACCATAGTAACCGGCTCAATGATAAAGTATTTCATGAACCATTGTTAACTGGTTAGTTGTCTTCTTTTTTTTTTTGTCATTTTTACAATTTTGAATTATAATATGATCCTTAGTTGGAATCAAACATATATGCAGGGATGTGTAGTAATCTCCAGGAGGTTTTTTCTAGATCCTTTCCTCTTTACAGCAACAATTCTAGCCATATGGACGTTTCATCAGAGCTTGCAAATGAATTACCTCATGTTACCTCAAAGGATCTGCAAGAAGAGCCTGAGCAACAAAATAATTTGGATGGGGAGATTAAGCGACATAGTGACAGAAGTATGGTACCAGAACAACAGGGCAACCCTAGGCATTTTCCAGTTTAGGGTTTCCGAAATCCTTAAGGGTTTGCTGATTTTTAATGTTGTGTGCTGATGGTGAAACACAATTTTTAAGCTCATCATTGTTAGGCTGTAGGAGTTGCTGATTTCAAGAAAATTTTCAGAGTTGTCTCTCTCCCTTTCACGATAATATGCATTCAGGTGCCCTCTCCCTTTACAAGATGATAGTGGCAGGTATAGTGTAGCTATCCCAATGTAAGCATATGTGAACAAGTGACAATATGTTAATTGTAAGTTGGTTATAACCTATAATAAGTGGAAAGGTAGACAAGAGTGGAACTTGGATGCAAGTCTTCATCATCTGTGGTTTGAGCAGTGAGTTGCCTCATATTCTCTTGGAGTCACTTGGTCACACCTTATATCTTATGAAAATTGCTGATTATTGTTATTTGATAAATAGATAACCATAATTAATCACAATCTTTGTTGAAATTTCCTTTGTATAATTGAGCATATCCATAACAAGGCCATTCAACTTTGGTTTCTCAAGGTCAGTAGCGGTAAGTATGTTTACCATATTGATTCTTCAATTGTTGGTAAATGTATCCAATAGACTTTGTTTAAGTATTCAATATGCTTCATTTTTTTCCTTTTAGTTTTAATTTAGACATTATCTTGTTCGACAAGGTTATTATGAAGAACATGTAAATATTAACTAAGATCTTATCATGTTGATTATTTAGTCTTTGTGGACGGGCTTTAAAAATAGTCGTAGGAAAACTCAGCCCATCCATCAGAACAAGTGCGGGATATACTTGAATAATGCAATAATTGCCCACTAATCCAAAAGCTTAATCTCTTAGAAAAGGGACATGTTTATTACTTGTATCCTTATACTCCTTATCATGATGTATAATTATTTTGCTTCACCCCTTTTTTCTGGTACTTTTCTAGTTCTAAGCCATATGCTAAATGATAGATGCATTTAGCTGCAGAAGCATATTGGTTTTGTATGTATTATATGTTTGACCATGATCTTTCGAGTACTCCTGGATGAAGTCTTAATTCTTGATCTATTATTGTTTCCTGTGCAGTGTCATCTTGTTTCCAATTGCAATCACCTTCTATATCACCTGGTGGTTCATTCATTTTGTTGATGGCTTTTTTTCGCCAATCTATGCTCAACTTGGGATTAACATATTTGGTACGAAAATTGATTCTCAGAAAGAAAATTTTGGATTATCTTCCTAGATTATTCCTTTCAGTATCCATTATTTAAGAGCATGCATGTTTTGGCAGATTAGTATAACTTTTTGTAATCTTCTCACTACTCCCCTGCTTTATAGTGCTTACATTTCAGGCAAATTCATGCCCATGTATCATTCCTGAACGTGGATAATAGCCATCGTTAGGATTCAAAAAGTATTTTATTACTGCATCACATAATTTATCAACATTTATTACTACCGTGGATAAAGATAAGTGCTCTGCTGTGTGTGTGTGTGTGTTAGCTTAAAAGATCCTTTGCGCCTTGTTATCTTAATTCATCAGTTGGTTTACTTAAATGGAATTTTCTTTTTTGTAGGACTTGGTTTTGTGACTTCCATAACATTCGTCTTCCTGGTTGGAGTGTTCATGTCATCATGGCTAGGGGCATCTGTCCTCAGTCTCGGTGAATGGTTTATCAAGCGCATGCCTTTTGTTCGGCATATCTACAACGCTTCTAAGCAAATTAGTTCTGCTGTATCACCTGGTATTTTATACTAGTCTTTTTTTGGTTCTCTATCAGATGTTATTAATGCATAATCTATGTTCCCTTTTTGTAGACCAGAATAAACAAGCCTTTAAGAAGTTGTCATTATCAGGCATCCTCGAGTTGGTGAATATGCCTTTGGATTTATCACTTCAACTGTTCTTCTTCAGGTCCATTATTGCCATGAATGCTTAGTTTTGATATTTGTTCTAAAAAAAGTCTACTCATATTCTCTTGGTTCAAATTTATGCACCTCTATTTAGGAGTAGAAAAATATCAGCGTTATCACTACAGATCAGGTGGCATATATGGGAATAAATTAAATCAGTCAGGCTTAGCTAATTGTCATTCTGTCTAGTTATTTATTTAAAAATACGGTCAAATTAGTAGAACGGCAGCATGAAAATGAATGGCTGACAAAACATACATGGTAGAGAAAGGAGCGAAGGAAGAAAAGTGAAAAACTAGCCGAGTGTGTGTGTGGAACAGAAATGCCAATATCAGTACCGGTTGAAGCATCATTAAAGTATCTAATGCCCATAATTATGTATTGTTTGTGCTCAAATCTGTAGTTTTGGCAATTCTGAAGTTCTTTAGCTGTCGCATTAGACATGCAAGTCATTTGAGCATTTTATTAGTCTCTCAGTATCATTCATTTCTTTATCATGTTCTTCCCCTCATAAAAAATAAAAATTGTTCATTTTTTTTATATCACCTATTTCCCCATTATGCAACAGAGCTGCAATGGTGAGGAGGAACTCTGCTGTGTCTATGTTCCGACAAACCATCTCTACATTGGAGATATTTTTCTGGTCAATTCCAGTGATGTCATAAGACCAAATCTCTCCGTCCGTGAAGGAATTGGTAAACCACAGCCCTTCCACCATTTTTTTTTATAGTAACTCAGCTCCGGAAAAGCTAATTCCGCGAACAAAACATCCTTTGAACTCATCCTTATTAACTCAAATCCATGGTTACTTGCAGAGATTGTGGTCTCAGGTGGCATGTCAATGCCTCAAATTAATTATAACCACGTTGCATGAAGGCCCAACACTCAATCGAAGCAGAACCAGTAGAAGTTGATACCAAATGGCACCATGCCTTGGCATGTAAACTCCTCTTGGATCTTGCACTTCAATGCTCATATATTTAACTCTCCCAATAGTGTTTGGTTTAGATATAAAAGATATGGTGATATTATCTAGATTTGTGTACTATTTTGATCTCACAAAACAATGCTTGTAAACTATTATCAGTGTAAATTGTGAATATTATCAATTGTGAATAAAAATACTTGTAAATTGTGAATATTGTAAATTATGAATATTATCAATTGTGAATAAAGATGTTTATAAATTGTGAATATTATAAATTGTGAAAAACACTACCTATTAAAAAGACAACATTTTTTAAGTAACAATACACAACACGATTTTTGCGTTGTCTTTGTGCCAAACCACAACGCTTTTTCCGCGTTGTCTTTGATACCCGACTTTTAACAACAGCGTCAATAACAATGCTTTTTAAAAACCAATAGACAACGCGAAAAAAGCGTTGTCTTTGCTCCAAACCACAACGCGGAAAAAGCGTTGTCGTAGATATACTTTCTACAACGGCTTCATCAACATCGCTTTTTAAGCATGAACGACAACGCGGAAAAAGCGTTGTTGTTTAACTTTTTTCTTGTAGTGTTAGAGAGATCATCCTAATCTGAGGTATGGGAACACATCACATCAGCAGCAGCCTTATCAGTCATCACTTCCTGTTGCGCCACTTGCAGTTCAGAGACCACCAGGATTTAATAGTAGTCCATCTCCACCAAGGGTTCCACCGGTTCAGCAACAATAACCGGAGTTTCCACTCACTTTGGAGCCCTTTGTCACTCAGCTTTAGCAACAACAAGAGAGGAGTTTTCAGCAACTTAGCGCTCAGATTAACACTCAATTTCAGCAGCATCAGGGAGACTATAGACAGTATCAGAGTAGGACTGATGCTTCCATTCATAACTTAGAGTGACAAATTGGACAGATATCATCCACCATCAGTCAGATGCAAGCTCAAGGATCTAGTCAGCTACCTTCTCAGCCTATTCCAAACCTTAGGGGGAATGTCAGTGCTATCACACTCAGGAGTGGACGGGTTACACAGGAGGCTTCTACCCCACAGATTCCTACAGTACCAGATGTTGATCTTTCGAGGTCTCAGACGGGAGTAGAGCCAGAGTCACTTCCTGTAACGACCCGCCTTCTGGTACTAAGCTTTAAGGCGGATCGCAACTACTAACTGACTAATTAATGATTTCTAAAAATGCTAAACCAACTGGAAGAATTTCGAAAAATTCTTATTTCGCTATTTACTGAACTAACAATTCATAATCATGTTGAAAGTACTAACCAGCCCAAAATAAAGCAAAACTTTTATTTTATTATCATAGCAGGATTCGATCCCCCAACCTCTGCATTGCATGGCTAAAGCACCAACCAGCTGCTCTATATCACTTCTCTATTACACAGTACCGGTCGACTGCTAAATACCAGTCGACTGGTCGGGCCACCGAATGTTTCTGTGCCCGATACCAGTTAACTGGTGTTTTTCCAGTTGACTGGTAGTTCTGAAATTTCAGTTTTCAGATTTCTAGAATGTATCAAACTTGAGCCACAATGCACCAAAATCATATCTATCAAGCAGAATGACATAAATAAAGTTCCACAATCATTCTAGGGCATTTATTACACGTTTTTGGAGGGTTTTTAGCATGTATAGCAACTTAGAAATCATAAAAGCGACATGTAGAAGCATAAACATGAATGTGCCAAGTTTGTATCAACTTCTTATTGTAACTATTCATTTCCCATATCTAAAAGCATCCTTAGCTACTACATGTCATTCTATATGGTGCATTAATCTTAGAACAAATATATCCTAAGAATTTAGCATGTAGATCATAAGTATCAAGTTCATACCTCTAAAGCTTAAGCATGGGTCTAAATTACCCTATCACAAGTAAATGACTCATGACATTCAAGCATTCATAAAACCAATATTAAGTCAGGTAAGTAAACTACTACAAGCATACTAGGCACCACGAATACAAGTCTAATTAAGTTCATACATGGTTCACATAACATATTGCGGAATAACTAAAGAAGCATAATAAAGACTATTTCTATGATTTGCAAGTTTCGAAGACTTTTATTCCAACTCCACCATCACACACACTTTGCATCAAGCCCGCCGCCTCCACTACTAGTGCTTTCCTTTACCTATATCTGCAGTATAAGGAAATACAAACTAATAAGCATAAAGCTTAGTAAGTACCATCTAGCCTCACAAAACTATGAAAACTCGAATTATGCTTTTGTAAAACATGCTATGAACATATATGCTCAGATCCATAAGTAATCATGCTAGGCTCATGCTAAAATACATATCATAGAATGTCATGACATATAACTGAGACATGGCACATACGGAACTAAAACTGAGAAGTAAGCTATAGCATGTCATACATATCTGAACTGGAACTGAAACTAACTAACATAAAACTAATTATTAAATTCACCACATGCTAATATGAATTTTTGAAAACTAAATACATATTGTAGGTGAAAGTAATAATCAACTGCTGTGGGCCCGACAATGTACCAACTGTGCGCGCATCCCTAATAAACCCGAGGTAGCAAATCCCGAATCCATTAGGGTTCTACTAGGTTATCTAAACCTAGGGGCAACTAGGAGCCCATCCCATACTAGGTTATCTAAACCTAGAGGCAACTTGGAGCCTATCCCTGGACCGGAGTCCGGTACAATGCCACTGAAAATAAAATAGTCCTTTATACTTTTCTTTCCTTTTCTGATTCTTGCTTTTACTAGGTTATCTAAACCTAGGGGTAACTAGGAGCCCATCCCGTTGGACCTTGGTCCCAATCATAAACTAGAGCAAGAATTTCTATTCTTTAATGCTTTCTATAGCATTAACTGAACTGAACATTTTAACAAACACATAACGTGCGTGCTTGTTCATAATTTACGATTTCTAATCGTAGAACATACATATAAGGAAATAAAACATAGAGAAAATCGACCGAAACTACTTATACTGCAGGTGAGGGGTACTTACATCCTGCGCTAGGTTTTCTTATGAATAAAAATCTGAAATTCCTGAGGGAACGTCGAACTACAACGTTCTTTTTGCTTCTTGGCGCTCTCCTCGCGTCTACGAGGGTCCCCGTAGAGAATAGGGCCTCTTGAGACCTTCCCTTTGCTTCCCCTTTGTCTTGGGCGGCAAGAGAAGAGGAGAAGAGAAAGAAAAATTGCGAGAGGGAGAGAGGGAGTCGGCGGTGAGAAGATGTGAGGGAAAAGAATGAATATAAAAACCCTAAGTTTCCCTTTTATACTTATGGAAAATTTAACTAACTTTACCTTATCTATATTTCCCTCTAGTCTATTCCAATGAAAATAACTTATCTCACTTGGTAAGCCTATTCTCGTCTCATTTAAAGGTCTAGGGATCAAACCTCTCTTAAGCCTTTTTACCGCGCATTCTATTTTTTTTTATTCATTTTTGCCTTATTTGTCCATGGAAAGATTCTATAAAAATATCCATAAATTCAGAATTAATTCTAGGATATTTCTGAAATTTGTTTTGAAAATTTTCGGGCGTTACAATCCCCCATACCTTATAAAAAGTTCATCCTCGAACTTAAAACAATTCTGGATATTTCTGCCTCATGCTGTCCTCTGGTTCCCATGTTACCTCTTCTACTCTGTGATTTTGCCATATGACTTTCACTAATGGTACCTCCTTGTTTCGCAATTTCTTAACTGCTCGGTCTATTATCTGAATAGGCCGACTATCATAACAGAGATCTTTGCGAACTTGTACCGTCTTTTGCTCTATCACCTGGGTGGCATCTGGGATATGCTTCTTCAGCATGGAAACATGAAATACATTGTGGATAACTTACATCTCCTGAGGTAGCTCCAACTCATAAGCTACTTTGCCAACTCTTCTAGTGATGGGGTATGGTCCTACATATCTGGGACTTAGCTTGCCCTTCTTCCCAAAATGCATTACTCCCTTCATGGGAGCCACTTTAAGGAATACTGAATCCCCAACTTCAAACTCTAATGGTCTGCGTCGCGTATCAGCATAGCTCTTCTGGCAACTCTGAGCTGTTTCTATTCTCTGGCGGATCTACTGTATGGCTACGGTGGTATCATCTATAAGATCTGTCTGTAAGCCTAACTCTTGCCTCTTACCACCCTCGTACCAGCAGATAGGAGATCTACACCTCCGCCCATATAAAGCCTCATAGGGTGCCATGCCGATAGTGGCCTGATAACTATTGTTGTAAGCGAATTCCGCTAAGCACAAGTATCTGCACCAACTGCCCTTGAAGTCTAAAGCACAAGCTCTGAGCATATCTTCTAGTACTTGATTAACTCTCTCTGTCTGGCCATCTGTCTAAGGATGGAAATCTGTGCTAAACTTCAGTTTGGTGCCTAGTGCTATCTGTACGCACTCCCAGAAGTGTGAAGTGAACCTACTGTCCCTATCTGAGATGATAGTCCTAGGGACTCCATGTAGTCTGACGATCTCCTTGAGGTATAACTGAGCTAGCTGTTCCATGGAATAGGAGGTCCTGATAGCTAGAAAGTGGGAAGACTTAGTCAATCTGTCTACTATTACCCATATTGCATCATATCCATTCGTTGTTTTGGGTAGTCCCACTATGAAATCCATGGAAATATCTTCCAATTTCCATTCTGGAATCTGAATAGGCTGCAGAACTCCACCTGGTCTCTGATGTTCTGCCTTGACTCTTTGGCATGTCAGACAGGTACTGACATATCTGGCGATGTCTCTCTTCATCCCAGGCCACCAAAAACGTCCCCTGAGGTCTTGGTACATTTTGGTGGAACCAGGATGCATCGCATAAGGAGATCCATGTGCTTCCTCTAGGATCTTCCTTCGGAGCTCTTCTTGGTTTGGAACACATAAGCGGTCACCGCAGTACAGTGTCCCACTATCTGATAGGCGAAACTCCCCATTTTTTGATTCTGCTATCCCCTGCTTGATTTTCTGAAGGTCAGGATCCTGATCTTATGCTGCCTGGATGTCTTCAAGCAGGGTTGACACTAATGTCAAAGTGGAGGGCTTCCCAACTATAATTTCCAGTCCGAACCTGGATATTTCCTTCTGAAGGGGCTGTGACATCGTAGACAAAGCTAGTAGGGTGGCACTAGATTTCCTGATAAGCGCGTCTGCCACCTTATTAGCTTTACCTGGATGGTAGAGGATGTCAATGTCAGAATCCCTGACTAGCTCAAGCCACCTGCGCTGTCTCATGTTCAGATCCTTCTGAGTGAAGAAATACTTTAGACTTTGATGATCTGTGAAAATCCTACACTGAGCTCCGTATATGTAATGCCTCCAAATCTTGAGAGCGAACACTACTGCAGCTAGCTCAAGGTCATGGGTAGGGTAATTCTTCTCATAATCCTTGAGTGGTCTAGAGGCATAGGCAATAACCTTGCCATTCTGCATCGGCACTGCTCCAAGTCCTAATTTAGAAGCATCACTATATATGTCAAAGCTGTCAGTGGTCTCTGGAAGAGTCAAGATGGGAGCACTAGTCAATCTTCTCTTTAATTCTGTAAAACTGTTCTCGTAGTCCTCTGTCCACTGAAACTTTCTGTTAAGAGCTGTCAGTGGGGAGGCTATTCTGGAGAAATTCTCTACGAACTTCCTGTAGTAACCGGCTAGACCCAGAAAACTTCTAATCTCATTGGCATTCTTCGGTCTGATCCAGTTACTTACTGTTTCTATTTTGTTGGGGTCTACCATCACCCCTTCCTTGGAGATGATGTGACCTAGAAAAGACACCTGATCGAGCCAAAACTCGCACTTGGAGAATTTCGCATAGAGTTGGCTCCGCTGAAGAATTTCTAACACTGTTTTCAGGTGTTCTGCGTGTTCCTTCTGAGTCCTGGAATATATCAGAATGTCATCGATGAAGACGATAACAAACTTATCTAAATATTCTCAAAACACTCTGTTCATGAGGTCCATGAAAGTCGCTGGAGCGTTCGTTACACCAAAAGGCATAACTACAAACTCATAGTGTCCATATCTTGTTCTGAAAGCTGTCTTGGGGATGTCACCTTCTTTAACTTTCACCTGGTGATAACCCGATCTCAAGTCTATTTTTGAGAACACTGTTGCTCCCTTTAGCTGATCGAACAAGTCGTCAATTCTTGGCAAGGGATACTTGTTCTTGATGGTGACTTGATTCAAGGCCCGGTAATCTATACACAAGCGCATGGACCCGTCTTTCTTCTTCACGAACAATACAGGAGCTCCCCAAGGTGAATGACTAGGGCGTATGAAGCCCTTGTCGAGCAGCTCCTGTAGTTGCTCCTGAAGTTCTCTTAATTCTGCTGGAGCCATACGGTATGGTGCTTTTGAAATGGGATTGGTACCTGGAATGAGATCTATCTCAAACTCTATCTCCTTGTCTGGCGCTAAGCATGGTAACTCGTCAGGGAAGACTGCTGGGTAGTCACATACCACTGAGATCTCTTCTAGCTTTTGGTCCTTCTCTTGTTCGGTATTGACTACATGTGCTAGAAAACCGGTACATCCTGAATCCAGCAGTTTCTGTGCTTTTAGAGCTGAGAGAAATTTCTTGGCCTTTCTCTTGGGTTCTCCGATGTATTCAAACTGCACTCCTTCTTCAGGTTGGAATATGACTTTCCTTTTACGACATTCTATGGGGCACCGTACTTGATTAGGAAGTCCATTCCAAAAATGGCATCATAATCTGCCATATCTAGTACTATCAGATCACCATAAAGTTCTCTGCCTGCTATACTGACTGGCACTGCATGAAGCTAGTGCATGGATACCATAATCTCTCCTGAAGGTAGGGTGGTTAAGAATTGGCCACTGAGTACATCTAGAGGTATAGTTAACTACTCTGCGAACGCCCTGGGGTTTCTGAGTTCCTGACCTGCCTTGGCCTTTACTTTCTATCATGACTGACTTCTGCTGTTGCATGCTGTTCAGTTAGTGCTCGGTGATCAGAGCACTGCTAACTAGTTCTTCTGAGGTTTGCGGCCTATGGACGCCGCTGGCCACATTCAATGCTATTTCTGGCCTCAGCATCTTGAGCATTAGCCTGACTCGCTCTTGTTTAGTGCTGACCAGTTCAGGCATAGGCGAGCCAGTCTGTTGAATCTCTTCACGGCTTCCTCTACTGATAGGTTACCTTGACGAAATTCAGTGAATTCATCATAATGTCGATTAGTAACCCGCATATGAAAGAATTCTTCGAAGAACTCTACTTCGATGTTGGCCCACGTCATCTGATTTATGTCTTTCTTGCCTTTCACCCTTTCCCACCACATTCTAGCATCTCCTGCTAGGTAGAAGGAGACGCACTTTACTTTCTCATGTTCTGGCTAGTCCAGAAGCTCCATGGTACACTTCAAGGTTTTTGAACCAGGCTTGTGCATCCCAAGGTTCACTAGTGCCTGAAAAGGTCTCTGGTTTGAGTTTCTGCCACTGAACCAGATATGCTTCTCTTCTAGCTCCTACTGCTGGGGCTTCTGGTGCTATTGGTGGGATTGGTGTTCAAGGTGGAACATCTATCACTATTGGGGTTTCCACATTTGGTCATGGCATTGCAGTAGGTGTGGTCTGCTGATTAGCCCTTAAAGTGGCTATCTCTTGCTGCTGCTCAACTATCTATCTCTGGAGTTGAGCCATTGTCTCCACGAGATTAGGTGGAGTCACTATGTCAGTTGCCTCCTATTGAGGCTCAGTAGCTGGTGCCCTTCTAGTTGGGCGTCCTCTAGTCATTATCTAAATAACAGAGGACATACATATTTACTATAACTATATTAAAGTGTCATGAGTTATAAACATGCTTCAGTTAAGTAGGAAATGAAAAAGCAAGAAAACATAAGTAATGTGAGAGATACTCTTACTTGGAAGCTGCAGGTCTGATGCTGATGTGTGTGGGGAGGAAAGATGTAACTTGCTCTGATACCACTCTGTAACGACCCGCCTTCTGGTACTAAGCTTTAAGGCGGATCACTACTACTAACTGACTAACTGACTAATTAATGATTTCTAAAAATGCTAAACCAACTGGAAGAATTTCGAAAAATTCTTATTTCGCTATTTACTGAACTAACAATTCATAATCATGTTGAAAGTACTAACTAGCCCAAAATAAAGAAAAACTTTTATTTTATTATCTTGGCAGGATTCAATCCCCCAACCTCTGCATTGCATAACTAAAGCACCAACCAGCTGCTCTATATCACTTCTGTTTTACACAGTACCAGTCGACTGCTAAATACCAGTCGACTGGTCGGGCCACCGAATGTTTCTGTGCCCGATACCAGTCGACTGGTGTTTTCCCAGTTGACTAGTAGTTCTGAAATTTCAGTTTTCAGATTTCTAGAATGTATCAAACTTGAGCCACAATGCACCAAAATCATATCTATCAAGCAGAATGACATAAATAAAGTTCCACAATCATTCTAGGGCATTTATTACACGTTTTTGGAGGGTTTTTAGCATGTATAGCAACTTAGAAATCATAAAAGCGACATGTAGAAGCATAAACATGAATGTGCCAAGTTTGTATCAACTTCTTATTGTAACTATTCATTTCCCATATCTAAAAGCATCCTTAGCTACTACATGTCATTCTATATGGTGCATTAATCTTAGAACAAACATATCCTAAGAATTTAGCATGTAGATCATAAGTATCAAGTTCTTACCTCTAAAGCTTAAGCATGAGTCTAAATTACCCTATCACAAGTAAATGACTCATGACATTCAAGCATTCATAAAACCAATATTAAGTCAGGTAAGTAAACTACTACAAGCATACTAGGCACCACGAATACAAGTCTAATTAAGTTCATACATGGTTCACATAATATATTGGGGAATAACTAAAGAAGCATAATAAAGACTATTTCTATGATTTGCAAGTTCCGAAGACTTTTATTTCCAACTCCACCATCACACACACTTTGCATCAAGCCCGCCGCCTCCGCTACTAGTGCTTTCCTTTACCTGTATCTGCAGTATAAGGAAATGCAAACTAATAAGCATAAAGCTTAGTAAGTACCATCTAGCCTCACAAAACTATGAAAACTCGAATTATGCTTTTGTAAAACATGCTATGCACATACATGCTCATATCCATAAGTAATCATGCTAGGCTCATGCTAAAATACATATCATAGAATGTCATGACATATAACTGAGACATGGCACATACGGAACTAAAACTGAGAAGTAAGCTATAGCATGTCATACATATCTGAACTGGAACTGAAACTAACTAACATAAAACTAATTATTAAATTCACCACATGCTAATATGAATTTTTGAAAACTAAATACATATTGTAGGTGAAAGTAATAAACAACTGCTGTGGGCCCGGCAATGTACCAACTGTGCGCGCATCCCTAATAAACCCGAGGTAGCAAATCCCGAATCCATTAGGGTTCTACTAGGTTATCTAAACCTAAGGGCAACTAGGAGCCCATCCCATACTAGGTTATCTAAACCTAGAGGCAACTTGGAGCCTATCCCTGGACCGGAGTCCAGTACAATGCCACTGAAAATAAAATAGTCTTTTCTACTTTACTTTCCTTTTCTGATTCTTGATTTTACTAGGTTATCTAAACATAGGGGCAACTAGGAGTCCATCCCGTTAGACCTTGGTCCCAATCATAAACTGGAGCACGAATTTCTATTCTTTAATGCTTTCTATAGCATTAACTGAACTGAACATTTTAACAAACACCTAACGTGCGTGCTTGTTCATAATTTACTATTTCTAATCGTAGAACATACATATAAGGAGATAAAACATATAGAAAATCGACCGAAACTACTTATACTGCAGGTGAGGGGTACTTACATCCTGCGCTAGGTTTTCTTATGAATAAAAATCTGAAATTCCTGAGGGAACGTCGAACTACAACGTTCTTTTTGCTTCTTGGTGCTCTCCTCACGTCTACGAGGGTCCCCTTAGAGAATAGGGCCTCTTGAGACCTTCCCTTTGCTTCCCCTTTGTCTTGGGCGGCAAGAGAAGAGGAGAAGAGAAAGAAAAATCGCGAGAGGGAGAGAGGGAGTTGGCGGTGAGAAGATGTGAGGGAAAAGAATGAATATAAAAACCCTAAGTTTCCCTTTTATACTTATGGAAAATTTAACTACCTTTACCTTATCTATATTTCTCTCTAGTCTATTCCAATGAAACAACTTATCTGACTTGGTAAGCTTATTCTCGTCTCATTTAAAGGTCTAGGGATCAAACCTCTCTTAAGCCTTTTTACCGCACATTCTATTTTTTTTATTCATTTTTGCCTTATTTGTCCATGGAAAATTCTATAAAAATATCCATAAATTCAGAATTAATTCTAGGATATTTTTAAAATTTGTTTTGAGAATTTTCAGGCGTTACACTTCCACTACCAGGGCCACCGATTCAGTTACCTTTCCCTTATTGGGCAGTTGGTCCAAGGAAGAATGCTGATTCAGACAAAACACAGGAGCTTCAAGAGCTGATTGACATTTTTAGCAAGGTGGAGGTGAACATCCCATTGCTCAGAGTGATCAGGCACATTCCCAAGTATGCTATGTTTCTTATAGATCTGTGCACTCACAAGAAGAAGTTGAAAGGAACAGAGTTGGTCAGTATGGGAAAGAATGTTTCAGCTATGATCCAGTCGATGCCTCAGAAATGCAAAGACCCAGGCGTTTTCACAGTACCGTGCGTGATTGGAGACTGCGTGTTCGATGCTATGTTAGACTTAGGAGTCTCCATCAATGTCATGCCCAAGTCAGTGTTCATCACTCTAGGCATTGGACCATTACAGCCTACTGGGGTGGTTATTCAGTTGTCCAACCGTAGTTTTGCTCATCCGGATGGAGTCATAGAGGACGTATTGGTGAAAGTCAAAGGTTTGATATTCCCAGCTGATTTTTACATTTTAGATATGGAGAAGGACCTATCCGCAAGCTCAGGTTGATTGATTTTGGGATGCCCATTCCTGAAGACTGCAAGGACCAAGATCGATGTTCATGCAGGGACACTTACCATGGAGTTTGGGGACACAGTGGTTCAGTTCTCCATCCTTGATGCGATCAGATATCCCGCCGAGGACCATTCGCTGCTGGGCATTGACGTGTTGGATACACTAGATTCTGAGGAGTCAGATGGCATGGATTCAGATCTAGCCAACACAGAGGGTTTAGATGAGGTAGATGATCATAGTGGTGGATCAGTTTTAGTCTGTGACACTATCCAGGTGGATGACGCTGAGGTGTCTACATTGGAGGCAGGTCCTGAGAAATTGCTTCCATCAGTTTTGCAACCCCCAAAGCTTGCTTTGAAGCCCCTACCTGAGCACTTGAAGTATGCCTACCTAGGAGAGAACGAGCAGTTGTCAGTCATTATTGCTCAGCATCTTGAGCTAGGTCAAGAGAAAAGGCTACTAGATCTTCTAAGGATGTGTCAGAGGGCTATTGGGTGGACCATTGCAGATATACCAGGGATTAGCTTATCCATTTGCATGCACCGGATTTTCCTAGAGGAGGGTGCAAGGCCGGTGAGACAACCACAGCGCAAACTCAACCCACTTATTTTAGACGTGGTCAAGAAGGAGGTAACTAAGCTACTATAGGTCAGCATTATATATCCTGTCTCCAACAGTCAGTGGGTGAGTCCAGTGCAGGTGGTTCCGAAGAAGTCTGGTATCACAGTGGTGGAGGGCAAGGAGAGTGCTTTGATTCCTGCTAGAGTCCAGAGTTCATGGAGAGTATGTATAGACTACCGGAAGCTGAATCAGGCTACGAGGAAGGATCACTACCCCTTACCATTCATCGACCAGATGTTGGAGAGGCTTGCTGGTAGATCACACTATTGCTACTTGGACGGTTTTACAGGATACTTTCAAATTCATATTGCTCCAGAGGATCAGGACAAGACGACTTTCACCTGTCCATTTGGGACTTTTGCATATAGGAGGGTGCCATTCGGATTATGCAATGCCCCAGGTACCTTCCAGCGATCCATGGTAAGCATTTTTTCAGATCATTTAGAGCATTGCATGGAGGTATTTATGGATGACTTTACTGTATATGGATCCTCTTTTGATGCATGTTTGGAGAGCCCGTCTAGAGTTTTGCATCGTTGCATAGAAACTTACCTCATACTTAATTATGAAAAATGTCACTTCATGGTTGAGCATGGCATAGTTTTTGGTCATATAGTCTCTCGGAAGGGCATCGAAGTAGGTCCTGCAAAAATTGATTGTATTACATCTCTGCCTTATCCCGCATGTGTGCGGGGCATTCGCTCTTTTCTTGGCCATGCAGGTTTCTACAGGCGATTCATTAGAGATTTCAGCAGGATAGGCCTTCCTCTTTCGACCTTGCTGAAGAAGGACGTGGAGTTCCATTTTGATCAGCAGTGTAGGGACGCCTTTGATCACTTGAAGGAGGCTCTCACATCCACCCCTATCATTCGAGCCCCATACTGGAGTTTACCATTCTAGCAGATGTGTGATCCATCAGATCATGTTGTGGGAGCAGTGCTTGGCCAGAGGGTGGATGGAGCGCTGCACGCCATTTGATATGCATCCCGGACATTTGATTCTGCTCAAGCCAATTATACAACAACTGAAAAGGAGCTTTTAGCCATTGTTTTTGCTTTGGATAAGTTTCGTTCATATCTATTGTGCTCACATGTGATTGTTTTTTATGATCATGCAGCTATTATGTATCTCTTGAAGAAGCCGAATTCGAAACCAAGATTGATTCAATGGATGCTTCTGCTTCAAGAATTCGACGTCGAGATACGCGATAGGAGCGGGAAGGAGAAACTAGTAGCTGACCACCTGAGCAGGATTGAGGGGGCGACAGATCCTACACCCATTGCAGATTCATTCCCAGATGAGCATCTTCTGTAACTACAAGGTAGTTTGCCATGGTATGCCGATCTCGTCAACTATTTGGTTGCACATGTCTTTCCTACACATTTTTCTAAAGCTCAACGTGATAAATTAGCAAGTGATTCTAAGTATTACGTGTGGGATGACCCTTACCTTTGGAAATTTTACAGCGACCAGGTAGTTAGGAGATGTATCCCTGATTGTGAGTTCCAGTCAGTAATTTCATTTTGTCATGCACTTGCATGTGGGGGGCATTTTGGTCCTCAACGTACTACTAGGAAGGTTTTGGATGCATGGTTATATTGGCCTACCTTGTTTAGAGATTCTTACCTCTTCCATAAGACTTGTGAGCGCTGCCAGCGAGTTGGGAACTTAGGACGTAGGAATGAAATGCCTCAACAACTCATGATATTTTGCGAGATTTTCGATGTTTGGGGTATCAATTTCATGGGTCGTTTGCCTGTTTCATATGGATTTATTTATATCTTGTTGGCTGTTGATTATGTGTCTAAATGGTTGGAGGCAATCCCCACTAGAACTAACGATTCATCTGTTGTTGTGGATGTTGTCAGGACTCACATATTTTTCAGGTTTGGGGTACCCAAGGCAATCATCAGTGATCAAGGGTCTCACTTTTGCAATAGGCACATGAAGGCGCTCATGAGCAAGTATGGAGTGATCTATAAAGTGTCCACCCCGTATCATCCTCAAACAAATGGACAAGCTGAAATATCAAATAGGGAGATTAAGCTTATCTTAGAGAAAACTGTAAGGCTAGACCGGAAGGACTGGAGCAAGAGACTTGATGAAGCGTTATGGGCCTACCAGACTGCTTACAAGACACCCATTGGGATGTCTCCCTACAGGATTGTTTATGGTAAGGCTTGCCATCTACCGGTGGAGGAGGAACACAAGGCTTATTGGGGCAGTTAAAGCTTGCAACATGGACTTAGAAAAATCTGGGCAAGAAAGGAAGTTGCACCTACAAGAGCTCGAGGAACTAAGATTGGAAGTCTATGAGAGTTCACACATTTACAAAGAAAATACCAAGGCTTTCCACGATAAGAACATTTTGAGAAAAGAGTTTCATGTGAGAGAGAAGGTGCTTTTGTTTATATCTAGACTCAAATGGTATCCAGGTAAGTTGAAGTCTTGGTGGGAGGGTCCTTTTGTTGTTACTAATGTGTTTCCCTTTGGTGTTATTGAGATACAGGACATGGCGGCCATGACCTTCAAGGTGAATGGACATCAATTGAAGCATTACCACGAGGGCATAGAGGGAACAAGAATGGAGAGTGTGGTCTTGTACCATGCGATGTATCTGACTTAAAGGGGAGTCCGTTCTTTGCTTTTTTCCTTTTTGTACATACATTTTGATTTTCTCGCAATTTGCTTTGTTAGTTGCAAGTAGCACTTCTCTTAAATTTTTCTATGCATTGGAGGAATCATAAAGTGGAAAAAAAATTATTTAGATCATTGAGTCATGGATATCATGACTTAGTTAGTTCTCAATTTGCATCTAGTCATTGGTTGGTGAAGGATTCTAGTATTGGATTGAGCATGATTAATATTGTTCCTAGAGAGGACCACTTGTTGCCTATCATAGATTATTTTATGTGTGATGAACATTCATGCTTTGGAACTTTAGAACTTGCTCACTTCCTTTTTGGAATTATAGGGACATATGATACATGGAATGGTGGAGCTATTCATCATGATCTTTGTTATTCTTCCTTTCATTTGCACAATTATTCACCTCTTTTGTTATTTCTGCTCTATTTCTTTTCTTCTAAGTTGGTGAAGAACTTGATGAATTAGTTGCTTGAGATGGACAAAATCTTAGGTGTGGGGGAAAAAGAAATTGACCTTGGATTCAACTCTAATTGATATGGAGATTGCGCAAGATTCTCTTGGATGTGATTTGGACCTAGAATGAGTAATTTGAA
The DNA here is from genome assembly GCA_024364735.1 of Boesenbergia rotunda. NCBI lineage: Eukaryota > Viridiplantae > Streptophyta > Magnoliopsida > Zingiberales > Zingiberaceae > Boesenbergia > Boesenbergia rotunda. The sequence goes on along the minus strand of JAGFNQ010002029.1, from coordinate 222,050 downwards.
AGCTTTAAAGTTAAAGACAAGGTAGTCTCCAAGAACTATGCAGTATCTTCATTTGCATTCGAAAAAAAGGAAAAAAAAAAAGAAAGAAAAAAAGAGATGTCAAATATGGTGGCAAGTTCATGGAGTCAACCTTTGAGTGAAGCTAAGGTTGTTGGAACGAAACACTTGATTGCTGAGAATTTCTGAATCTGAACATTAAAGCAGTTGCAAGCAAATTCCGAGCCAATTCCATGCCAAATCATAGAATTAGTCATCCTTCCTTTGGATAATCAATACCCTAATCTTCCTTGAGGCTATTGAATTAGTAATGGATGAAGAAGTTGAAAATTGAGGCATCCAAAGTTGAGGAAGTGGAAGAGGACAGATTGCTAAAAAAAATTTCAGCAACTTGTGGAGCTGCTATAATTTTGGAAAAATGCTGCATTGCTTGGCTAAAAAGGGCTGAAGTTGCTGATTCTTTCACTTGCTAAGGTTGAAAATGACTTAAGTCGAAGTGGTTGACAAGGATTTAACCACTAGCATTCCATTAGAAGTGAAATGAGGGAAGGAGGAGATAGCAGAAAAAAAAGACAGCAGAAAAAAAAAGATAAAAAAAATAAAGCATGAAGTATCATGAGATGGGGGGGGCAGATTTCTGAATTTGAAGTGGTAAACAAGGAGCCAATTGAATCTAAGAATGAGTAGTGATTGGAAGAAGCAAAAATCTGCAGAAGACAGTTGCAGAAATATGCAAATCCATTCCGATCAGACCCTGATCGGTCTTTAAACTGATCAAGGAGGAGTCTAATCGGTAAATCTGACCGATCAGAGGCAGCCCAGATCGATCAGAGACACTCCAGATCGATCAGAAGGCAGCTAGATCGGTCCCTTGATCGATCAACAGAGTGGCACAGAACAGAGCACTGCATTCAGTAAGGTTTCTCATCAATCCGATCAGAGACATTTGCTTTAATGGGGGTGATAAGATGAGTTCACATACAAGCTAACTAATTCATCAAGTTCTATCATCTAATACTTCCTTTTGCTTTGCCCTATTAAATTCTCCACTTAGTAGAAAAAAATTTCTTCTTGTTTACTTTCCTTACAGTTTCATCCCCTCCATTAATAAGCTCTATTGATTGCATGTGTCAAATGCATTCATTTGGTGAAAATCAGGGGGTGAGCAAGCTTATGATAGTGAAGAAGCATAATGATTCATGAGTGGAACTCCACTACTTATTGAGTTTTGAGAGTTCGGGATAGTCCTATGAGAGTTTCAAGCTTGGTCTATTGACTGGATGAATTCACCACTACCAATTGGGTAGTGTGAGATTGGAATTGATGTGGACTTGGTTCCAAAATGCTTGATGATCTTGAATAATGACCACTATATGATTTCCTCCATGTTAGGTGAACTTACCTATGTCAATAAACTTGGTTTTTCTTTTTGCTTGAGTCATGCAATGAGTAGGTGTGGGGGAGTGATAATTAACAACTTGAGGGCTAATTTTCATGCCATTAGTGGGGAAATTTAGGGCTCTAGGTGTGTATTTGTTTATTAAACGATGCATAATTGTTAATAGGGTGCATTTTCATTGGTTAATTAATATTCCTATATTTTTACAATCATATTTCATTCTATTTGATTTTTGGACAGCTTGTGCATCAAAGGATCAAAAGGGCACATCCAGAGCTAAGATAGATCCACAAAGAACGATATCAGACTCTAATTTCATTCTGTTGGTGCCCTGATCGATCTCCAATCCGATTAGGGAAAGTCTGATCGGTCCCGTGACCAATCAGAAGAGGTTAGCACAGAAGAACTCCAAATTGTGGCTACTGATCAGATCCTGATCGATCCTCAGACCGATCGGGGAGGTGCCTGATCGGTCACTCAGACCGATCAGGGAGCGTACAGACCGATCAGAAGAGCTTGTACATCAAAGAAGGTGATCCGATCACAACCCTCCACTTGGATCTTGGCACTTAAGCAATCTTGGCCACTCATCAAGGGGAATGAAGGGTGGAGAGAAGGGCGAGGTGGAGAAAAGGAAGCTTGGGTTGAAGGGCTCGGTTTCACGCAGACAACACAGAAGAACGAAGCCAAGGAGAAGGAGAGGAACTTTCGGTCAAGCAGCCATGGAAGAAGGGTTTCCTCTCTAATCAGCAGCTTGGAGAAGCCTTGTTCTTCATCTCCATAGCCCATCTCATCTTCCAATCCAGTTGGGAAGTGACCAGCTTCATCGGAGCAGAGATTTCCTCCACTGGACAACAATTTTCAGTCTTCTTTCGCTTATTTATTTCCTGTTCACTTGCTGTAGATGCAACCTGCATTTTCGTTTCACTAGATTCCAAGTTTTGATTAATTTCCAGCTTAGAACTGTAATTTCCAGCTTAGTTTTCTAGATTTACAGCTTACCTTTTTGCAGAATTTTTCCATGTTTCCAACCTCTTATTAATTGAATGCAAGGTGTTTGTTGAATTGCTCCTATCAAACATGTGCTTGCGTATGAAATTGATTGCCTTCTAGTTAGGAGTTTTAGATGAATCCTAGCTGAAATTTCATAGTTATGAGTGTTCTTTTGCTCTCCTGTACCTTTAGTTAGCTTAATACTTCAAATCCGAGTAGTTTAGGCTATTAGGTGGAAGTAGTAGCTAAATTTAGTTGCCTTGTTATCCTCAAAATCCAACAAAACATGTTTGTTTTAGCTAGCTTTTAGTTTTATGTGATTTACTATTTTTTATAGACCAAGAAGTGCATGCATCATATTGGGTCCTTGAGAGACGATTCGGGTTCAACTAATACTACATAATTACTTGAAACGAGAAAATTAATTGAAACCCTAGTGCGACTAAACCGGTTATCACATGGCCACCCATGGGTTAGTGGATATCGTTGGGTGTGTCTATTTGCTCCATACTACTCCGCTCGACCGCTCATGGATAGTGGTTCCAGAGTGTAGTAGCAGGTAGGGATCCCTCCTCTTCCTATAGACCAGTGGAGATGAGATAGATATCTCCCTCATGTGTACATGGGGCGGAGTGAGAGCTCCGCCAACATCCTATCCACTCGGTCACTCAGGAACAATAATGGCAGAGCGCAGAGAGTGTCACAACCCTACCCACTCGACTGACGTATATGGCATACCTCGGTGGCTGGACTGGCGTCAAGGGTGACCATGTCATTGCATCATGTGCATATAATGCATTGTGCATTTAATTTTGATTGCTGCATTTGTTTGTAATAGTGTCGGATGCACCAGATCGATCATTGTTTTAATAAGTGACAATGAGTTCAAGTTAAGCTGGTTTGGTGTATTGATGAAGTTCTTGAGATTGCAAGAAAGTCCTAGGTATGCTAGGCATGAAATCTTGACCAGCAGTGTTGAGCATGAAGTCCTAGTCGGGGATCGGGCAACGAAGACATGACAAGTGAAGCCGTGCATGAAGTCTTGGTCGAGGATCGTGTTGGGTATAGTTTGGCGGGTTTCCCTAGAAAATACCTAGTCGATCCGAGAGACCTCTCTATGCCTACGGATTAAAAAATTTAATCCGAGTAGAGAGCCATTTCCCATCGACCATCTCGTGCCGTATCGAACGTCCCAAATTGCAACTTAGGCAATTACCAAAATTGGCCTTGCAATTTGCTCGACATGTGGAAAAGGCGACGAGTTGATTGCCGGCTTTTGTGTTTATGGTCAGGGTCCAGTTATGAATTTATTAAACATATTTTGCAAGCAAAACAATAAACTCTAACACATAAAATGACAAGACATATTAACATGGCACATACACGACATAAGGAAATACAAAGGAGTGTATGAAAGGTTATACCTTTCCGATCACCTCGCGGTCTTCTGCCTTATGTCCCTCCCTTCGCGGACATCATGTGGGCGATGATCTACCGCGATCCGAGATCACCAAGAGCTCCAAACAATCCACTTCTCCAACCGGCCGAAAACCCTAGTCCCTAGGGTATGCGCCGCCGACCACCTCTTCCCCTCCTATTGCGCCGCCGCCCACCGGAGTCGGCTCCAAGCCCTCCGGATCAGCAATACACCTTGAGAGGAAGATGAAGAAGAAGAAGGTAAGAAATAACCTTCTTCTCAGCCACAAAAACCCACGCAACCTCCTCTTTCTCTTGCTTGCAGCGTCGGCACAACCCTAGGTCGTGCCGCCTAGAGACAGCTTTCGGCGCCTCCCTCGACCTCCCTGAGCACCACGTAAGGTAGAGGAGTCCTCTACCTTGCTTCTGTAAGCCTTAGCCGGAGTTTGGTGGAGGAGGGAAGAAGAACCGAGGAGATCTTCCTCTTCTTCGTTGTTGCGCCGCCGAGAGAGAGAGGGAGAGAGGAGACGGTTTTTGGTGTTGGATCTTGGATTGATTAATTGGCATGGTTTCTTGATCTCATAGGGTATTTATAGGGTTAAGGCAGGGACCAAGAGGAGGAATTGGTTCTTGGCCTGCTAATGGATCCAACCCCGATCCATTAATTAAAATTCATTCCACTAAAGGATCTTAATTGAACTCACCTTACCAACCCCCATATTTTCATATGGGCTCCACATATTACGAGGCATCCATCCCCCCATGTTTAAGATCGCGCATACCCGTTAATTAATTAAATTACTAACAATTTTAACTTCTAGATCCTTGATTAGTACCACTCAACCTTATCAACGTGCCGGATCAAATCCACCTGCAGGGTTTGGCACGATGAACCTTTTGAGCTCATCAAGGGGGCATCATCATCCTGACTCACCAGGACACGGATTCTGTCAATAATCATTGGCACATCATATTATTAATATTATTTCCCAACTTACCGGGTCTATCGATCTAACAGAATAGATCTCGCCCTTTGATAAATCAAAGAAATAATAAATAATAATATATGCCCGATATTATTTCGGGATTAAGGGATCGTCCTCCATAATAACAACTGAGGTCCTATCCAATTATCCAGTCAGTACAAATCGGATAACCTCAGGTTTCGGTCTTGCTCGATGTACTCATAGCACACTAGTGTAGTCCTATGCTCAATACCAACCACACCTAACTGTAGGATCGTTTCTGATATGCTAGAGGGGGGGGTGAATAGCGTTTCTTTGATCCTTTTCACCTACGTTGTTGGTTACGCAGCGGAAATACAAACAAAATAAAACTAACAACAATAAACAAACGCTAACAAACTGTATTTACTTGGTATCCACCCCGACCGGGTGACTAATCCACAAATCCATCGGTGGATCACTCCCCGGATAACCTCCGGCTAGCCCTCGTCGCTCCTTGTGGGTGGAGAAACCTCACCACAATATCTCGGACACTATCTGGGCACAAAAGACTACTAACTCACTCTACCCAAGCGAGTTTCGTTAAGAAAACCAGCCCTAACCGAGTCCTCTTTAAATAGAACTCTGGCCGGAAAACCAACTGGCAGTCGACCGGTCCCAGGGCAGTCGACTGCCACCACTCAGATTCAACCGTTGACATCCCAACGTTCGAATTCTGGTGACTTACCAGTCGACTGCCAAAATGGCAGTCGACTGGTCCAGAACCTACTTTGAGTTTTTGCAGTCGACTGGACAACCCCCAGTCGACTGCCCAGCTTACAACAGCACTCCTACTCACTCTCTTGACCCTCCTCCATGCGTGCCTTCAGGTCCACTCCTTTTGCTTTCCCCTTGAAGTCCTCTTCCACCGGCTGTCGTCTCTCGGATGCGCATGCAAGTCCTCGACTTGGCTCCATGCCACGCTTCATGTGTGCCCTTTGAAGTCCACTTCCCGGCTTGCCCTTGGAGTCCTCCTCCCTCGACTCTTGTCCCTTGCCACAGCTGACTCTTCACCAGCAGCCTTGACTATTGCCTTCGCGCCCTCTTCATCTTCGGTCCTCGTCCCTCGGATGCACACAAGCCTCCATCTTGTCTCCATGTCATCCTTCACTTATGCCTCGAAGTCTGTGCCCTTCGGCTCATCATCCCTACTATATCAAGTCCCTCGGGTGCACACAAGCCTCCAGCTTGTCTCCATGAAACCCTTCACCATACCGAAGCCGTCCAGCCAAGTCAATATGTGTAATCCTGTACAACCTGCACACTCACATACACATATTAGTACACAAGAGAAAGCCTAACTTAAACCCTTTGCCCAAACACCAAAACACATGATCACTCCGGATCACAGATTGCCTCAACACTAACTACACTACAACCATCCCGATGGATTATCCAATTCCATCTAGGTTGTGAACCTTAATTAATGCTAAGTAAGGCACGATAACATGATCTTCCGTGTGACAACACATACCATGTTATCTACAATGCAAAGCAATGAGACTTCGTGTATGTACTATTATAAACAAACACCTAGTGTAGTGTAATTCTCTTTTCATAATATAGATGTTCATATAATAAAAGTCATGTCTTTCAGTGTACACATCTTACAGATCGGGAAACGAAGACTTGGCGAGTGAAGTCGAGTATGAAGATTTGGTCCAAGGGGACCGAGCAAAAGACTTTGCCAAGCAGGGATCGCGGAAAGGAGTCGAGACAGGTCGAGATCGAATGTCGTCGAGTTTCGGGTTCTAGGAGCCCAAGCAAAAGTCCAACTGGAGGTTCCGAGTGGCAACAAGTAAACTCTCCTAAGAGAAGAAGGTGAGGATGCATTCCCCGGTGAGGAAACTGTAGGCGTCAGTCCGACCTAGGGTTTCGAGTGAAACCTAAAAGTCAAAACCAAGACAACACTAGCTGTAATTCATACATGTCTTAATTTTATATTTTATTATTGTATGTATGGAACTGGCCCTTGTGGCAGCTAAAAAGAGAAAGTAGTTGACTGGGGCACTTGAATGGGACTCAGGCATCTGAATGGGACTTAGGCGCCTGAGAGCTGGCAGCGGGCGGCTGAGATGGCGCATCGATCTGGCTTATGTGATGAGTGCAGAGTGGAGGATCCACATCGACACTCAGGCACCTGAAAGGGACTCAGGTGCCTAGCTAGAATAAAGTTTAACTGAACAACGGATAGAGTTTCCTCCCTATACGCTGCAATGACGACGCCTGAAAGGTCATTCAGGCGCCTAAGTACTATAAAAAGGGGTCGAGTGCAGTAGTTCATTACAATAATTCTAAGACTACAATCAATTTTTTCTTATGTGTGTTGCACGACCGAAAATCCGATAAATGCTGAAATGACATCCGACTCTCTGAACGAAGATCTTCCTTTCATTTTAGGAGTGAGTATAATTGTTTTTCTTTTATTGCACACTTCAGTTCTATAATTTTTAATATTCTTGCAATTATTAGTATTTCCCAAAGTAAACGATCAAGGATCGTGAGTGTTACAGTAGGAGCCGGTCAAGACTTCGAAGAATCTAAAATCAACCTGAGTTAGCGATCGTGCTGTGTTTTATTTTTCACAGCTTCCTATCTCTCTCTAACTCCGACACTTACTCTAACCTTATGTTTACGCTGTGTACTCTATCATCATTATGTTTAAAATATGAAGTTTTGTTATGTGATATTCACCCCCTCCCTCTATCGCTCAATCTCGATCCTACAATTGGTATCAGAGCAGGGGCTACTGAATTTTTGTGAAACCACCAAAAGAGCACATTTCGGATTATCCGTAATTTTTTTTAAACGGGGCAATTTTTCCATCTTTCTAAAGTTTTCTTCGTCGTGTTTTTTTTTAACTCGAGAATGGTGCAATCACTACTCGAGCACATTTCTTTTTATCCCCACTAGTAATCCAAGACAAAAGTCTTGGTACATTCTTTTGTTTTTTGTTTTTGTAAGTTTGGATTTTTCTCTTCTATCCTTATGGCCTTGCAAGAGGGCTACAATACTACTTCCCCCCCCCCCCCCCCCCCCCCCCCATCTCTTTAGGGAAGACTTCGGGTATTGGAAGAGCCGGATGGAAGTCCACCTGAAAACTCAGGTGGGCATGTGGATAATAATCCAAACCGGATTCGACCTTCCAAGAGACGCTCAAGGGGTGGCACTGAGCTACGACAAATGGGATGTTGATGTCTAAAATGAGAATTGAAGCTGATGCTGTAACGCCCCAAAATTTCCATTTTTAGTTCTTAAAGTCCTTAGAATTATTTAAAAATGGTTTAGAAATATTCTAGATATTTTTAGGAATTTTTAGAATATTTTTATGGAATTTTCCGAGTCCGTTTGGTATTTTAGAAAAAGGAGAAAGAAATAAAAAAAGGAAAAAAATTAAAGGGGCAGCTGGGGGGATTGAACCCGCGACCACAGGGAGGAAGGGAAGCCAGCGAACCAGCTGGGCTAGGTATCAAGCACAGAAAAAGAAGGAGAGAAATTATGTTATCGTTGAGTTAGGCTTTTTCATGAAAGGGTATATCAACTCCCGCTTAAGTCGCGTGAAGCCGATTAGGTTTTCGGGAGGAAGACAGAGGAGGCGCGTGGGGAGGGCTGCGAAACCAAAGGAAAATCAAAGGATCTCTTCCTTCTTCTTCTTCCTCTTGAGTAGAAGCATCTAGGGTTCCTTCCTAGGGCTAAAGGTGGAAGCTTTTCACAAGAAGGAGGGGAAAGGATTTCGTAGGGAGTTTTTCTCCCTGTTTTTGTGAGTTTTTCTTCAAGAACGATGTAAGTAAATCACTCACCTGCAATAGGAGTAGTTTTCGTTACGAAATTCTTGCTATAAAGCCATGATTTCGAAAAAGTAGAAGTACGTTTTGAGAAACCTTGCTAATTGCATGTTTAGATTGTTAAAGTTGCATGTTTTCTTATGTTAGAAATCCAATTAAATGGTATTGAATGTAAGTAGGCCAAGCATGATAAGTTTTAATATGAGAAAGGACCCAAAAGTGAAGTTTTGGGTTAAGGGCACATAGTGTGCTTGATGGAAAGTTTAATGTAAGGAAGGTTAAGTTCTTTTAATGCAAAAGAAAAGTTAGTTGATAAGTATGAATAAGTATAGTAAGAAAAGTATTTTACTTTTGTGAAAGAGACATGTACCGGGCAAATGTAAGGCCCACAGAAAGTTAGTAGAAAGTTCTAATAGGATGCGGTGGCTAGCTACCTCGCAACCTATTAGAAAAGCGCGCAGTTGGTACACTGATACCATGGTACAATGTCAAGGCCTAAGAGAAAGTTGATTATTTATTTTCAAGTATATAAGTATGATCAAGTAGTTTCTTTTTTGAGAAAGTGTTTAATTATTATATGTGTACCTTGATACAATGCAAGCATGATAAAGTAGTTCAAGTAGTAAGCACGGTTAGTTGTGTACTTTGATACATTAACAAACATGATAAAGTGTTTCAAGTTGTAAGCATGTTTAGTTGTAAGTTTTGAAGTAAGTAAAGTTTTAAATCATTCTTCGAAATGAGCATGTTTAGTATTGACATCATGATTTTGTGAGTAGGGATTTACTTACTAAGCATTGTGCTTATTAGTTGCATTTTCCTTCTATTGCAGATAAAGGAAAAGAGAAAGCGTAAGTTGGGAGGCGACAGGACTTGCATTGATGTTCAGAGGAGGTGGAACCGGGGTAAAAGATCCGTTGGGTTGAGTATGAGTAGAGTTTGGTATTTAGAAACATTTAGTTTTATGTTTTGAATAGTAAAGAGTGAACCAATGTGTTTAATTTCCGCGTAGAGTAAGAAGTTGATACAACTTGAAGATGTTTACTTATGTTTTTCCATATGCTTGGTTAGTTTGGTTAAGTTCCGTATTAGTTTCAATTTCAAGAGTTTGGATTGGTTTTGAGTTGCCAATGTGCCAAATAAACTAGTATATATGATAGATTTGAAGTTATATCTTAATGCGAAGTGATAGTATGTGATTTGTGGATGTTTGAAAGGGATTTTCAGGTCTGAAATTTGCAGTTTCAGGCGTGCCAGTCGACTGGCTCAGATACCAGTCGACTGCTATATCGAACAGAACCTTCTGTTCGATATGGCAGTCGACTGACCATATACCAGTCGACTGACACCAGTCGACTGATATAATAGCAGTCGACTGCTACCATTAAAGAAAAACTGGGTAGAGCAGCTGGTTAGTGCTTTAGTGTTACAACTAAGAAGTCTAGGGGTCAAATCCTGGCAAAGCAAATAAAATGAAAGTTGTTTTGTTTTTTTTTTTGAAAAAAAAAGAAGGAAGAAAAAAAAAATTCAGAGCAAATTAAGGGGACTCAAGTAGGTGTAACCTAAGGCTAAGGATAAGGTAAAGTTAAGGTTAAGCAAATGTGACGTCTGCCTTAAGAGAGAAAGTTAAGAGAAGTCGGGTCGTCACAGAGTGGTATCAGAGCAGGTCTCCACCCTTCCGCCACACTGACATCAAGCATCAACCCTGCCGCCTACCAAGTAAGAAATTTAATGTTGTTTTGTTTTTGTTAATATGCTTTCTTTATTGACTGCTAGTATTAGTAAGTGCATGATAGTAGAAAAGCATGATAGTATTACTATGATATGATAATGTATGCATAGAGATAGTGAAGCAAGTTAGTAAGAAATAATATGCATTTATTTCTTATTTATTTTCTATACACCATAGAGAAAGAGAATGGCAAGAGGACGTCCCAGAACTGTCCGAAATGAGGAGCAGACTCCTAGAGAGCAGGAGTCCACTGAGTCAGCACCACCCACAGATCTTCAAGGAGTGGTGGCCCAGCTTCAGAGGCAACTTGCTGAGCAGCAGCAAGTCATTGCTGCCTTGATGGCTAATCAGCAAGCCACCCCTGTTGCCACGCCAGTGGCGCCAGTGGCACAAGTAGCGACACCAGCGGTGACAGAGACTCCCCCAGTACCTCTGACAAGAGAAGTGAGACAGGAAGCATATCTGATCCAGTGGCAGAGACTGAAGCCCGAGAATTTTTCTGGCACAAGTGAACCATGGGATGCTCAGGCATGGTTCAAAACGGTGGAAAGTATAATGGAGTTACTGGACTGGCCCGAGGTGGAGAAGATAAAGTGCACATCCTTCTGCCTTACTGGAGATGCTAGGATGTGGTGGGAAAGAGTGAAAGCTAAGAGGAATGTGAATCAGATGACCTGGGCCGAATTTGAAGCAGAATTTCTGGAAGAGTACTTTCACATGAAAGTGACAAACAAGCACTATGATGAATTTACTGAGTTCCGTCAAGGAGATCTGACTGTAGATGAAGCAGTGAAGAAATTCAATCGACTAGCTCGCTTGTGCCCAGAGCTAGTTAGTACTGAGAAGGAGAGAGTTAGGCTGATGCTCAAGATGCTGAGGCCCCAGATAGCTTTGAACGTGGCCGGCAGTGGTAACAGACCACAAACTTCAGAGGAGTTAGTAAGTAGTGCTTTGATCACTGAGCACTACTTAAACAGTATAAGGGTTACACGGGCGCAACAACAACAGACCTCAGCTCAGAAGTCCCAAGGGAGTACACAGAATCAACAGAACTGGAAAGGAAATTCAAGCAAGAGAAAGCAGGGGGGACCAGAAGACTTCTGAGGGAAGTAAAGGAGGCACCTCAAGCAAGCAGCCTAAGTATCCTCCTTGCCCAAAGTGTGGAAAGACACATCCTGGAGTGTGTCGTCAGGGCATGAGTGGATGCCCATATATGTGGAGCAGAGGGGACACATGATGAAGGCTTGCCCTAACAAGTCAAGTGTTGGAGCTTGCTATATATGTGGAGTAGTAGGGCACATGGCCAAGGCTTGTCCTAAAGCAAAGCAACCTCCACCCAGTTTCTTCAGTACGGAGGTGGACCTGCC
>JAGFNQ010002029.1:56530-207847 GCA_024364735.1 Boesenbergia rotunda | reverse complement strand
TTATTATTGCTATGCTTGTGATGTATATGATGCATGATAATGTAGAATAGTAAAAATAAACTTAAGTGTATGAGATGCACAAGTAATGTGGGAACCACATTTTGATGTGCACTTAATACACATTTAGGATTAAATTAGATTTCATAACTGCCTAGATGTGATGGACATCCTCGATTAGATTAGATCTAAAATCGAATCAACTCGTAAACGCCTACCGGGCCTGATACCCATCACTACCTCGATCATATGCGCTTGTCGATTCTGCCAAAGCAGAGCAACGCATTTAATCTTGGTAGGATGCGGAGGGACAACCTTGGTCCCGCCTATCACGGCTCGGGTTAGATCGAGCTCAATCAGATTGAGTAACTAGTTAACTCAATTGGATCGAGTAAAGCTATAGGCGTATTCCAATAGTTGGAAAGGGTAGGACAAAATCACCGTTTTAAATAGTCTTGAGCGATTTAGCCCAAAGCTAACTCAAGATTATTCGTAAACGTTAAATCTTGATCCTATAAACAGAGTTGCATAGAGATGTAATTGATAAATTTGTTATCTACCGATCATACTAAGTCTTGGGCGATTTAGCCAAAGCTAACTCAAGGCATAGTATGATGTGGATCTTGTCCCACATAAATTATAGTAAATTGGTACGGATCTAGTAGTGTGGTTTGACCACTCCAATGACTTGATTCCACCAAAATTCCTATAATTTAGTGGGAGCATCATTTAATTAAAGGCCTAATTAGATGATTACTAGAATATGATATTTATTCTCTGCATTTATCTGTTGTAGATTGCCATGTCTTCAAACGCGAATACTCTCTCTCTGCGATCTGTCCTTGAGAAGGACAAGCTCACTGGAGCTAATTTCCTGGACTGGTACAGGAATTTGAGGATAGTCCTCAAACAAGAACGTAAGCTGTACGTTCTAGAGCAAGCAGTTCCTGAAGCACCACCACCCTCAGCCATCCGTAGCGTTAGAGATGCTCATCAGAAGCATCAAGACGACGCGTTAGACGTGTCGTGCCTAATGCTATGCTGCATGTCCTCTGAGCTTCAGAAGCAACACGAGAACATGAATGCTTACGATATGATTGGCCACCTCAAGCAATTATTTCAAGGGCAGGCAAGGCATGAGCGGTTCGATGTGACTCAGGCCCTCTTTTCATGCAAGATGAAAGAGGGAACCCCAGTAGGAACTCACGTACTCAAGATGATTGGGTACGTCGAGAACCTCGATAGACTAGGGTTTCCCTTGGGCCAAGAGCTGGCTACCGACCTGATTCTGCAATCGTTGCCGCCAGGTTACCGTCAATTCGTCATGAATTACAACATGAATGAATTAGACAAACCACTTCCCGAGATACTCAACATGTTAAGAACTGCTGAGCCTAATCTCACCAAGCCTAGTACCGTCCTGATGGTACAGAAGGGCAATGGCAAGGGTAAGTGGAAGCCCAAAGGTAAGGGTAAGACCCAAACCAAGGGCAAAGCCAGCTCTGCAGCACTTAAACCCAAGGGTGGGGTGCAGAAGGATGCGCCCTGTTTCCATTGCGGTGAGAAAGGGCATTGGAAAAGAAACTGCAAGATCTACCTGGAGGATCTTAAGAAGAAGAGAAGCGAGCCTTCTACTTCAGGTATATATGTTATAGAAGTCAACCTTTCTATTTCTACATCATGGGTATTAGATACTGGATGTGCTTCTCACATTTGTACCAATGTGCAGGGGCTGAGAAATAGCAGGGCATTGGCAAAGGGCGAGGTGGACCTACGAGTAGGCAATGGAGCACGAGTTGCTGCTGTTGCTGTAGGAACTTATTTTCTATCTCTGCCCTCTGGGCTTGTACTGGAACTAGATGATTGTTGTTATGTACCTGCACTTACTAAGAACATAATTTCTGTTTCTTGTCTAGACAAGAAAGACTTCTCATTTATAATTAAGAACAAATGTTGTTCAGTCTATTTAAATGAAATGTTCTATTGTAGTGCAGATCTTATCAACGGACTCTACATTCTAGACTTAGAACGCCCTATCTATAATGTAAGTACCAAGAGGTTGAGATCAAATGAGTTGAACCCAACCTATCTCTGGCACTGTCGCTTAGGCCACATAAATGAGAGTCGCTTGTCCCAGCTCCATAAGGATGGATTGCTGGATTCATTTGTTTTTGAATTATATGAGACATGCGAGTCATGCCTTCTAGGCAAGATGACTAAGACTCCCTTTAGTGGACATAGCGAGAGGGCAACAGATTTGTTAGGACTCATACATTCTGATGTATGTGGCCCTTTCAATGTTGCTGCTCGAGGTGGTTATAGATACTTCATCACATTTACTGATGATTTCAGTAGATATGGTTATGTGTACTTGATGACACATAAGTCCGAGTCCTTTGAAAAGTTCAAAGAATTCAGAAATGAAGTACAAAACCAACTCGGCAAGAGTATTAAAATACTTCGATCAGATCGAGGTGGAGAATACTTGAGCCATGAGTTTCGTGACTATTTAGCTGAGTGTGGGATTCTATCTCAACTCACTCCTCCTGGGACACCACAGTGGAATGGTGTATCCGAAAGGAGGAATCGTACCTTATTAGATATGGTACGATCTATGATGAGTCACGCAGATCTTCCTATATCCTTTTGGGGATATGCTCTAGACACGGCAGCGTTCACACTTAACCGTGTTCCATCAAAGGCGGTCATGAAGACACCATATACGATATGGACTGGGAGGAGTCCCAAGATGTCTTTCATGAGGGTTTGGGGTTGTGAGGCTTACGTTAGACGTCAAGTCTCAGACAAACTGGGACCCAAGTCCGATAAGTGCTATTTCGTGGATATCCCAAGGAAACTAAGGGATATTACTTCTACATTCCCAGTCAACACAAAGTGTTTGTTGCTAAGACTGGGTCTTTCTAGAAAGGGACTTTGTTTCTAGAAAGACTAGTGGGAGTTCGTTTGATCTTGAAGAAGTTCAAGACAACGACCATAGCACTGAGCCCTTGATGGATACTGAACAGGAACCACAAGAAGTTGTGGATGAGATTGTTACACAAGAAGTTGTGGAACAACAACCTGTTCAGGTAGACCTACCTCTTCGCAGGTCTGATAGGGTACGTCGTCAACCTGAGAGATATTCATTTCTCTTGCCTGACCATGATGACGTTATGATCATTGAGAATGAGCCTACCACCTATCAGGAAGCTGTGATGAGCCCAGATTCTGAGTCATGGCTGGAAGCCATGAGATCCGAAATGGAATCCATGTACACTAACCAAGTTTGGACCTTGGTTGATCCACCTGAAGGGGTCAAACCCATTGGGTGTAAGTGGGTCTTTAAGAGAAAGCCTAACATGGATGGACTTACTCATACCTATAAGGGTAGACTGGTAGCTAAAGGTTTCAAGCAAATTCATGGTATTGACTATGATGAAACTTTTTCTCCAGTAGCGATGTTTAAGTCCATTCGGATCATGCTTGCTATTACAGCCTACCACGATTATGAGATCTGACAGATGGATGTCAAGACAGCGTTTCTGAATGGAAACCTCCTCGAGGATGTGTACATGTCACAGCCTGAGGGTTTTGTAGATCCACAGCATATTGGCAGAGTATGCAAGCTGCATAGGGCCATTTATGGTCTAAAGCAAGCTTCTCGGAGCTGGAATCTTCGATTCGATGATGCGATCAAATAGTTTGGTTTCATCAAAAACGAAGATGAACCTTGTGTCTACAAGATGGTTAGTGGGAGCACAGTAGTCTTCCTAGTCTTGTATGTGGATGACATACTACTCATTGGGAACAACATCCCTTCGCTACAGTCTGTGAAGACTTGGTTGGGGACTTGTTTCGCAATGAAGGACTTAGGTGAAGCAGCCTGCATTCTAGGCATTAAGATCTATAGAGATAGATCTAAGAGATTGCTTGGCCTAAGTCAGAGTACATACATCGATACGGTATTACACCGTTTTGCCATGCAGAATTCCAAGAGAGGAATTCTGCCAATGTCACATGGTGTGAGTCTTTCGAAGACTCAGAGTCCCTCTTCTAGAGAGGAGAGAGACCGCATGGATAAGATCCCTTATGCTTCTGCCATAGGATCTATCATGTACGCCATGTTATGTACTCGTCCTGATGTCTCGTATGCTTTGAGCATGACGAGCAGGTACCAGTCAGATCCAGGTGAACGTCACTGGATAGCGGTCAAGAATATCCTTAAGTACTTGAGAAGGACTAAGGAATATTTTTTGATATTTGGAGGCGATGAGCATCTAGTTGTAAAGGGTTACACTGATGCCAGCTTCCAAACCGACCAGGATGATTACAGATCGCAGTCAAGGTTCGTGTTTTGCTTGAATGGCGGAGCTGTGAGCTGGAAGAGTTCGAAGCAGGACACAGTTGCAGATTCTACAACAGAAGCTAAGTATATTGCTGCATCAGAGGCAGCAAAGGAGGCAGTTTGGATCTGCAAGTTCATCACTGAGCTTGGGGTGGTTCCTAGCATATCTGATCCCGTAGAGCTCTATTGTGACAACAATGGAGCTATTGCGCAGGCTAAGGAACCTCGCTCACACCAGCGGACCAAACACATACTACGGCGATTCCATCTCATTCGAGAGATCATCGATCGAGGAGATGTGAAGATTTGCAGAGTACCCACAGAGGCTAACGTCGCAGATCCCTTGACCAAGGCTTTGGCATAGATGAAGCATGATGGTCACACTAGGTCATTGGGTATTAGATACTACAGCGATTGGCACTAGTGCTAGTGGAAGATTGTTAGTGAGAGCCCTAGAGCCAATCATATGATGATTACTTTTTGGACTTATTGTATCATATTCTTGTATATATATTTCTTATATATAAAGGTATTTCTTATGGTTATTGTACTTATGTGTATTGGTGCCAAATAACTTAGTATAATAACGTCCTTGAGTAGAAGGTTCTTATCTATATCAATCGATTAGTTGAATCGATAGTGAGATGATATAGAGAACACTACTCTTAATTATTCCTAGTCAAGTATTAACATTCAAGCACAATGTTAATGCATAGAGACTAGCATGTAGGTCAACATGATGACTTGATCTCACAAGTCATGGATATGAGATATCAAGTTGACACATGAGTATACATTAGAGAATGTATACTGAATGACCCGCCATGAGAAAGTATCATGGATCGTTATATGAGTGTCATATACTTTCTCATGTGACTATTAGTATGACTATAGTCCTAGACCTGAAGTTACCATAGTTCCCTACATAATGAGTTACGTACTTTGGCTTCGTCAAACGTCACCCGTAACAGGGTGGACTATAAAGGCGATTACTGGGTTTATAACAAATTATGCGGAGGGATGTGAGTAACATAGATGGGATCTATCCCTCCTATATGACGGGAGTGATATCTTCGTTCTTGATAGAGTAAGACCACTAAGTGCATGGCCATGCCCAAATAAGGCAATATTAGATATTGAGCTTATTTGATTATAGTGAGTCTACTTGGAGATCAAGACATATAGATTGATTTGAGGATGACACGGTCTATGCCTCATGAAAGATCAATCTAGATATCGAGGATAGAAGGACGTTATCACATATTGTGATGGTCACAATTATTAGTCACAATGGTGATGTTGGATCTCGACATTCTTGTAACTTGGGTAGCAATGATGTGTTGCTAGATACCTCTCATTGCTTATGTCCTTAAATAGGTTTAAGGGCATTGCCAACGTTACAAGAACCTATAGGGTCACACACATAGAGCAATAGATGGAGAATAAATCCATATGATGGACCGAGAGTAATGAAGTCAAAGTTTGACTTTGGCTAAATATGGAAAGTCCATAAAAGACAAGTTTGACTTGATTCAAATTAGACAACTTGAGTTGGACTCGAGTTTGATCCAAGTGTTGGATGAATCTAATCATGGGAGAATAATGATGTCAAAGTTTGACTTTGGCTAAATATGGAAAGTCCATAAGAGGCAAGTTTGACTTGACTCA
Organism: Boesenbergia rotunda; assembly: GCA_024364735.1. NCBI lineage: Eukaryota > Viridiplantae > Streptophyta > Magnoliopsida > Zingiberales > Zingiberaceae > Boesenbergia > Boesenbergia rotunda. Next base: position 201,837 of record JAGFNQ010002029.1, on the reverse strand, counting down.
AGCCACATCACCTTGACTTGACCAAGTGATGACTTGGCATCATCATCAAGGCTAAGTAACCTCCCCATTTGAATTTTGAATTCAAATAGGGGGTTACCCAAGGTGGTGGCCGGCCACTTAATGGCCAATAATGGCCATTAAGTGGCCGGCCACTTAAACACACAAAAGGAGTTTTTTTGTGTGTGTGTGATTCATTCTTCTCCTCACTTGGTTTTGTTTTGTTTTGCTCTCCCTCTCCTCTCATCTTGCCGAGACCCCAAGTAGTGCTAGCACACTTTTGGGCTCTTCTCTCCACTCTCTTGCTTGTGTGGATACTTCTAGAGGGTTGCTACTTTGCATCCTTGAGATCCGACACCAACCGAGGAGCGAGCGGGAATTGCGGGGCACGCATCGAAGGTAGTTTTCTCTTCTCTAATAGATCTAGGTTGTAGATCGGTTTTGAAGCATGTAAACGAGCACTCGTAAAATTTTGAAATGGTTTTCTTCGCTCGGATCATTTCTATTGGGGCTTTCGGGGTTTCCGCGACGCGAAAAACCGATTTTCGCGGCCCGAAAATCCCTACATCATCTCCCTAGATGACTCAACCCACATTAGACCACACCGGTGTGCCTCCGGTGATTCTTGGCCAACAAAACGGACTCTCTTAACCTTAGACACCTTGTCCTTGGTTAAGTCACCCTTTCTACCCTTGGATCTTCCCTCCTTACTAAGATTGTATGTTTTCCCAACATACCTCTTTCCATTGCCCTTGGAGGTCTTAGATCGGCACCCCAATCCCGATCTATCATAGTTGGGTTTGATGCTACCCAACACCATGTCTAAGCCCTTAGATCCAACCGTGAATCTTTCTAGAGCTTTTTCTAATGTATCAAGCCTTGCCCTCAAGGCTTGATTTTCCCTTTCTAGGCCTTGAACCCTAGAGTTCATATGTCCACCTTGGGCATTCCTAGACCTATCCATTTTCTTAGGCATTTGTCTCCCCTTCTTGGGGTCAATGCCTTGATCCTTAGGTACCCAAGTCTTAGGTCTATCATGATGCATGCTTTTCTTAGGGTTATGATCTACCTTGTTACCCTTAGTCCTATCATTGTACTTAAATCCATGATTATGCACAAATAAACAATTCTCATGAGTTCTAGCATGCATGGGTGGGTAATTAACATGATTCTTGAAATGTAAAGAAGAACTTGAAATCGAATTTCTTTTTAAACTAGGGTTAGAGGGTACCTCCCTTACCCTTGTAGTCCTTCCTTGTTGTGAGCTTTTTCTCTTACTTCTTTCTTCTTTTTCCCATCTCCTCAAGTGCTCCATTTTCTAGAACTCTTTACTCCTTGGGCACTTAGTGTGGTAGTGCCCTAGCTCACCACACGTAATGCATCGGATCTTCTTCTTTTTAGCTTGAGCCTCTTCATTCCTACACCCCACGTTAGTCTTAAGAGAATTTGAAATGAGTTTAGATTTTACCTCCGTTTTACCTTTCGGGCACTTGTCCTTGTAGTGCCCCTTTTCGTTGCACCCAAAGCATATAATGTGGTCCTTTCTCTTGGCTTTGGTGGAGGTGGAGGTGGAGGTGGAGGTGGAGACTAGGTTGACTTCTTCTTCTTCAACCTCGGATGATGTGGAAGCTTCCTCTTGATCATGTGTAGATGAGGGTCTCTCCTCCCCCTCAATTCTTGAAATTGATGCCTCTTCTTCTTCTCTTGAGGAGGTTGATGATCTTTCACTTAGCTCCTCCTCCTCACTTGAAGAAGTTGACACTTCTTCCATTTCACTTGATGATGTAGATGATTCTTTTTCTTTTTCCTCTTCTCCACTTGAACTTACTTCTTCGGGCTTTTGAATTTGTGTAGGATTTTCATGATATTCTTTTATCTTTTACCATAGGTTGTGCGCATTTTCGTATTTTCCTACACAACTCAAAATATTATTAGGCAAAGCATTGCTTAAAACACTAATTACCTTTTCGTTTGCTCTAGAAAGATCTTGTTGTTCTTGACTCCAATATCTAGGCCTAAGCCTCTTCCCGTGCTTATCCTTTGGAGTCTCATATGGCTCTTCAAGCGCAATCATTTGTTCCCACTCCATCGCGAACCACGTCTCCATCCGTGACTTCCAATACCCGAAGTCTTCATGGTCGTAGGCCGGTGGAGTGTAGATGTTGTCCCCAAGTTTGTCTTCCATCGTTCTTCTCCTCTAGCGTGTACTCTCTCGGCGGTTAGTCCGATCAAGAGCAGAACTTGCTCTGATACCAATTGTTAGGATCGTTCCGTACGCTAGAGGGGGGTGAATAGCGATTTTCCGAACCCCCTTGTTCCTGCGTTGTTAGTAGCACAGCGGAATATACAAAAACAAACCAAACAACGCTAACAACCTGATTTAGTTAGTATCCACCCCGGTCGGGTGACTAATCCAACAATCCTTCAGCTGATCAAATCCCGGATAACCTCCGTCTATCACGTGTTGCTCCTTGTGGGTGGAGAAATCTCACCACAACACCAAACAAAGCTCTGGACACGAAGACTACTAACTTGCCCTTAACCAAGACAAGTTTCGTCAAGAAACTCAGCCACCACGAAGTCCTCTTTAAATAGGACTCGGGGCTGATTTCTCGCTACCAGTCGACTGCCCCCAGGGCAGTCGACTGGTGTCAGCCAAATTCGACCGTTGACACTCCAAACGTTCGAATTTGCCAGCTCACCAGCCACCTACCAGTCGACTGCCCCCAGGACAGTCGACTGGTCCCTAGCTGAATCCCTTCCCGAGTACATTCACACAACACTCGACCCTCACGACTCGACTGACTCCTCTTCCGCAGCCTCGACTGTTGCTTTTGCGCCCTCTTCATCTTCGGCCCTCGTCCCTCGGATGCGCACGCATGCCTCCAGCTTGCCTCCATGCCACCCTTCGCATACGCCTCGAAGTCCGCGCCCATCAGCTCATCGTCCCTGCACTCCATGGTCCCTCAGATGTGCACGCTAGCCTCCAGCTGGCCTCCATGCCATCCTTCACCGTACTGAGGTCATCCAGTCAGGTCTATATGCGTAACCTGTACAACCTGCACACTCAACATATGCATATCAAATATAAGGGTAAACTTAACTTAAACCCTTTGCCCAAACATCAAAACCCATGGTCACTCCGGACCATCATAGGGCCGATTGCTCCAATACAATGGTGACATAGACTCTCCAATGCAGACTTACGAAGGAGAAGCTTAACCATGTCGACCCCTTCAGCAGCGCCAATGAACTTTGGAACAAGCTGATAGAACTTCATGAAGGAACCTCCGACACTAAGGTGAGCCATCATGATTTGTTGTTAAATAAGCTTTATAATCTAAAATGCAGGACCAAGAAACTGCTTCCCAACTGCAAGCCCGAATTCAAGAAATCATGAGCAGACTCCACATCATCAAGCACAAGATCGAGAATAGAGACTTAATTAGGTATACGTTAAATTTATTCCCTAGAAATTCACTGTGGGCATCTATGGTTGATGCCTACAATGTTTCTAAGGATCTTTCAAATATATAATTAGATGAATTATTTGCTGAATCCAAATTACATGAGCAGATTAACGGTTCACTTGTAGAGAAAAGCGTGGCTTTGATTGCTTGAAAAACCATGAAAAAGGCACCAGAACCAGAACTGGATTCTGACTCAGAATCCGAAGAGGAAGAGATGGCGGAGCTTGTGAACATTGTCCGGAAGCTATTCAGAGCTTGGAAGGCTCAGAAGAAGAAGAAGATGGGATAGCTAAAGGACGATCTGGCTGCACCAAAGAACAAGGCGGATCTCACCTATTATGGGTGTAGGATGAGGGGGCACTTTAAGTCCGAATGCCCGAACACGAAAGAGACAAAGAAGCAACACAGGTAGAAGGCGTTGCAAGCAACCTGGGATGACTCATCATCGGAATCGGACGAGGATGATCCAACGCACTCCAACTTGCTCACCTTATGGATAAAGATGAGATCGACATCGACTCTAAATCAAACGAAGAAACGGAGCACGGAACTGTCTCACTGTAGAAAATAAGATGACTTAATGTAACGGATATCTGCGAATCGGAGCATTACGAATTGATTTTTTACTTATCTCACAAACTGGCTAAGTCCAATTATCGGGTCAGGTCTCTCCGAGAGGACGTATAACTCCTTAAGGAAGAGACCAGCTCGAGTCCTTTAACTGAGCAAGTTCAAGAAGAAACCTCAACTCAAGTCCAAAGACTTGAGGAAGAGAATTCCTCTCTGAAAGCTCAAGTTAAAGAACTCAGAGCAGATTTAGAACAATTTACCCTGGCTTCCATGAATCTTGATAAGATTCTTAGAAAACAGAAATCTTTTCTAAATCGATCTGGAATTTGGTTTAAATCCACTTCGCGAGCTAGGTCCTACTTTTTAGTAATTAACCGCCCTAGTACCCGAGTCTAAGCTTGGGTCCCCAAACTAAGCTTGACTAATCAAGCCGGACCAAATCAATATTAGATTCTCAAGGATCATATTCATTACTTAGAAAGACCATATTGAGAATATAATTCAGGGGGAGCCAATAAAAAGACTACTTATATGGTTAAATAGTTTTTTTGATTGAATACCTTACTTGATGCTTGTTTATTTTTTATTTTTTTAAATTATCATCCTTATGATAAAAAATGGTTAGTTAAGGACGAGATATGATTGAAACTTGCAAAACCTAGTATTAGGGTGGGGCGAGCTGATAGTACATTAGGAAAGTCGTCTAGGGAGTCAAGTAGGGGAAGGCGTCTCCTATTTGATCTTCTTAGTCCAGTGGAACTAGCCAAAGCTACCACGCCACATTCTCGACTAGTTAGACCAATATTTCAGAATGAGGAATTTAAAAATACTATTTCTTTATGCGACTTTGTGTAGGAATGGGTTGTTGATCCAATAAGGTTAAAGCCAAAAAGCCGCTTGTGCCACGCCAAATTCTAGAAGCCAAATATTGAAATTTATTTTTAAATTACTAATTCATAAATTTGAATCTAACTCAATATTCAATCATATCTTAGACATAACGTAATTTCAAGATAAAATTGATAGCATCTCACAAAACAAATAAGGTTCCATAATTTGTCACTTAGAAATGGGTGAGATGGTTATGATGAATAAAGTTAGATCAACCCAAATCCTTTTAATTTTTCCTCCTCACAAAAATTCTTTTTCAAATTTATCTTTATCTCTTTCCAAAATTCCTTTTCAATTTTTTTTAAAATCTTTTTCAAAAATTCTTTTTCAAACATTTCTCAATCATTGCCAAAAGTTGGTCTTAAAAACCCTTCTTAAAAAAAATTTCGTTCAATCATGCTAATTAGATCAAACTGGTTAGATTGAACTCTGTCTCACAAAATCAACATAGGCTTAACATGCTTGATCACTTAAATTGGGTGAAAGTGATTAGGAAAATGAACTTGAACAACCTATCCTTTACTTCTACTAAATTGTATCCAAACTAAGCTACTTTATGTATAGGAACATAAAGATTTGGATCAGTAGATGTTGGATAGTTGGTACTCCAGACATATGACCGGAGACGAGTCAAAGTTCACCAAACTAAAATATAAGGGTCTAGGAACAGTGGTGTTTGGTAACAACACTACACTTAAGGTAATCGGTTCAGGTAACATTGAACTGAGCTCCAACTTTACTATCAAAAAGGTCCTTTTGGTTGATAGTTTGAATTTAATTTACTCAGTATTAGTTAGCTCTGTGATAGTAGATACTTAGTTATTTTTACTAACCAAAACTGCCTGATTAGGAACTTATAAGACCCAGAGGTTACCCTAAAAGGACTTAGAAAAAATAACATCTATGTCATCAACCTACCTACCTCACTTAAGTGTTATCTAACTCAAGTAGAAGAAACTAAACTCTAGCATAGGAGATTAGGACATGCCAACCTAAAGCTAATCTCCAAACTCAGCCAAAAAAGACTATTTAAGGGTATACCCAAACTCAGGAATCTTGAAAATTCAGTTTGTGGTTCATGTCAACAAGGAAAACAGACCAAGTCTACCGACAAATTTATCGAGCCTAACCTGACCCAATCTGTACTAGAGCTCCTACACCTGGACCTATTTGATTCTCACGGAGTCAAGTCACTAAGTGAAAATCGGTACTGCTTAGTTAAAATTGATGACTATTCTAAATTCACTTGGGTCCAATTTTTTAAAACCAAAGATCAATATCTTGAATCCTTTAGAACTTTAACTAAAATCCTTGAAAATAAAAAAGATACCAAAATTAAAAGAATTCGAAGTGAACACAGGGGTGAATACAAAAACTTAAAATTTATTGAATTCTGCAATACAAATGGATATTTTCCTGAATTATACTACCCTAGGATCCCCCAACAAAATGGCCTAGTTGAAAGACGCAACAGAACCCTCGAAGAAGTAGCTAGGACCATGCTTAATGAATATAACTTGGCTAACCATTTTTGGGCAAAAGCAATTAGCACTGCCTGCTATATTCAAAATAGCATCCTAATCAATAAAAGGCATAATAAGACCCCCTATGAAATATATTATTATAAACGAACCAACTTACATTATCTAAGGGTCTTTGGCTGTAAATTCCATATCTTAAATACAAAAGACTACTTAGGTAAATTCCAATCCAAGTCTACCCTTGGTATATTTTTAGGGTACTCAACCTCATGTATGGCCTATAGAGTTTATACAAACAAACCCGTAAGATTGAATAAACAACTAATATATTTAATGAAGAAAACCAATCTAACCCAACTAATCAATCTAACACAAATCAACCCAACTTAACTAATCCGAAAGATGATGAGTCTAGACCAATCCAAATTACTAACTCACTAATTGAATTAATTTTTGAATCAATCTTAGACTTAACTACTGAATCAATCCTTGAACCAAAATTAATGTTACCTACTGAACCGGTCCCTGAACAAACCCAAAAACTACCAACCAGACCTAAAGTTGAACCATGATCTAGGAAACCTAAGAAACCCAAACTAAATCACCCAACTGGCCAAATTATTGGTGATCTAACCTTAGGGGTCAGAACAAGGTCCTCCTATGGAAACCTAAGTCAGGTTACACTGATTTCAATGATTGAACCTAAGACCATAGAAGAGGTCTTACTTGACCCACACTAGAACATTGCTATGCAGGAAGAACTAGCCCAATTTGATAGAAACCAAGTCTGAGACTTAGTGTAGGGATCTATCGGCAAAATATTTAACAATCATAGCGGAAATAATAGATCCCATGAGCGATCCAAACGAAAGAAAACTCATACAAAGATAATTTACAAATTCCTATCGTATAGGTATACCTTTGGCGTGTACCCTTCGCTTATCCCACTTTTCTGAGGTATGCCGGATCTCTTGTACGTTCAAGTGTACATTCCTCTATGCGTATCCACACGAACATGATCTCTCAAGCATCAAAGAAGAATCACCTTTGTGGTGCTAGCCACAAGAGGAGATTCACAATGCAAGAAGGAGAGAGAGAAGAGGGATTTCGGCCAAGAGAAGGAACGGAAGGAAAAATGACAAGTTCTCCATCCAAATGACAAGAAAAACTCTTTTATACTCATCCCATGAATACGAAGTGTTTTTGTCCCTTTAGCTTCCCTCCATTAATGCCAATAAATTGTTGGTATGGCATGGCGGTTTCCAAGACAACCATGTGGTTGTATCTGAGAGACCTCTCTATGGCTACGGATTAAAAATTTAATCCAAATAGAGACCCATCTCTCTAACGACCGACTCATTGTCGTTTTAATTAATCCAAGTCACAATGTAGCCGAAACCGATGTTAAGGCTTTGTAACTTTCTGGATTAATTAACCGCGGAAAAGATGACGATTTGGATCGCCGATTTTTGTGTTTATCTTCGGGGTCCATTTAATTAATTATTTTCTATGATTCCAAATCAAAATAATAAACTAACACACTTGAAATGATGAGACAAAGCAACAAGGCACAAATAAAACATAGCAAAACAAAACTGGAGCTCGGGAGAAATATACCTCGCCGTTTACCTCGCAGTCATCCACATTATGACCCTCCCATTCTGGACGGACGTCGTGTGGGTGACGATCTACCAAGACGCAGCATCTCCAAGGCCTTGAAATAATCTCTCTTCCTCAACCCTCTTCCAACCAACACGCAAACCCTAGATGCATAGGATTACCTTGCGCCAATAGCTTTTCTCCCTTTCCACCTCAACCTGCCGACCACCTTTGCTTCCAAGGTCTGGCCAACTTCAAGGTTACACCAAAAGGAAAGCTTGGAAGATGAAAAAGAGGATGAAGCACCGAGAACAAATCTCCTTCTTCCCTTTTAAACCCTTACAAACTGCCTCCTTCTTCTCTTTTGTCACCGCCGGCTATCCTAGAGGAACAAGCTGAATTTTCCTCACCGCCGGCGATGACCACCTTGGATCCTGGCTGCGCGTGCCTTGGGAAAGAGATGAGGAAGGAGAGGACAAGAAAGGATGAAAGGAATCTCCTTCTCGTTCTTCCTCACTTCGCTTCTTCCTCATTCTCCAATCCGGCGCCGAAACCTCCAAGACTCCTTCACCACCGCCAGCCACCTCCCTTTTCCCTTGTTCCCGTGCGCCAAGAAGGACGAAGAAGCTCCTCCTTCTCTAGTGCCACCCACCAACAAGAGAGGAAAAATAATAAGGAGGAAGAGAGGAAGAGAGGAAGAAAGCACCAAGCCTTCTCCTCTCTTCTTGTCGTGACCTAGGTGAGAGGGAGAGAGAGAGAGGAAGAGAGAGGCTTAGGTTTTGTGGATGATTAATTCTAATATATATAGGGAGTAATTTCTTAATTAATCAGAGATTTATTCCTTAATTACTCTGAGATTAATTCCTTAATTGATCTGAGATCAATAGCTTAATTAATCTAAAATTAATTCCTTAATTAATCAAAGATTATTCCTTCAATTAATCTAAGAATAATTCCTTAAATAACTGGCCTTGTATCATGACTCCTATGGGGTATTTATTGGGCTAAGATCCGGAACCATGAGGAGGAGTTGGTTATTGGCCCGTTAATGGATCCAAACCCAATCCATTAATGGTGATCCATTCCACTAAAGGATTCCATTGTACTTCCTCACCAACCCCCATATTTTTATATGGGTTCCACCTATTATGAGTTGTCCATCTCCCCGTGTTTAAGATATCGTATGCCCGATAATTAATTTAATTTACTGATAATTAAATTAATTATCCTCTTGATCCTTGATTAGTACCACTCAACCTTTTTGTCATGTCAAACCATAGTCCACTTGCAAGATTTGACATGACGATCTTTTTGAGCTCACCAAGGGGGCATCATCACCCTCACTCGCCAAGACACGGATTCCATCAATAATCAACGGCACATCATATTATTAATATTATCTCCCAACTTACCGGGCCTATCGATCTAACAGAATAGATCTCACCCATTGGTAAATCAAAGATATAATAATTAATAATATATGCCCGTCATTATTTTGGAATTAAGAGATCGTACTCCATAATATTATCTGAGGTATAATCCAATTTACTAAGTCAGTACAAAAATTGGATGACCTCTTGTTTGATCCTACTCAATGTAGACAAAGTACACTAGTGTAATCCTATGGTTATGATAAACCACACCTAATTACACTACAACCATCCTGATGGTTTGTCCAACTCCATCTCGGTTGTGAGCATCTTTCTTATGCTTCGGTAAGGAATCTGATAATATGATCTTCTGTGCAGCACCACACACCATATTATCTACAATGCCAAGCATCAGATGTTTAGTGCACATAGTAATATAAACATGCACTGTGTGATTTTCTTATTCTCTTTAAAATGTAGATGTATCCTAACCAAAGGGCAAGACTTTCAGTATACATCCTAACATAAAAACCCAATTAGAGCACATTCTCTCATGTGGCTCTTTAACTTCTCTTCATCCAATGAAGAGAATCTTTTCATTTTCCTCTATTATTAATTTATTAAATATTTTAATGAATTACTATCTCATTCAAATATGGTTAAGTATAATCTAAATAAGTCAAACTCAAATTAGATCTCAATCCTATAATCCAATTAGATTCACTTGAGTCTAACTCAATTAATCCAATTCTGATCAAATCTTAGTCAAACTAAGATCAATTAATTTCCGAAGAATCATGTCCTTAATGTGTGACCTAATAAGTTCTCGTAACGTTGGCAATGTGCCTACACTACTTTAGACACATAATCAATGAGCGGAATCTAGCAATGCATCATTGCTACCCAAGTGATGAGAAAGTCGAGATCCGACTTAACCTTCGTGACTATGACAATATATAGCCTTGCCCTTCTATCTTTGATATCTAGACTGACCAATGAGGCATAAACTGTGACATCCTCGATCAATCTTTGTGTTTCTTGATGCTCAAGTAGACTCACTCAAACAAAAGAGCTCAATATCTCATATTGACTCATTTGAGCATGACCATGCGTTTTAGTAGTCCTACTCGATCATGGGGCCCGCATATATCTCTCCCGTCATATGGGAGGGATAGATCTCATCTACATCACTCAGATCCCTCCACATAATTCATTATATACTCAGTGATCGCCTTTATAGTCCACCCTATTACGGGTGACGTTTGACGATACCAAAGTACATAACTCCTTATGTAGGAAATCGTAGTGACTTCAAGTCTAAAAACTATTCATACTAATAGTCACATGAGAAAGTTTATGACTCTCATATGACAATCTATGAAACTTTCACTTTGCGGGTCAATTCAGTACACATTCTCTAATGTAAACTCATATGTCTACTTGATATCAAATATCCATGACTTGTGAGCTCAAGTCATCAATTAACCTACATGCTAGTCTCCACGCATTAATATTGTCCTTAAATATTAATTCTTGACTAGGAATGGTTTAGTGTAGTGTTCTCTATGTCATCTCACTATCGATTCAACCAATCTATATGATGTAGATAAGAATCTACTTCCCAAGAACAATATTATACTTAGTAATTTGGCACAAATATATAGTAAGTATAATAACCAAGCATGCCTTTATTAATGACAGAATATGATACAAAAGTGATGGGAAAATCCCTTACATGGCTTGGAGGTTTCCTAAGCAACCACGGGGTCCAACATAAGAGACCTCTTTATGTCTACAGATTAAAAATTTAATCCAAATAGAGGCCCATCTCCTAAATGGCCGTCTCATCGTCGTATCAATTGATTCAAATCATAACTTAGTCAAAACAAAAGTTAAGGCCTTTAACTTTCCAAATCAAAAGATCGCGGAAAAGACGACGAATGGATCGCCGATTTTTGTGTTTATAATCGGGGTCCATGAAATAAATTAATTATCATATTAATTAACAAATAATTAATATATGATAATCAATTAACTACACATGCAATAATATAACAAAACAAAGACAAAGCTAGAGAGGTATACCTCGCCTTTTACCTCACAGTCTTCTACCTTATGACCCTACCCTCTTGGACGTCGTGTGGGTTATGAGCTACCAAGATGCAGAGTCACCGAAGGCCTCAAATTAATCACCTTTCTTCAAGATTCTTCCTTGCCCCAACACAAACCCTAGCACCCTAGGGTTTTACCCGCCGGAAACATCTTCCTTCGCCTCCTCTTTGCGCCTCCGGCAGCCGCCCTTATCCAAGAAGCTTCGGCCACAAGAGAACTGAGGTTGTAAGATGTGTATACTGAAAGACATGCTTCTTTTATATATGTGAACATCTTCATTTCGAAAAAAGAATCACAACTACACTAGGTGCCTGTTTATATTAGTACATGCATAAAATTCATTACTTCGCATTGTAGATAACATGGTGTGTGATGTCATACAGAAGATCATGTTATCAGTTCCTTGCCTAGTATAAGTAGAGGCTCACAACCGAGATGGAATTGGACAAACCATCGGGATAGTAGTAGTGTAATTAGATGTGGTTGGTCTTGACCATAGAATTACACTAGTGTGCTCTGAGTACATTGAGCAGGACCAAAACTAGAGGTTATCCAATTTGTACTGACTCGATAATTAGATAGGACCTCAGACTTTATTATGGAGTACGATCCCTTAATCTCGATATAATAACAAGTATATATTATTAATTATTATTTCGTTGATTTACCAATGGGCGAGATCTATTTTGTTAGATTAATAGGCTCGGTAAGTTGCAAGATAATATTAATAATATAATGTGCGGGTGATTATTGACGGAATCCGTATCTTGGTGTGTCAGGATGATGATGCCCCCTTGATGAACTCAAAAGGTTCATCATGTTAAACCCTGCAGGTGGATTTGATCCGGCATGATGATAAGGGTGAGTTGTATTAATCAAGGATCCAGAAGTTAATTAATTTAAATTATCAATAATTTAAATTAATTAATGGGCATTCGATATCTTAAACACGGGGAGATGGATGATTCGTAATATGTAGAGCCCATATGAAAATATGGGGGTTGGTGAGGAAGTTCAATTATGATCCTTTAGTGGAATGGATCTTAATTAATGGATCGGGTTTAGATACATTAGTGGGACAAGATCTAACTCCTCCTCTTGGTCCCTACCTTAGCCCTATAAATACCCTATGAGATCAAGAAACCATGGCTAATTAATCCAACCCCAAGCTTTCTCTCCTCTCTTCCTTTTCTCTCTCCTAGGTCACGGCAAGGGAAGGTGGGTTCACCTTCTCTATTCTTCTTCTTCCCTCAACCATACCGTGAGCTTTCATCACTAGACAAAGGGAGGAGAGTCTTCTCCCTTTTGTGGTGTGCGTCGGTGAGGGAAGGAGCTCCGGTGGCCGGTAGGAGGCGGCGCAAGGCAGTTGGCCGACGGCGCCGCAAGGTAGGAGGAGAGGGAGATTTCGGCTTGTGTTGGGCTTGAAAGGAAGCACTTCCTTCCATTCATCTTCTTATTCACTTCCTTCTCGAGGTCAGCAGTTGGCCGGCAGGGCCTTGGTAGCTGTTGTTGGCCGGCGGCGCAAGGGAGAAGGGAGTAAAGGAGCCGGTGGAGATAACCCTAGGTTAGGGTTTGGATCTGCTAGGAGAGAAGAAGAAAGCGTGATTGATTGGTCTCCTTGGTGATCTCGGTTCTTGGTAGACCGTCGCCCACACGACGTCTGGGAAGGGTGGGACATAAGGTAGAAAGCCGCAAGGTGGTCGGGAAGGTATAATTCTTTCCCAAGCTCCTTACGTTATTATGTGCCATGTTTTAATTGTCTTGTCATTTTATGTTAATTATTTAATTGTTTTGATTTTGTACCGTAACCAATAATTAAATAATTGGACCCCGACCATAAACACAAAAGCCGGAGATCCACTCGTCGCCTTTTCCATGATCTAACGGTCAAGCAAATTACAAGGCTTGATCTTTGGGATTGGCCGAGTTGTAATTTGGATTGTTCGATATGGCACGAGATGGTCGTTAGGAGATGAGTCTCCATTCAGATTATCTTTTAATCCATAGAGATGGAGAGGTCTCTCAAGGACGACCATGTTTTCGCTAAGGAAACCCGCCAAGCCATACCCATCAGAGGTTTAGGAGGATAGGAAGATGAAGATGATGGAAGAAGAAGCTGAGACAAACCCCTTCTTCTTCCTCCAAACAGCCCGCAACCTCCTTCTCTTCCTATTCAAGCTCTTCGGCGCCAGCAAGGAAAAAACCTTGCTTCTTGGCCACCGACCTCCTCCTCTCCAAGTTGAGACCAGCTCCTTGCCTCACGGAGACTTCAGCCACAAGAGAAGAAACGATGGAATAGGATGAAGATGGAGAACACCCAATCCAAACCTCTACTCCTCCTTCTTGTTGTGGCCACCGAAAAGCATGTGGAGGATAAGGGAGTCAAATGTATGACATTGTGTGGACAGCAGAGTCTGTTAGTATAAGTGGGAGATTGTTAGGATGTATATTAAAAGTCTTTTAGTATAAGTGGGAGATCACTGTTGCATATTTATATTAGTATATGTAGAATTGTCTAATACTCTACACTATAGATAACATGGTGTGTGGTGTCACATAGAAGATCATGTTATCTGTCCCTTGTAAAGTATAAGTGGAGGCTCACAATCGAGATAGAGTTGGACAAACTATCGGGATGGTTGTAGTGTAATTTGGTGTTGGTTTGTCTTGACCATAGAATTACACTAGTGCACTTTATGTGCATTGAGCAGGACAAACATAGAGGTGATCCAATTTATATTGACTTTATAATTGGATCAGACCTCAATATATTATGGAGTACATGCTCTGAATCCTGATATAATAACGAGCACATGTACTTAATAGTTATTTCTTTGATTTACCAATGGACAAGTTTTATTCTTCTAAATCGATAGGCCTGGTAAGTTCAGAAATAATATTATTTATATGGTGTGCCATTGATTATAGACGGAATCCGTGTCCTGGTGAGTCAGGATGATGATATCCCCTTGATGAGCTCAAAAGGTTCATCATGTTAAATCTTGCAAGTGAACTTGGTCCAACATGATGATAAGGATGAGTGGTACTAGTCATGGAGTTGGATGTTGATTAATTAAAATTGTTAGTATTTTAAATTAATCAACGGACATTCGATATCTTAAACACAGGGAGAAATTATACTCATAATAGGTGGAACCCATTTGTAAATATGGGGGTTGGTGAGGTGGTTCAATGAGGATCCTTTAGTGGAATGGATCTTCATTAATAGATCGGGTATGGATCCATTAGCAGGCCAAGACCCAACTCCTCTTCATGGCCCCTATTGTAGCTCTATAAATATCCCATGAAGTCATGAAACCAAGGCATCTAATTCCAATTGGAAAACCCCAAAACCTCTCCTCTCCTCCTCTCTCTCTCCCTTCTCTCTCCAAGGTCACGACGTGGGTAAGGAGGAGAAAACCCTAGGTTTTCTTCTACCTCTCCTCTTCTCTCCCTCTCTTCTTTGTGGCCGGAAAACACTAGACAAGGATGAGTTGTTTCCTCCTTTGTGGCGCGCAGCAACAGTGAGGAAGATGGGTGGCCAGCGGGTGGAGAGGGCCGTCGCCTTTCTTTGAGGTGGTAGGCGCCAGTGGAGGAGGAGGAAGTGGCTCACGGAAGGGATTGATGAAGGTTGTTCTTCTTCTAGTTCTCTTCCTCTCTTCTTCCTCTCTTGTGCAAGCTCATCCAAGGAATATATAAGAGGCTGGTCGACGGCAAAGATTGGCTTCTTGCAGCGCCGGCGGTGTGTAAGGAGGAGGACCGACGGCGGGTTTTGGGAAGAAGGAGAAGTCTTTTATCTCTTCTTCCTCCACTTTTTCATCTTCCTATTCTTCTTCACCTCAGCATCCTTGTGGTTGGTGCACCTTGAAGCTTGGTGGTAGCCGGCGGCGCAAGGAGGAGGTGGAGGAGGTGGCCGGCGAAAACCCTAGGGTCTAGGGTTTTGATCGGACGGTGATATTGGAAGGCCTTGGTGACTCCGATTCTTGGTAGATCGGCGCCCACACGACGACCAAGAGGGGAGGGTCATACAATAGAAGATCACGAGGTAACGGGAGGTATAACCTTCTCTTACGACTCTTTGTTCTTCCATTATTTCATGTGGTTTTAATTAGTTATCTTGCTCTTAATTATTTGTTAATTAAGTATGATAATTAATTGTCGTGGACCCCGATCATAAATACAAAAAATGGCGAGCCGCTCGTTGTCTTTTCCGCGACTAATTGGATTGGCTAGTTACAAGGCTTGAACATCATGTTTGGCTAAGTTGTAACTCGAATCAATTAGTACGATGACAAGACGGTCGTTAGGGAGATAGGTCTCCATTCGGATTAAATTTTTAATTCATAGACATGGAGAGGTCTCTCATGGACGACTCGGTGTTCGTTTAGGAAACCCAACAAGCATAATCTTCTATGTGACACCACACACCATGTTATCTACAATGTAAAGTATTGGACAATAGCATGTAAATATCAAATATAAAATGATAACAATGATCATGTGATTCTCATTCCAAAATATAGATGTTCATACAAAAGTAAGGCTTTTAGTATACATCCTAACAATCTCCCACTTATACTAAAAGAATATACTGTCATCACAATGTCATATATCTTACTCTCATACCCTCCAAATGTCTATCAAAAGCTCTCGTTGGAAGAGCCTTAGTGAAACGATCTGCCAGGTTTTCCTCTGATGCAATCTTGGTGACAACTGTTGGATCGATAGAACCGATAGAGGGGGGTGAATATCGGTATTCTTTCGGAAAATTAAGAGCAAGTGCACAGCGGAAAATAAAAAATAACACAGAGACGCAGTCGTTTTTACTTGGTTCGGAGCCTGTGTCGACTCCTACTCCAAGGCCCACGGTCGTTGACCGTTTACTTTGGGCAATTCTATATCAGGCGCAAAGTCGTTTACAAAAGATTACAGAATTATAATTACGTACAGTAAACTTTAAAATAGCTCTTTTTTACCAACGTCCAGAGTAGATCAATTATTTCGGGGCAGCAGGACGTCGTCGCCTCGATTTGGAGAGTTTCCGGAGCAAGGCGCGAGAGCAGAAGAGCTTTGAGGCGTTGAACGAAGTTCTCTTCTTGAAGCCTTGGTCGAGGGTCCTTTATATAGGGCCTGGGGGCGCCCGGGACGTCGGGCGCGCCCCCACGTGGCCTTTGATCCGCAAAGGTCTCGGTCAGCGTCTATCCTCTGGATCCGCTTTGACCGGGGCGCCCGGAGTGCTCGGGGCGCCCGGATTGACCGGGTTAAGCATTATCTGCTTGGCTTCGATGGCTTCTAGTTCGAGGCATGCGCATGGGGGCGCCCGGGAGCAGCGGGGGCGCCCGGGAGCACGGGGGCGCCCGGCCCAGCATCTATTCGAACCCTTTTTCTCTTTACTTGTTTTGTATGCACCTTGGGGGCGCCCGGGACACTCCGGGCGCCCTACTCAGCCACTACCTCATTCCTTTGAGGCTATCTGAGCTGCAGACACTCCTTCCTTTGGTCCTGCATCCAGGGTTAGTCCAAAACACAATAAAGCAATTAAATATTTGTTTATACAGCCTTAGCTGTCTTGGTTCTGACTTTGGTCTCCAAAATGGAGCCCTAGGTCGAACCGACGCCTACTGTTCCCTCGACGGGGAACGCGTCCTCACCTACTCCTCTCGGGAGAGTTTACCTGATGCCAACCATTCCTCTGGTTGGACTTTTGCCTGACGGTCCTTTGTCAGGTCTTGGATGCCGAGCTGCCCTTCGCTCAGTGCCTAGCATTCCTTCGCTAGGGCTTCAGTCCCAGGTTGTCCTTCGCCTGGCGCCTAGCAGTCCTTCGCTAGGGCTTTTGACTCTGGCATTCCTTCGCCAGTGCCTAGCAGTCCTTCGCTAGGGCTTTTTACCCTGGCATTCCTTCGCCAGTTGCCTAGTAGTCCTTCGCTAGGGCTTGGATACTGGCAGTCCTTCGCCAGTTGCCTAGCAGTCCTTCGCTAGGGCTTGGATACTGGCAGTCCTTCGCCAGGTGCCTAGTAGTCCTTTGCTAGGGCTTTGTATCCTGGCAGTCCTTCGCCAGGTGCCTAGCATTCCTTCGCTAGGACTTTGTCTCTGCACACTTGAGTAACATTGTTAAATCACAAACAAACTTAACTTTGAATCCATTGCCAATATCAAAACAAGGTTTGATATGGTGCTTCCTGCACCAACAATCTCCCCCTTTTTGATTTATGGCAACACAATTCAAAGTTAAGTATAAACATATAACAGTTAAGAAATGGAGTATGAACAGTATAAGTGTAGATTAAAAACAATTTATACTCCCCTAAATCCCTGAATACTTGTGTTATAACCCTTAACTTTGATGTTTAACCCTTAACTTTGACCTTTCCTCCCCCTTTGACATATATCAAAAACATACATGGGCGAACAAGGTATCTAATAAATTTAAGTTAGAGAGTTTAAAAAACATAGTTTTCAAGAAAAACTTTAAGTAATGGATTTCATAAAAGATGATGTTTTTGCTGAAACATAGAATTTTTGCTTAGAAACATAAGAAGGATTTTGCTTAAAAAAATTTCAAAATAAATGTACTTAGTTCTTTTAGAGGAGTACTTTGAAGATACTTAGACCAATTTTAAAGCACTTAAAAATACTTAGTAAAAACAAGATAATATTTAAGATTTTTTCTCTCCTGACCATATATCAAAAAGGAACTTTTTGAAAGAAGATTTAAAAGATTGTGTGTATCAGAGCTTATGAGTTTTGAAAATATAAAAATACTTAGTATAATTCTGAAAGCACACAACTTAAATTGCAAAAAAAACTCCGCTTTGAAAGATATTGTGCAATTTTGGAAAAAGATTTTGTATCTGTAGTCAAGTCTTTTGAAAATTCACGTACTTAGAACACTATTGCTTTAGAAAGGTATTAGTACTTTTGAACACATTATATAGAAGTGCTTTTAAAAGATAGTATGCCTTTTTGAAAATAGAAGTACTTTTGAAACAAATGTTATGAGAAGAATGTTATGCATTTTGAAAACATAATATTTTACTTGACTAGGTTTCTTTTCCAGTCTGACACAATCCTAGGAACCCTTGTTAACTACAAGGACATTTTCCTAAGTGTCCTGGAAATTCTCAAGATTCAAGAAAATATTACTTCTTAAGGTATTTCAAAAATGATTTACTAAACCATATTTTTAAAGGCAAATTACTTGTATTTTTAAAAGAATTTTGAAAACTTAATGTATTAAAACATATTATTTTGAAATGTTCAATAATTCATTTAATTTAACCTCCCCCTAAATTTGATATAGTCCTCAGAAGCTTGTTGACGACAAGTATTCTTCCTCTAAGTCTTTAGGGTTCAGTTCAGATCAACGGAATTTATCTAACAATTTCAAAACAAATAATTACCAAAAAAAATTTCAGAAATTCTTCTTTTGACTCAAACTCCCCCTAAATTTGACACATCCTAGGAGTTCTTGTAGATCATGAAGTGGACCTTCCTCTGTGTCTTTAGGGTTTATTAAAATCAAAAGAATAATTTTGAATAACCTTCTGAGTATGATAACTTTCAAGGAGATACATTTTTGAAAATAGTTTTCGAAAAATATTTTGAAATGATGATAATTTTCAAACAGATAGTAGTATACGAAGGTTTTTGAATCAATTTTTGAAAACCTTATCGAGATGATAATAAGATTTAGAGCATAAGGTTATTGAAAAACCATTTAATTTTTTGAAAAGTATTAAAAGAAACTCCCCCTGTATCTGACACAGTCTGACTTTTATCTAAGTTCTTTAAGGAACTTCATTGTTGACCAGGTTTGACTATGTTGGCTAGGGTTTGACTGTGTTCCCCAAGCTTGACTCAGTTGACTATGTTTTTACCAATCAATAACTAAACCAAACAAGATTCTATTTATAATGGGTCTATTTTAACATAAAATTCAATATTTTTAAAAAAAATAGAGATGAAAAGGAGGGTACAGTAAACTGAATTAATTTGAAAAATTTTGAATAACTTTTGCAAACCTTTTTATTTATTTAAAAGGATAGTGAATTATGCTTTTAGGTCCTAGATGTCTCACCCAGTTCTACGTGGTCAAGCATGTTAACCTTATGGGTTTTTTGAGACAAATTTAAATAGAAGTAAGGATTTTACTTTGAAGAGTCATGATTAATTTTGAAAAATTGAATCAACTTTGAAAACCATTTTAATGAATTTTAACTTTATTTTGGAAAAAGTAGTTGAGTCTAAGATCAATTGAAATTTGTGTTAGATTTGAATTTGACAAGAAGTAACTTGAATTTGAATTTCAAAAATTGGCTTCCAGGTCTTGGCGAGGCACTAGGCCTTCTTTGACCGTAGCCTTATTGGATCATCAACCCTTTCCTAGACAAAGCCTTTTAGTGAAATTTCATCTTCAAAATCACTTTTTGATAAATTCTGGTCTAACTAGTTTGGATCTTGGATCGGTAGCTTCGGCTAGTTCTGCCAAAATGACTTCCCTAACGTACTATCATCTCACCTCCACCCAATACTATGTTGTTCAAATTTCAATTAACTTTTTAGTCCTTAAACTAATAAGTCCTAATTTTAAGCAAAAAAAAATAAACATAAAAAGAAACATACAATTAAAACAAACAATTATCTAAGTAAGGTCACCATTGGAGTAATATTTCGGATTTTCAAAATTAGCTAGATTATGAATTAAATTTTCTAACGTATTAAATTTATACGAATTAATTACGTTAAAAGGATTTTCAAATATTGAAAATTTACCTTTTGATTCCCGGTTGGGAATCTCCCCCTTGATACTTGTCGTCTTTCTTTTTTGTTTCTTTATCATCTTGTAGTGAGCACGAGCTAATCGGGATAGTTTGGTTCGATCTCCTTCTTTGTCGTCAAGTTCTGAGTCTGAGTTGGACTCCGGTACTGGTTGAGGCCACTTTTGTAGTTCTCTTGGAGTTTTCCCTGCAATGAAAACTATACCTTCCTCGACCATTGCAGTATCAGCTTGATTATTTAACCTTAATTTAGAAGAAAATGATTCGAAATTAGTTACCAACTTTGTCTCAGAAAAATCGTCGTCTGACTCAGGTTCGATTTCGACGTTGGATGTCGAGTCTGACTTGGTTGTCTGTGCTTGGACCGAGACTACAAGACAACTTTGGTAATCTTCTTCTTCATTTGATTCATCCGATGATTCGAACATCTCTCCTTCAAAGACCTCAATATCGGAGCTCTTTTCGTGTAGGTTGAGTAGCTTCTCCCACATTTCTTTAGCACATCCACATGAACCGACTAGCTTGAGTTGTTCGTTGGTTAGACCGCATTGTATGATTACTGTTGCCTTAGCATCAGTCTCGATCTTCTTCAGAGTTGGTTCGTCCAATTTGTCCCAAGCGATCGATGTTCCATCTTCCGTGGGGAATCTGAACCCCGTTTGGATTATCGACCATAAATCTAGATTAGCCTTCAGGTGGGATTCCATTTGACTTCTCCAGGAGTTGAAATTCTCGCCAGAGAAGAGCGGTGGACGAATGCTATTCCATTCTTGAATGGCCATTTAAAAATGATCCTTGCACACAAGAGAAATAAAAATGTACCAAGACTTGCTCTTGGATTAGTAGTGCGGGAGAAAAAGAATTGCCAAAAAATAAATATTGCATGACTTTCGAGGCAGAATAACAATAGAATAATAATGATAATTTGTGATAATTTTTCTTTTTGAAAAAGTTAGCTTTATCAATTCTGATTAGTAAAACAAGAATTAAGGAAAAAATTTGCTCAAATTAAGATAACACGAATTTCGAGAAAAATATTAAAATAATAATATAAAAAAGTTTATGACAAATTTCTAACACTTGATCGTTATATCAATTCTGACCTATGGTGAAAAAATGAAAATTCAAAATTAAATACACCTACAGATATTATTTATTTGAAAATAAAAAGCGGAAAAGATCGAGTGGTGTTAATTAAAAAAGAAAAGAAATAAAATTGAAAAAAAATTCGTAAATCCGAAAAAACTTTCAAACTGGTGGTTGCACCAAGTTTGAACTACCCCGCTCTGATACCACTTGGTGGATCGATAGAACCGATAGAGGGGGGTGAATATCGGTATTCTTACGGAAAATTAAGAGCAAGTGCACAGCGGAAAATAAAAAATAACACAGAGACGCAGTCGTTTTTACTTGGTTCGGAGCCTGTGTCGACTCCTACTCCAAGGCCCATGGTCGTTGACCGTTTACTTTGGGCAATTCTATATCAGGCGCAAAGTCGTTTACAAAAGATTACAGAATTATAATTATGTACAGTAAACTTTAAAATAGCTCTTTTACCAACGTCCGGAGTAGATCGATTATTTCGGGGCAGCAGGGCGTCGTCGGCTCGATTTGGAGAGTTTCCGGAGCAAGGCGCGAGAGCAGAAGAGCTTTGAGGCGTTGAACGAAGTTCTCTTCTTGAAGCCTTGGTCGAGGGTCCTTTATATAGGGCCTGGGGGCGCCCGGGACGTCGGGGGCGCCCCCCACGTGGCCTTTGATCCGCAAAGGTCTCGGTCAGCGTCTATCCTCTGGATCCGCTTTGACCGGGGCACCCGGAGCGCTCGGGGCGCCCGGATTGACCGGGTCAAGCTTTATCTGCTTGGCTTCGATGGCTTCTGGTTCGAGGCATGCGCATGGGGGCGCCCGGTACGCTGGGGGCGCCCGGGAGCAGCGGGGGCGCCCGACCCAGCATCTATTCGAACCCTTTTTCTCTTTACTTGTTTTGTATGCACCTTGGGGGCGCCCGGGACACTCCGGGCGCCCTACTCAGCCACTACCTCATTCCTTTGAGGTTATCTGAGCTGCAGACACTCCTTCCTTTGGTCCTGCATCCAGGGTTAGTCCAAAACACAATAAAGCAATAAAATATTTGTTTATATAGCCTTAGCTGTCTTGGTTCTGACTTTGGTCTCCAAAATTGAGCCCTAGGTCGAACCGACGCCTACTGTTCCCTCGACGGGGAACGCGTCCTCACCTACTCCTCTCGAGAGAGTTTACTTGATGCCAACCGTTCCTCTGGTTGGACTTTTGCCTGACGGTCCTTTGTTAGGTCTTGGATGCCGAGCTGCCCTTCGCTCAGTGCCTAGCATTCCTTCGCTAGGGCTTCAGTCCCAGGCTGTCCTTCGCCTGGCGCCTAGCAGTTCTTCGCTAGGGCTTTTGACTCTGGCATTCCTTCGCCAGTGCCTAGCAGTCCTTCGCTAGGGCTTTTTACCCTGGCATTCCTTCGCTAGTTGCCTAGCAGTCCTTCGCTAGGGCTTGGATACTGGCAGTCCTTCGCCAGTTGCCTAGCAGTCCTTCGCTAGGGCTTGGATACTGGCAGTCCTTCGCCAGGTGCCTAGTAGTCCTTTGCTAGGGCTTTGTATCCTGGCAGTCCTTCGCCAGGTGCCTAGCATTCCTTCGCTAGGACTTTGTCTCTGCACACTTGAGTAACATTGTTAAACACAAACAAACTTAACATTGAATCCTTTGCCAATATCAAAACAAGGTTTGATATGGTGCTTCCTGCACCAACAACAACAACTTCTCGTCGCTTTACGATCTTTCGTATCAGGTGGTACTTGCGCTCTATGCGTTTACTTGCCTTATAGGCTCATGGTTCCTTTAACTTTGCAACTGCATCATTGTTATCACAATAAATTGTGATAGCTCTGGGCAAACCAGGAATCACATCCAAGTCTATCAAGAAGTTCCTAAGCCATACAACATCTTTGGTCGCCTCAGAGGCTACCACATACTCAGCTTCCATGGTGGAGTCCTCCATGCATTTCTTGTTAGTGAGAGCCCTAGAGCCAATCATATGATGATTACTTTTTGGACTCATTGTATCATATTCTTGTATATATATTTCTTATATATAAAGGCATTTCTTATGGTTATTGTACTTATGTGTATTGGTGCCAAATAACTTAGTATAATAACGTCCTTGAGTAGAAGGTTCTTATCTATATCAATCGATTAGTTGAATCGATAGTGAGATGATATAGAGAACACTACTTTTAATTATTCCTAGTCAAGTATTAACATTCAAGGACAATGTTAATGCATAGAGACTAGCATGTAGGTCAACATGATGACTTGATCTCACAAGTCATGGATATGAGATATCAAGTTGACACATGGGTATACATTAGAGAATGTATACTGAATGGCCCGCCATGAGAAAGTATCATGGATCGTTATATGAGTGTCATATACTTTCTCAAGTGACTATTAGTATGACTATAGTCCTAGACCTGAAGTTACCATAGTTCCCTACATAAGGAGTTACGTACATTGGCTTCGTCAAACGTCACCCGTAACTGGGTGGACTATAAAGGCGATTACTGGATTTGTAACAAATTATGCGGAGGGATGTGAGTAACGTAGATGGGATCTATCCCTCCTATATGACGGGAGTGATATCTTCGTTCTTGATAGAGTAAGACCACTAAGTGCATGGCCATGCCCAAATAAGGCAATATTAGATATTAAGCTTATTTGATTATAGTGAGTCTACTTGGAGATCAAGACATATAGATTGATTTGAGGATGACACGGTCTATGCCCCATGAAAGATCAATCTAGATATCGAGGATAGAAGGACGTTGTCACATATTGAGATGGTCACAATTATTAGTCACAATGGTGATGTTGGATCTCGACATTCTTGTAACTTGGGTAGCAATGATGTGTTGCTAGATACCTCTCATTGCTTATGTCCTTAAATAGGTTTAAGGGCATTGCCAACGTTACAAGAACCTATAGGGTCACACACATAGAGCAATAGATGGAGAATAAGTCCATATGATGGACCGAGAGTAATGAAGTCAAAGTTTGACTTTGGCTAAATATGGAAAGTCCATAAAAGGCAAGTTTGACTTGACTCAAATTAGACAACTTGAGTTGGACTCGAGTTTGATCCAAGTGTTGGGTGAATCTAATCATGGGAGAATAATGAAGTCAAAGTTTAACTTTGGCTAAATATGGAAAGTCCATAAAAGGCAAGTTTGACTTGACTCAAATTAGACAACTTGAGTTGGACTCGAGTTTGATCCAAGTGTTGGATGAATCTAATCATGGGAGAATAATGAAGTCAAAGTTTGACTTTGGCTAAATATGGAAAGTCCATAAGAGGCAAGTTTGACTTGACTCAAGCCACATCACCTTGACTTGACCGAGTGATGACTTGGCATCATCATCAAGGCTAAGTAACCTCCCCATTTGAATTTTGAATTCAAATAAGGGGGTTACCAAAGGTGGTGGCCGGCCACTTATACACACAAAATGAGTTTTTGTGTGGGAGTGATTGATTCTTCTCCCAACTTGGTTTTGTTTGGTTTTTGGCTCTCCCTCACCTCTCTTGTGGCCGAGACCCCAAGCAAGTGGTAGTACACTTTTGGGCTCTCCTCTCCACTCTCTTGCTTGTGTGGATACTTCTAGAGGGTTGCTACTTTACGTCCTTGAGATCCGACACCAACCGAGGAGCGAGCGGGAATTGCGGGGCACGCATCGAAGGTAGTTTTTCTCTTCTCTAATAGATCTAGGTTGTAGATGTGTTTTGAAGCATGTAAACGAGCACTCGTAAATTTTTGAAATGTTTTTCTTCGCTCGGATCCTTTCTATTGGGGCTTTCGGGGTTTCCGCGACGCGAAAAAGCGGTTTTCGCGGCCCGAAAAACCCTACCGTGGTATCAGAGCCACGAGCGAAGTTTGTGCTCGTGTTGGTTTTTATTTTTTTGTATTAGATACAAAATTTAGATAATTTTATGCTTCTGTAATTTTTCTAAATTTTAGGATTTTTTGAGTATTTTTCCTCGTAGAGGCAAAGCGACGAGTGCGAAGCACTTGTAGACTTTGCCACCGAGAAAAACTTCTCCGAAACGGCAAGTTTCGCCCAAATGGATTTTGGGACAGCGGGTAAAGGCACTGTATAATCGCAAGAAGACACTCGTGAAGGTTATTTCATGAGTAGGGGCGCTGCCCCTAACCCCGCAAGGGGCCTTGTCTCGCGATTACGCCCGAAACCCGCTTACCGGGACCGCCGCGGAGTTGTGACTCGAAAAATTCTAAAAATCAGTAGAAAAATTATATAAAATCTGTAAAATTACATTATTTTGAATTATGTATAGTAGTGTGATGGTCATGGCCCAAAACCCAATTTTTAATAAGATTAAAATTGTGTTGTAATTCATAATACGGCCTGCGCGCCGTTTTTGTACATGTGCGTGTTGTATTGTGTTTGCGACCTGCGTGTCGGCTTTTAATATTTTATTTCTGTTGTATTTCATATTTAGACTCGAATGTAACTCGAGTATAAAAATTTGTAATGTACAAAAGTGAAGACGACGGAAATTCCGGAGAACTTGGACTCGGGAGAACTAGCCGACAACACCAAGACGGTCAAGAGGAAGCGCTTGGAGATGCCGCTAGACCTAGGTTGACCATCGGATCCTCTCATTGGCTTGAGAGGGTCTTAGTAGGGCCATGACCAAGTCACTTAAGTTTATTTTATTATTGCTATGCTTGTGATGTATATGATGCATGATAATGTAGAATAGTAAAAATAAACATAAGTGTATGAGATGCACAAGTAATGTGGGAACCACATTTTGATGTGCACTTAATACACATTTAGGATTAAATTAGATTTCATAAATGCCTAGATGTGATGCACATCCTTGATTAGATTAGATCTAAAATCGAATCGACTCGTAAACGCCTACCGGGTCCTAATACCCATCACTACCTCGATCATATGCGCTTGTCGATTCTGCCAAAGCAGAGCAACGCATTTAATCTTGGTAGGATGCGGAGGGACAACCTTGGTCCCGCCTATCACGGCTCGGGTTAGATCGAGCTCAATCAGATTGAGTAACTAGTTAACTCAATTGGATTGAGTAAAGCTATAGGCGTATTCCAATAGTTGGAAAGGTAGGACAAGATCGCATTTATTAATAGTCTTGGGCGATTTAGCCAAATCTAACTTAAGGCATAGTATGATATGAATCTTGTCCCACATAAATTATAGTAAATTGGTACGGATCTAGTAGTGTGGTTTGACCACTCCAATGACTTGATTCCACCAAAATTCCTATAATTTAGTGAGAGCATCATTTAATTAAAGGCCTAATTAGATGATTACTAGAATATGATATTTATTCTCTGCATTTATCTGTTGTCGATTGTCATGTCTTCAAACGCGAATACTCTCTCTCTGCGATCTGTCCTTGAGAAGGACAAGCTCACTGGAGCTAATTTTCTGGACTGGTACAAGAACTTGAGGATAGTCCTCAAACAGGAACGTAAGCTGTACGTTCTAGAGCAAGCAGTTCCTGAAGCACCACCACCCTCAGCCATCCGTAGCGTTAGAGATACACATCAGAAGCATCAAGACGACGCGTTAGACGTATCGTGCCTAATGCTATGCTGCATGTCCTCTGAGCTTCAGAAGCAACACGAGAACATGAATGCTTACGATATGATTGACCACCTCAAGCAATTATATCAAGGGCAGGCAGGGCATTGGAAGCGGAACTGCAAGGTATACCTGAAGGATCTTAAGAAGAAGAGAAGCGAGCCTTCTACTTCAGGTATATATGTTATAGAAGTCAACCTTTCTATTTCTACATCATGGGTATTAGATACTGGATGTGCTTCTCACATTTGTACCAATGTGCAGGGGCTAAGAAATAGCAGGGCATTGGCAAAGGGCGAGGTGGACCTACGAGTAGGCAATGGAGCACGAGTTGCTGCTGTTGCTGTAGGAACTTATTTTCTATCTCTGCCCTCTGGGCTTGTACTGGAACTAGATGATTGTTGTTATGTACCTGCACTTACTAAGAACATAATTTCTATTTCTTGTCTAGACAAGAAAGGCTTCTCATTTATAATTAAGAACAAATGTTGTTCAGTCTATTTAAATGAAATGTTCTATTGTAGTGCAGATCTTATCAACGGACTCTACATTCTAGACTTAGAACGCCCTATCTATAATGTAAGTACCAAGAGGTTGAGATCAAATGAGTTGAACCCAACCTATCTCTGGCACTGTCGCTTAGGCCACATAAATGAGAGTCGCTTGTCCCAGCTCCATAAGGATGGATTGCTGGATTCATTTGATTTTGAATCATATGAGACATGCGAGTCATGCCTTCTAGGCAAGATGACTAAGACTCCCTTTAGTGGACATAGCGAGAGGGCAACAGATTTGTTAGGACTCATACATTCTGATGTATGTGGCCCTTTCAATGTTGCTGCTCGAGGTGGTTATAGATACTTCATCACATTTACTGATGATTTCAGTAGATATGGTTATGTGTACTTGATGACACATAAGTCCGAGTCCTTTGAAAAGTTCAAAGAATTCAGAAATGAAGTACAAAACCAACTCGGCAAGAGTATTAAAATACTTCGATCAGATCGAGGTGGAGAATACTTGAGCCATGAGTTTTGTGACTATTTAGCTGAGTGTGGGATTCTATCTCAACTCACTCCTCCTGGGACACCACAGTGGAATGGTGTATCCGAAAGGAGGAATCGTACCTTATTAGATATGGTACGATTTATGATGAGTCACGCAGATCTTCCTATATCATTTTGGGGATATGCTCTAGACACGGCAGCGTTCACACTTAACCGTGTTCCATCAAAGGCGGTCATGAAGACACCATATACGATATGGACTGGGAGGAGTCCCAAGATGTCTTTCATGAGAGTTTGGGATTGTGAGGCTTACGTTAGACGTCAAGTCTCAGACAAACTGGGACCCAAGTCCGATAAGTGCTATTTCGTGGGATATCCCAAGGAAACTAAGGGATATTACTTCTACATTCCCAGTCAGCACAAAGTGTTTGTTGCTAAGACTGGGGTCTTTCTAGAAAGGGACTTTGTTTCTAGAAAGACTAGTGGGAGTTCGTTTGATCTTGAAGAAGTTCAAGACAACGACCATAGCACTGAGCCCTTGATGGATACTGAACAGGAACCACAAGAAGTTGTGGATGAGATTGTTACACAAGAAGTTGTGGAACAACAACCTATTCAGGTAGACCTACCTCTTCGCAGGTCTGATAGGGTACGTCGTCAGCCTGAGAGATATTCATTTCTCTTGCCTGACCATGATGACGTTATGATCATTAAGAATGAGCCTACCACCTATCAGGAAGCTGTGATGAGCCCAGATTCTGAGAAATGGCTAGAGGCCATGAGATCCGAGATGGATTCCATGTACACCAACCAAGTATGGACTTTGGTTGATCCACCTGAAGGGGTCAAACCCATTGGGTGTAAGTGGGTCTTTAAGAGAAAGACTGACATGGATGGACTTGTACATACCTATAAGGGTAGACTAGTAGCTAAAGGTTTCAAGCAAATTCATGGTATTGACTATGATGAAATTTTTTCTCCAGTCGCGATGTTCAAGTCCATTAGGATCTTGCTTGCTATTGCAGCATACCACGATTATGAGATCTGGCAGATGGACATCAAAACTGCGTTTCTGAATGGAAACCTCCTCGAGGAAGTGTACATGACACAACCTGAGGGTTTTGTAGATCCAAAGCATACTGGTAGAGTATGCAAGCTGCATAAGTCCCTTTATGGACTAAAGCAAGCTTCTCGAAGCTGGAATCTTCGATTCGATGATGCAATCAATCAGTTTAGTTTCATCAAGAATGAAGATGAACCTTGTGTCTACAAAAGGGTTAGTGGGAGCACAGTTGTCTTCCTTGTTTTGTATGTAGATGTCATACTACTCATTGGGAATGACATTCCTTCACTACAGTCTGTGAAGACTTGGTTGGGGAATTCCTTCTCAATGAAAGACTTAGGTGAAGCAACCTATATTCTAGGCATAAAGATCTATAGAGATAGATCTAAGAGATTGCTTGGCCTAAGTCAGAGTACATACATTGATACGGTATTACACCGTTTTGCCATGCAGAATTCCAAGAGAGGAATTCTGCCAATGTCACATGGTGTGAGTCTTTCGAAGACTCAGAGTCCCTCTTCTAGAGAGGAGAGAGACCGCATGGATAAGATCCCTTATGCTTCTGCCATAGGATCTATCATGTACGCCATGTTATGTACTCGTCCTGATGTCTCGTATGCTTTGAGCATGACGAGCAGGTACCAGTCAGATCCAGGTGAACGTCACTGGATAGCGGTCAAGAATATCCTTAAGTACTTGAGAAGGACTAAGGAATATTTTTTGATATTTGGAGGCGATGAGCATCTAGTTGTAAAGGGTTACACTGATGCCAGCTTCCAAACCGACTAGGATGATTACAGATCGCAGTCAGGATTCGTGTTTTGCTTGAATGGCGGAGCTGTGAGCTGGAAGAGTTCGAAGCAGGACACAGTTGCAGATTCTACAACAGAAGCTGAGTATATTGCTGCATCAGAGGCAGCAAAGGAGGCAGTTTGGATCCGCAAGTTCATCACTGAGCTTGGGGTGGTTCCTAGCATATCTGATCCCGTAGAGCTCTATTGTGACAACAATGGAGCTATTGCGCAGGCTAAGGAACCTCGCTCACACCAGTGGACCAAACACATACTACGGCGATTCCATCTCATTCGAGAGATCATCGATCGAGGAGATGTGAAGATTTGCAGAGTACCCACAGAGGCTAACGTCGCAGATCCCTTGACCAAGGCTTTGGCACAGATAAAGCATGATGGTCACACTAGGTCATTGGGTATTAGATACTACAGCGATTGGCACTAGTGCTAGTGGGAGATTGTTAGTGAGAGCCCTAGAGCCAATCATATGATGATTACTTTTTGGACTCATTGTATCATATTCTTGTATATATATTTCTTATATATAAAGGCATTTCTTATGGTTATTGTACTTATGTGTATTGGTGTCAAATAACTTAGTATAATAACGTCCTTGAGTAGAAGGTTCTTATCTATATCAATCGATTAGTTGAATCGATAGTGAGATGATATAGAGAACACTACTTTTAATTATTCCTAGTCAAGTATTAACATTCAAGGACAATGTTAATGCATAGAGACTAGCATGTAGGTCAACATGATGACTTGATCTCACAAGTCATGGATATGAGATGTCAAGTTGACACATGGGTATACATTAGAGAATGTATACTGAATGACCCGCCATGAGAAAGTATCATGGATCGTTATATGAGTGTCATATACTTTCTCATGTGACTATTAGTATGACTATAGTCCTAGACCTGAAGTTACCATAGTTCCCTACATAAGGAGTTACGTACTTTGGCTTCATCAAACGTCACCCGTAACTGGGTGGACTATAAAGGCGATTACTGGGTTTGTAACAAATTATGCGGAGGGATGTGAGTAACATAGATGGGATCTATCCCTCCTATATGACGGGAGTGATATCTTCGTTCTTGATAGAGTAAGACCACTAAGTGCATGGCCATGCCCAAATAAGGCAATATTAGATATTGAGCTTATTTGATTATAGTGAGTCTACTTGGAGATCAAGACATATAGATTGATTTGAGGATGACACGGTCTATGCCTCATGAAAGATCAATCTAGATATCGAGGATAGAAGGACGTTGTCACATATTGTGATGGTCACAATTATTAGTCACAATGGTGATGTTGGATCTCGACATTCTTGTAACTTGGGTAGCAATGATGTGTTGCTAGATACCTCTCATTGCTTATGTCCTTAAATAGGTTTAAAGGCATTGCCAACGTTACAAGAACCTATAGGGTCACACACATAGAGCAATAGATGGAGAATAAGTCCATATGATGGACCGAGAGTAATGAAGTCAAAGTTTGACTTTGGCTAAATATGGAAAGTCCATAAAAGTCAAGTTTGACTTGACTCAAATTAGACAACTTGAGTTGGACTCGAGTTTGATCCAAGTGTTGGGTGAATCTAATCATGGGAGAATAATGAAGTCAAAGTTTGACTTTGGCTAAATATGGAAAGTCCATAAAAGGCAAGTTTGACTTGACTCAAATTAGACAACTTGAGTTGGACTCGAGTTTGATCCAAGTGTTGGATGAATCTAATCATGGGAGAATAATGAAGTCAAAGTTTGACTTTGGCTAAATATGGAAAGTGCATAAGAGGCAAGTTTGACTTGACTCAAGCCACATCACCTTGACTTGATCGAGTGATGACTTGGCATCATCATCAAGGCTAAGTAACCTCCCCATTTGAATTTTGAATTCAAATAAGGGGTTACCAAAGGTGGTGGCCGGCCATTGAATGGCCAATAATGGCCATTAAGTGGCCTGCCACTTATACACACAAAATGAGTTTTTGTGTGGGAGTGATTGATTCTTCTCCCAACTTGGTTTTGTTTGGTTTTTGGCTCTCCCTCACCTCTCTTGTGGCCGAGACCCCAAGCAAGTGGTAGCACACTTTTGGGCTCTCCTCTCCACTCTCTTGCTTGTGTGGATACTTCTAGAGGGTTGCTACTTTGCGTCCTTGAGATCCGACACCAACCGAGGAGCGAGCGGGAATTGCGGGGCACGCATCGAAGGTAGTTTTTCTCTTCTCTAATAGATCTAGGTTGTAGATCGGTTTTGAAGCATGTAAATGAGCACTCGTAAATTTTTGAAATGTTTTTCTTCGCTCGGATCCTTTCTATTGGGGCTTTCGGGGTTTCCGCGACGCGAAAAAGCGGTTTTCGCGGCCCGAAAAACCCTACATTTCTGCTTAACACTCCTCCATACTACGGCTCCACCTCCTAAAGTAAATATATACCCCGAGGTAGACTTACTTTTATCCCTATCTGATTGGAAGTCAGAATCCGTATAACCCATAAGAAGTAATTGATCTGCCTGGTGAACTAGCATATAATCCCTAGTCCTTTTCAAGCACTTCAATATATGCTTTACCGCAGTCCAATATGTTGGGGCAGAAAGCACCCAAGTCAAACCTGTGTTTTGATAATGGCAACATGGTTTAAAAGTTAAGGTATAATGTTTATCTAACAGGTTACTCGAGTGTGCAGGCAAAGCCCTAGCAAAGGACTGCTAGGCACCTGGCGAAGGAATGCCAGGATACAAAGCCCTTGCGAAGGACTGCTAGGCACCTGGCGAAGGAATGCCAGGGTATAAAGACCTAGCGAAGGATAGCTAGGCACCAGGCGAAGGACAGCTTGGTACTGAAGACCTAGCGAAGGATAGCTAGGCACCAGGCGAAGGATAGCTTGGTACTGAAGACCTAGCGAAGGATAGCTAGGCACCAGGCGAAGGACAGCTTGGTACTGAAGACCTGGCGAAGGACAGCTAGGCACCCGACGAAGGACTGCTGGGCAAAAGTCCAACCGGAGGAGCCGGTTGGCATCAGGTACATTCTCCCGAGAGGAGTAGGATAGGACGCGTTCCCCGTCGAGGGAACATTAGGCATCGTTTCGACCTAGGGCTCCATTGTGTTTGCGTGTTTGATTTAGATTTCCGCTGCATAATTTCTCTAACTTATTAATCCGAACGTTTTACGATATTCACCCCCCTCTATCGTTTCTCTCGATCCAACAAGTGATATCAGAGCGGGGAAGCTCAAATTTGGTGCAACCACCAATTTCAGAGTTTTTTAGATTTTATTTAAAATTTTTTTAAAATCTTTTTCTTTTCTTTTCGAAATTTTTCTCGTTAGTCGAGGTTGGTGCAACACCCCTCGATAAATATTTCTTTCTTCATACCACACTACTAATCCAAGACCAAGTCTTGGGATATCTCTCTTTTTCTTAAGTTTCAGATAAATGGCCATGCAAGAAGGCTTCAGCACTGCAAGACCACCTCTCTTCAGTGGGAAAGACTTCTCCTACTGGAAGAGCAGAATGGAGGTCCACCTGAAAACTCAAGTGGACATGTGGATAATCATCCAATCCGGACTGGAGATTCCGAAAAATGCTGAAGGAGTACCTCAAACCTACACAGAGTGGGACACCGCTCTGAAAAGGAAAATTGAAGCGGATGCAAAGGCGACCCAGACCCTCCAATGCGGCTTAACAAAAGAAGAGCTGAACTGGGTGAGTCCTTTCGACAGTGCCAAGGAGCTGTGGGGGAAACTGAGCGAGCTGCACGAAGGAACTTCAGACACTCGGATCAGCAAGAGAGATTTGCTCCTGAACAAGCTATATACAATCAAAATGACCGACAACGAAACAGCAGCTCAGCTTCACGCCCGAATCCAGGAACCAATGAACGGACTGCACACCATCGGTCATAAGGTAGAAAACCGTGACCTAATAAGGTACGTTTTAAATGCTTTCCCAAGAAACACCTTGTGGGCATCTATGGTAGATGCATACAAGGTTTCAAGGGACCTCTCAAAATTTAAATTAGATGAATTGTTTTCTGAATTAGAATTACATGAGCAGACTAACTGCACCCTGGCCGAGAAAGGTATTGCCTTTATTGCAGGTAAATCTGAAAAGAAATCCAAGAAGAAACCACAACCAACACCTGAGTCTGAATCAGACTCAGACTCTGAAGATGAAGGAGATCGACCAAAGCTGGTCCGACTGGCAAGAAACTACTATAAGGAATTGAAGAACCAAACCAACAGAAGGAAAGCCAGCCGAAGAAAGGATGAACCAGCGGAACCCGCAAATGAAAAGAGCAAGCCCAACGTAACATGTTACGAGTGCAAGAAGAAGGGCCACTACAAGACCGAATGCCCTAACTTGAAGGAAGCAAAGAAGACAAGGAAGAAGAAAGCACTTCAAGCATCATGGGACGAGTCCTCCTCCTCCGAAGAAGAAGAGGTCCCACAATCGAACCTACTCGCACTAACCGCCTCAGAAGAAGTCGAGATCGAGTCAGAATCAGAACAGGACGACGGCAGACTGACATTTTCAGAGGACGGCGAAATCAAG
The DNA here is from genome assembly GCA_024364735.1 of Boesenbergia rotunda. Classification (NCBI taxonomy): domain Eukaryota; kingdom Viridiplantae; phylum Streptophyta; class Magnoliopsida; order Zingiberales; family Zingiberaceae; genus Boesenbergia; species Boesenbergia rotunda. The sequence goes on along the minus strand of JAGFNQ010002029.1, from coordinate 167,496 downwards.
GTATGTGGATTTACTAGAAGTCAATTAAATGAATTAATATCTTATCTTTCTCGAGATTTGGCGAAAGCTAAACTCCGAGTCGAATCCCTCCGACAAGAAGGAAATCTCCTGAAAGAGGTGTTGAGGCAATCGACCCAAGAATGATCGGGAAGATCATGGTTTTGATGTGTGTGCCAATATGTTTAAGGTTAGGGTGTTGGTTGTATTTGATATGTGTGATTAAGTTTGCAGGACTTGGAGAATCACATTTGGTGGACCTATTAGAGGGACGAGAGCCGAGGGAAGAGAGGTCCAAGGGCAAGCCGGGAAGTGGACTTCAAAGGGCTCACGTGAAGGGTGGCATGGAGGCAAGCCAAGGGAAGGCTTGAATGCGCATCCGAGGGACGATAGCCAAAGGAAGAGGACTTCAAGAGGCGAGCCAAGGGAGCAGACCTGAAGGCACACGCGAAGGAGAAGGTTCGGAGTGGCTGGAGCTGAGCTGGGAGGCAGGGCAGTCGACTGGCCCAGAGGCAGTCGACTGCCAAAACCCACAGAGAGTTCGCAGCTTCGGACCAGTCGACTGGCCTTGGGGCAGTTGACTGGTATACTCCAAAACTAGCCGTTGGCTAGCTGTTTGCTAGCCGTTGGTTAGCCGTTGGCTAGCATTTATAGCTGGGCCAGTCGGCTGCCCTAGGGGCAGTCGACTGGTGCGGGCTGGACAGCATGCGAGGCTGTCCTTTACTCCTATAAAAGGAGGACTGTTTGGCTCAAGCAACCTACGGTTCTTGTGTGTAACGAAGTGCTGCTAGTGCCAAGAGTCCTTAGCCCTTCCTCTAGTAATTACTTGCATCTTGTAAAGAGGAAGAGCACAAGATTGTAAAGGTTTTCTCCACCTTGAAGGAGGGTTTCATAGTGGAGGTGGTGAACTCGTGCGGATCCTTGGATTAGTCACCCTTAGGGGTGGATACCAAGTAAAACACTGTGAGTTAGCATTGTTTGTATTCTACATATTGTATTGTGCTAACCGTCTTGTAGAGAAAAGCCGGGACATCGATCCTAACAGTTGGTATCAGAGCGCAAGGACGCCTTCAACGGACTAACCGCCAAGAAGAGCAATCATTGAAATGGACGGCTCGCATATTCAACCACCGAAATTCGAGGGAGAATTTTCATGGTGGAAGAAGAGAATGGAGGTATTTTTCAACACTTACTTTGATATTCTGCTAATCATGGAAAATGATTTTGAGATACCTAGGGATCAAGAAAACAAGATTCTTGAGAAAGTAAGGTGGAGCAAAAGGCAAAAGGATGATCACTTAGCAAACTCAAAAGCCTTGCATCATCTACTTAGTGTTCTTCCTCAACAAGAAGTGACAAGAATTGGAAACTACTCAAGTGCCAAGGACTTATGGGACAAGTTGGTGGAACTTCATGAAGGCACTTCGGAGGCGAAGATGGCAAAAAGGGATCTTCTTCGGCCCAACTAAATAGTATCAAGCTTGATAAAGGAGAGAAGGTAACGAGTTTACATGCTAGATTTAAAGAAATTCTCATTGGGCTAACAAGTGTAGGAGAGCAATTACCCAACCGAGACATCTTGATGAAAGCAATCAATGCCTTCCCAAGAACATCAACATGGAGCTCAATGGTGGATTTGTACTACATCTCAAAGGACCTAGAGAAAACGTCTCTAGAGGAGTTCTTCTCAACCATGGAGCTACATGAGACAAGAGTTGGAGGAGTAATCGAAGAATCATACTACAAGCCAAAGAGTATAGCCCTTGTGGCAAACAAGGGAAAAGGTAAGAAGAAGGAGATCTCATCATCCGATTCAGAGGAATCAAGTGCTTCCATGGGTAGTGATGCGGAAGCCTACATGGTAAGAAAGGTAAAAAAAGCCTTTAAACAATTTTCCACTAACAAGTCTCATGGTAGGAAAGAATCGAGGAGCAAACATAAACCAAGAAAGATTATTTGCTACAACTGCCAAGGAGAAGGCCACATGAGAGATGAGTGCCCTCTCTTGAAAAAGAAGGAAGAAAAGAAGAAGGAAGGAAAGAAGAAATCAAAAGAGAAGGAGAAGAAGGTTCAAAACTTGAAGGCTACATGGGATGATCCATCTTCATCGGATGAGGAGGAGCCTTTTGTTTCCCATTTTGCACTAATGGGAATTGATGATCTTGCCTCCATGGCATCCGAGTTTGAAGAGGAGAAAAGCTCAAGTGAAGACGAAGGGAGCTCTAGTGAAGGGGGAGGCTCCACCTCAGAATCGGACTTCTCGGTAAGTGAGGTACACAACTTACCCACTTCCATTCTTGCAAAAATAATTTCAAGCACTAGTGATGACTTAGTAGATGCAAAAAAGAAGATCACGTGCCTAAAAAAGGGAAAATTGCATGTTAAAGGATAGATTAGCATCAATGGAAATTAAAGACAATGAGCATGCTTCTTCTTCTAACACAAATGACTCATTCTTAGAAGAAGAAAATAAGGATTTAAGGGAAAAGGTAGATAGCCTTACCCAAGCACTTAGGAAGTTTGAAGTTGGCTCAAAAACATTAGATATGATAATTGGGAGCCAAAGAGCAAGCTTTAGGAAAGAAGGATTAGGGTTTGGAAAGTCTAGCAACGAGAAAACCTACCATTGTTTAATTGCTAGAGGCCAAGCAAAGACCAAGACCCTTAGTAAGAAATGGATCCCCAAAGAGTACTTCGTTAACCCAATTAGGAAGCATTACTATTGGGTACCAAAATCAATCCTCAATGGTTAGAGGATTTGGGATAAGTCAACCATACTATAAGAATTTCAAATTTTTGAAATTTGGTTGACTTAAGACATTGAGGGGGAGTTTGTGGCCCATGGTAGAAGTTTATGATGAATTAGGCAATAATGGGGTCTACCTTGAAAGCATTTCATATTACCCATTTATGATTACATATGGGATGTTAGGATTGTTAGTGATATGAGAGAAGTGTCCTAAGGCAATCGCCTTATGATTGTAAACATTTATTTTAATAAATGATAATTCACTATTTGAGTATACATGTTTGTGTATTTGATTGGGATCTTAAACTCATCTACTGAATGTCCGCAATACATTTCACAGCATAAGAGAATTTGTGATGGGATCACAACTAGTGATTATCTCTACATGTGCAATTGTGAAGTATTGAAAATATCCCTAGTCAATGAATTGATAAAAACGGACATTATCAATTCTGTTGAGACTAGCATGGGTTATTCTCTAATCAGCTGATTCTCACTGGCTGGTGACATTGGGATGTCCGGAGATAAACATGGATGCTAGTTAAGGGAACTAGTTCATTGGAGTGACTAGCTGTAAAACTTCATATGGTAATCTATATAGATATGTCACTGAAGTTTTTACTGCAGCTTAAGTGCGATGTTCCTTTGACTTACGGTGTTCAAGTCATCTTGGTCATGGAGACTTATACTTTAACATCTTAAGCAAGCATCTCCAAGGAGGTGTGGACCCAGGATGATTGGGTATAAGCCGAAGTGCCTGATGATATTTGAACAGCCTACAAAGGATTCACCACTCCTTGCGAGGAGATGTATACCCAGGCCTATCGTCGGATTGTTACTCAAAGCCTCTGGCCAGAGCATATCATGTTTAGAGTGTGAGTCTCTTAAATACATGAGAGTAATTAGAAATCCAAAGGACGAGAAAGACATTACTTGGGCTAGGTGTGACGTAGTCAGCCTAGTGGGGACTGACACACATAGACCGTGTCCTGAACCACGTGGGTATAAGATGGCGAAGGGAATGTGGCACGATTCATTATAGCTACTGAAGGGTTTCAGAATTACTTCTGAGGTCAAACCGTTGATCTTTCGATTAATTGGGGGTCATGATGTACTACTAGGTGCCACTCATGATCGTTCTATAATTAGTTGATTATAGACGGTCAACATAAATCGAAAGCCTATTTAGTCACACGCACTACGAGTAATCCGAGGGATTTAAAACGAGTTGAAAATTGGATTTTCCGATCAAGAGAAATAAGTCGAATCTGAGTTAATCAGAGGCGCAAAGGAAACTTAAAATGGCTAAGTCTTTTGAAGGCTTATTGGGCAAATTAAATGAGTTTAATTCGCGTTGTTTCGGCTCGGTTTGGCCGGCCAAAGAGGGTCCCAACCCTCTTTGGTTTGGCCGACCATTAAAAGGGGATAAAACCAATTTATTTGGTTTAATTAATAAAATAAATCTAGCGCGATTTGTTTTATAAATTATGGATAAATAAATTTGTGTAAAGAAATTTATATAAATAAATTTATAGAAATTTATTCTTTTTTGGAAATTAAAATGATCCATGGAATGGTTATTTTAATTGTATAAAATCAATTATGAATTGATTTTTCCATAATAAGAAAGTTTATAAATTTCTTGTAAAATTTATTTCATAATAAAAGGAGAGATATATTTGTTTTATTATAAAGTTGGTTATAATAAAACTTGGTTTAAACGGAATAATTCATAAGAGAATTTATAGGATAAATTTGTTATGAAAATTCTGTTAAGAGGGAGACTTGGCAAGGGAGATGCTACTATATATAGGAACCAAAGGCAAGCCCTTAATTCCAATCGAGTAATCAAGAGATTAGTAGCTTCCTCTCTCTCTCTCCTTCTCCCTCTCTTCCCCTTAGGGTCGGCGCCCTCCTTGAGCATTAGGGCCGGCGCCCTTCTTGAGCCTTAGGGCCGGCGCACCCCACACAACCCTAGGGTTGGTGTGAGTCGACTCCACCAACTAGAAGCCAAAGAAGAAGAAGAAGAAGAAGCGGATCGCATCTCCTTCCTTCCCGGAATTTGGATTCCGATTCTTGTTGGTTAGTTTCCTATCTTCTATCTTGATCTTCTAGTTGTACCTTTAGAGAATCTAGTAGTTCTCGTCGGCACAAAACTCGTGACTTTGCGAAGTCATCCCGAAGAGAACTCGGCGTGGACGCGAATAGAGGCGGAGCTTCCAAGGGATGCTACGGTTGGATCTCGTCCCTTTCTTCGAGTTACGCGAGGTACGAACTAAATTAGTTTACTTTTCCGCAAAAGTTTTAATTTATGATAATGTCCACACATCATAAGGTCGCATGCTAAATACGTGGTTAAAATAATTTGAGAAATTATTATGCTAATTCTTCCGCTGCACGTAAAAATTTAAAGTTTTACGAACTCGTATCTTTGTCGACATGCACCCGGTCCCAACAGTGGTATCAGAGCCGGTTAGTGTTCGACATAATCATAAAATTGTTTTGCGGAAAACTTTGTCATGATCTCAATTTTGGAAAATTTTTCAATTATGGAAACTTTCCAATTATAATAAATTTTGGATTTAGGAATTTCAAAGTTTGGAAATCCTCATGAAATTTCGCAAACGTTTAAAATTTCCTAGTTTCTAAAATTTTATAATAATTGTGAAAACTTCCCATCTTTGGAAACTTTCCAATCTTGGAAATTTTCTATTTTAGAAATTTTCCAACTTTGGAAATATGTAAGTTTTCTTTGTACCAGAAACTTACAATTATTCTGAAAACATATTATGAAATCTCGCAATTTTGGGCACTTTCTTTCAAGAAAGTCTAGACAAATTTATGGACAATTAATTGACAATTTAATTTGAATTGGTTTTTAAATTGACAACAAAATTCTTTATTTTGGATTGAGCCTCGGGGAGCCGTCCAATTTAAAGTTAGTTGTTGTAATTTAATTTCCCAATTTTAAATGAAATTGTCATGTTTAATTTGGTTGCGCTTCCGAAGCGGACCAAATTGGATTTACGACAAATTACTTTTCTTTGGGTATCTGAGCCTCGGGGAGCCACCCTTAGAAAACGATTTGTTGAAATTAATTAAATCCATGAATAAAATATGTTTTAAGAGGTGATGCTCTTACATATTGTTGTCTCCAAAATTAATTAGGAAAATGGTTTCCTCTAGAGTTTCTTAAATGAGATTTTCATGAAAATAATATGTGATTGAATTAAGGGAATTGTCTCTTAATTTAATAAGTTTTGATTTAGAGCAATCAAAGTCTTAAACATATTATTTCCGAAATTGATTATGACAATTTAGGAAATTGTTTCCCAAAACAATTCCTTTAATAAAGTATGAAATTAGAATTAGGAAATCCGGTTCCTAATTCAATTAATGAGACTTGATAACTTAAGTCACATACATACTTTATTAAGGAAATCGTTAGTCATGACATGATTATATGTCATGAATGTGCTTAGAAAAGATGAGACCCAAAACCCCTTACAAAATATTAAGGCCAACACCTTCCATTAATATGGTTAGAATCGGAGTTTTGTTTCTCGTTTGGGTTGATGGACACATCCATGCCCGACTTGAACCTCAACATGTTCAAACCATGGAATTAGTTTATGAATAATATAGTTGGAGTCAGAGGTCAACCCTTAGTTTTGGTTGTTGGACACATCCAAGCCTGACTAAATGGTTGAATGAGCTCCAACCATATTAAAACTATTTCTTGATTAATGGGTCAGCCTTAAGCTTGGAACATCGATTTGTTGTGCCACAACCAAGGTCGATGTAAAGAGAGGTGCAGTTGGGTGCTATGTATATTGATGCATACTTGTTAATGAGTTAACAGCCCAATGATTTATGCAAACATTCAATTAGTTGATAGCATAAAGTGATAGTTACATATATGTGATATGTAATCGGTATAATTACCTACCTTCATAGCTAAGAATAACTTGATGGCCACAGTCATGGTGGTTCTTATCTATGGTTGGATATCAACCTATTTGGAGATGTTCCTACGATCTCCCAAATTGATAAAAAGGGTTATTCAATTTGAAAAATAAATAGGATTTTTATTAATGTATGTTGATACATTCTTTAATCATTCTTCTCACATAAGCTCAATTTGTATTTCTAGGATAATCACTCGATCATGTCTTCTCTGAATTTGCGTTCCATTTTGGACACCAATAAACTTACTGGGCCAAACTTCATGGACTCGCTTCGAAACCTGAGGATAGTCCTCAAGGCAGAGAAGCTTGCCTATGTCCTTGAAGATCAACTTCCCAACCGTCCTCCTGAAAATGCAACTCCAGACCAGTTTCCTGAGTTGCTCAACCTGCTGAAGACTGTTGAACCTTCTGTGAAGCAGGATCAAAAGACGGTACTGTTAGTTGGTTCCTCGAAGAAAGGTTCTAAGAGGAAGGCCAAAGAACAGAATAAGGGAAAGAAGAAAAAGGCCAAAAAGACTGAAAATACCCTAAAAGGAACTTGCCATCATTGTGGCAAGGAGGGTCACTGGCGAAGAAACTGCAAAGTTTATCTTGAGTCCTTGAAAGAGAAGGCATCCGATGCCCCATCCTTTTCAAGTATCTTCGTTATTGAATGTCACTCTATTTCCTCAAACACCTGGGTACTTGATACTGGGTGTAGCTCACATATATGTAATGACATACAGGGGCTAAGGAATAGAAGAAGACTCGTCAAGGGAGAAGCGAATTTGCGAGTTGGAAACGGAGCAAAGATTGCTGCTGTTGCCATCGGAACATATTTGCTAAAGCTCCCTACTGGACGTGTCTTAGAATTGGATAATTGTTATTTTGTTCCTTTGTTAATAAAGAACATTGTATCTATTTCATGTTTAAATGAAAAGGGTTATCATTTAACTTTTAGTAACAATTGTTGTTACATAACTTTAAATGGCGTTCTTTATGGGAATGGAACTTTGTGCAATGGTATCTACACGTTAGATTTATCCGGTGACGTTTTCAATATCGAAGTTAGCAACAAACGTGCTCGAATAGATAATCGAATAGACTCCTACACTTGGCATTGCTGTCTTGGCCATGTAAGTAAGAAACGCAGATCGAATTACACCGATGTGGAATTCTGGAATCATTTGAACCCGGTTCATTTGATACATGCGAATTATGCTTAAAAGGCAAGATGACCAAATTACCCTTTTCTGGAAATGGTAATCCAGTGGGAGAATTGCTTGGTCTAATACATACTGATATATGTGGACCAATGTCAACTCTTGCACAAGGAGGCTATAGCTACTTCATCACCTTTATCGATGATCACTCACGATTCGGGTATGTGTTCTTGATGAAACACAAATCTGATGCTTTTGAGAAATTCAAAGAGTTCAGAAATGAAGTAGAGAAACAGTTTGGCAAAAGTATTAAGATACTTCGATCCGATCGAGGTGGTGAATACTTAAGTCAAGAGTTTCAAGATTATCTTAGGGACAATGGGATATTGTCCCAATGGACTCCGCCGTATACACCACAACACAATGGTGTATCTGAGAGGCGCAACCGAACCATGATGGACATGGTTAGGTTGATGATGAATCATGCAACTCTTCCAAAATCCTTTTGGGACTATGCACTTAAGGCAGCTGTTTACTTGCTAAACAGAGTCCCGACCAAGGTAGTCTCTACTACTCCATATGAGACATGGAATAGTAAGAAACCCCACTTAACTCACCTTAAGATATGGGGTTGTCCTGCTTATGTGAAGCGGACTATATCAGACAAATTGGATGCTAAGTCTGATAAATGTCTATTTATTGGATACCCTAAGGAAACGAAGGGTTACCAATTCTATCATCCCTTGGAACAAAAGGTGTTTGTTTCAAGGCATGCTGTATTTCTAGAGAAAGAATTTCTTTTACAAGAAAACAGTGGGAGTGGCATTGAACTTGATGATGTTCAAGAAACTCCAATAGACATTACAGAGACACCTAGTCTAGACCCACAACCAATACCTCATAATGATGAGCTATCAGTTGAACCTAAAACAACACCACCTCTTCGTAGATCTGATAGGACACGGAATATTCCAGAGAGATACAGATTTCTCATAAGTGAATCGAACGACGTGTTACTCATAAGCGATGATGAACCTATCAGTTATGAAGATGTTCTGAAATGTTCAGAAAGGGACAAATGGCTCGAAGCCATGAAGTCGGAAATGGATTCCATGTACGAAAATCGAGTATGGGACTTGGTTAACCCACCTGAAGGGATTAAGCCCATAGGATGCAAGTGGGTTTTCAAGAAGAAAACCGACATGGAAGGTAATGTAGTTACCTTTAAGGCTAGATTAGTGGCAAAAGGATATCGTCAAAAACAAGGAATTGATTATGACGAAACCTATTCGCCAGTAGCTATGCTTAAATCCATTCGGATGCTCCTAGCCATAGCAGCTCATTATGATTATGAGATATGGCAAATGGATGTGAAAATAGCTTTCCTTAATGGAAACCTGCTTGAGGATGTATACATGATACAACCTGAAGGTTTCACATCGGTTGATAAAACCAAAGTATGCAAGCTTCGACGATCCATATATGGACTGAAGCAAGCATCTAGGAGCTGGAACATCCATTTTGATGAGACAATCAAAGAGTTTGATTTCTTACAAAATCCTGGCGAACCTTGTGTGTACAAGAAGGTTAGTGGGAGTGCAGTCGTATTCCTAGTATTATATGTCGATGACATTTTACTTATGGAAACGATATATCAGTTTTACAGACAGTTAAAATTTGGTTGTCCAAAACTTTCTCCATGAAAGACCTGGAAGAAGCAACCTATATCCTTGGGATTAGAATCTATAGAGATAGATCAAAACGGTTGCTTGGTCTTTCGCAGTCTACATATATAGACCGAGTGCTAAAAAGGTTTAGCATGTCGAAATCCAAGAAAGGTTACCTTCCCATCAGGCATGGGATCAACCTTTCAAAGTCTATGTGTCCGCGCACAGAAGACGAGAGGATTTGCATGAATAGGATTCCCTATGCATCCGCGATAGGATCTATCATGTATGCTATGTTATGTACAAGGCCCGATGTATCGTATGCTTTGAGCGTCACAAGCAGATACCAGTCGAATCCAGGAATGGATCATTGGGCGGCTGTCAAGACAATCCTTAATTACTTAAGAAGAACTAAGGATGTGTTCCTAATATATGGGGAAGGAGATATGGTAATACGTGGGTATACAGATGCTAGTTTCCAGACAGCTAAGGACGACTCCAAATCACTGTCTGGATACGTATTTACTTTGAATGGAGGCGCAGTAAGTTGGAAAAGTTCCAAACAAGACACCGTAGTGGATTCTACCACGGAAGCGGAATATATCGCAGCATCGGAAGCAGCAAAGGAAGCAGTCTGGATCAAGAAGTTTGTCTCCGAACATGGCGTGGTTCCAACCATTGAAGAAGCAGTGCCGGTTTACTGCGACAACAATGGAGCTATTGCACAAGCAAAGGAACCAAGGTCTCATCAGCGATCCAAACACGTGCTTCGCCGCTATCATCTGATCAGAGAGATTATAAGTAGGAATGACATACAAATTGCGAAAATTCCCACTGAAAGGAATTTAGCAGATTCTTTAACTAAGGCCTTGCCTCAGAGCAAGTTTGAGGGTCATGTTAGAGCCTGTGGTATTGGATACCGTAGCGATTGGCATTAGGCCAAGTGGGAGTTTGTTAGTGATATGAGAGAAGTGTCCTAAGGCAATCGCCTTATGATTGTAAACATTTATTTTAATAAATGATAATTCACTATTTGAGTATACATGATTGTGTAGGGTTTTTCGGGCCGCGAAAACCGCTTTTTCGCGTCGCGGAAACCCCGAAAGCCCCAATAGAAAGGATCCGAGCGAAGAAAAACATTTCAAAAATTTACGAGTGCTCGATTACATGCTTCAAAACCGATCTACAACCTAGATCTATTAGAGAAGACAAAAACTACCTTCGATGCGTGCCCCGCAATTCCCGCTCGCTCCTCGGTTGGTGTCGGATCTCAAGGATGCAAAGTAGCAACCCTCTAGAAGTATCCACACAAGTAAGAGAGTGGAGAGGAGAGCCCAAAAGTGTGCTAGCACTTGCTTGGGGTCTCGGCAAGATGAGAGGAGAGGGAGAGCAAAACCAAAAACCAAGTTGGGAGAAAAATCAATCACACACCAAACCTCATCTTGTGTGTATAAGTGGTAGGCGACTTAATGGCCATTATTGGCCATTAAGTGGCCGGCCACCACCTTTGGTAACCCCCCTATTTGAATTCAAAATTCAAATGGGGAGGTTACTTAGCCTTGATGATGATGCCAAGTCATCACTTGGTCAAGTCAAGGTGATGTGGTTTGAGTCAAGTCAAACTTGCCTCTTATGGACTTTCCATATTTAGCCAAAGTCAAACTTTGACTTCATTATTCTCCCATGATTAGATTCATCCAACACTTGGATCAAACTCGAGTCCAACTCAAGTTGTCTAATTTGAGTCAAGTCAAACTTGCCTTTTATGGACTTTCCATATTTATCCAAAGTCAAACTTTGACTTCATTATTCTCCCATGATTAGATTCATCCAACACTTGGATCAAACTCGAGTCCAACTCAAGTTGTCTAATTTGAGTCAAGTCAAACTTGCCTTTTATGGACTTTCCATATTTATCCAAAGTCAAACTTTGACTTCATTATTCTCCCATGATTAGATTCATCAAACACTTGGATCAAACTCAAGTCCAACTCAAGTTGTCTAATTTGAGTCAAGTCAAACTTGCCTTTTATAGACTTTCCATATTTAGCCAAAGTCAAACTTTGACTTCATTACTCTCGGTCCATCATATGGACTTATTCTCCATCTATTGCTCTATGTGTGTGACCCTATAGGTTCTTGTAACGTTGGCAATGCCCTTAAACCTATTTAAGGACATAAGCAATGAGAGGTATCTAGCAACACATCATTGCTACCCAAGTTACAAGAATGTCGAGATCCAACATCACCATTGTGACTAATAATTGTGACCATCACAATATGTGACAACGTCCTTCTATCCTCGATATCTAGATTGATCTTTCATGAGGCATAGACCGTGTCACCCTCCAATCAATCTATGCGTCTTGAACTCCAAGTAGACTCACTATAAACAAATAAGCTCAATATCTCATATTGCCTTATTTGGGCATGGCCATGCACTTAGTGATCTCACTCTATCAAGACTATGATATCTCTCCCGTCATATAGGAGGGATAGATCCCATCTACATCACTCACATCCCTCCGCATAATTTGTTACATACCCAGTAATCGCATTTATAGTCCACCCAGTTATGGGTGACGTTTGACGAAACCAAAGTACATAACTCCTTATGTAGGGAACTATGGTGACTTCAGGTCTAAGGACTAATAGTCATACTAATAGTCACATGAGAAAGTATATGACACTCATATAACGATCCATGATACTTTCTCATGGCGGGCCATTCAGTATACATTCTCTAATGTATACCCATGTGTCAACTTGATATCTCATATCCATGACTTGTGAGATCAAGTCATCATGTTGACCTACATGCTAGTCTCTATGCATTAACATTATCCTTGAATATTAATACTTGACTAAGAATCATTAAAAGTAGTGTTCTCTATATCATCTCACTATCGATTCAACTAATCGATTGATATAGATAAGAACCTTCTACTCAAGGACGTTATTATACTAAGTTATTTGGCACCAATACACATAAGTACAATAACCATAAGAAATGCCTTTATATATAAGAAATATATATACAAGAATATGATACAATGAGTCCAAAAAGTAATCATCATATGATTGGCTCTAGGGCTCTCACTAACAATCTCCCACTAGCACTAGTGCCAATCGCTGTAGTATCTAATACCCAATGACCTAGTGTGACTATCATGCTTCATCTGTGCCAAAGCCTTGGTCAAGGGATCTGCGACGTTAGCCTCTGTGGGTACTCTGCAAATCTTCACATCTCCTCGATCGATGATCTCTCGAATGAGATGGAATCGCCGTAGTATGTGTTTGGTCCGCTGGTGTGAGCGAGGTTCCTTAGCCTGCGCAATAGCTCCATTGTTGTCACAATAGAGCTCTACAGGATCAGATATGCTAGGAACCACCCCAAGCTCAGTGATGAACTTGCGGATCCAAACTGCCTCCTTTGCTGCCTCTGATGCAGCAATATACTCAGCTTCTGTTGTAGAATCTGCAACTGTGTCCTGCTTCGAACTCTTCCAGCTCACAGCTCCGCCATTCAAGCAAAACACGAACCCTGACTGTGATCTGTAATCATCCTGGTCGGTTTGGAAGTTGGCATCAGTGTAACCCTTTACAACTAGATTCTCATCGCCTCCAAATATCAAAAAATATTCCTTAGTCCTTCTCAAGTACTTAAGGATATTCTTGACCGCTATCCAGTGACGTTCACCTGGATCTGACTGGTACCTGCTCGTCATTCTCAAAGCATACGAGACATCAGGACGAGTACATAACATGGCGTACATGATAGATCCTATGGCAGAAGCATAAGGGATCTTATCCATACGGTCTCTCTCCTCTCTAGAAGAGGGACTCTGAGTCTTCGAAAGACTCACACCATGTGACATTGGCAGAATTCCTCTCTTGGAATTCTGCATGGCAAAACGGTGTAATACCGTATCAATGTATGTACTCTGACTTAGCCCAAGCAATCTCTTAGATCTATCTCTATAGATCTTAATGCCTAGAATGCAGGCTGTTTCACCTAAGTCCTTCATTGCGAAACAAGTCCCCAACTAAGTCTTCACAGACTGTAGCGAAGGGATGTTGTTCCCAATGAGTAGTATGTCATCTACATACAAGACTAGGAAGACTACTGTGCTCCCACTAACCATCTTGTAGACACAAGGTTCATCTTCGTTCTTGATGAAACCAAACTGTTTGATTGCATCATCGAATCGAAGATTCCAGCTCCGAGAAGCTTGCTTTAGACCATAAATGGCCCTATGCAGCTTGCATACTCTGCCAGTATGCTGTGGATCTACAAAACCCTCAGGATGTATCATGTACACATCCTCGAGGAGGTTTCCATTCAGAAACGCTGTCTTGACATCCATCTGCCAGATCTTATAATCGTGGTAGGCTGCAATAGCAAGCATGATCCGAATGGACTTAAACATCGCTACTGGAGAAAAAGTTTCATCATAGTCAATACCATGAATATGCATGAAACCTTTAGCTACCAGTCTACCCTTATAGGTATGAGTAAGTCCATCCATGTTAGGCTTTCTCTTAAAGACCCACTTACACCCAATGGGTTTGACCCCTTCAGGTGGATCAACCAAGGTCCAAACTTGGTTAGTGTACATGGATTCCATTTCGGATCTCATGGCTTGCAGCCATGACTCAGAATCTGGGCTCATCACAGCTTCCTGATAGGTGGTAGGCTCATTCTTAATGATCATAACGTCATCATGGTCAGGCAAGAGAAATGAATATCTCTCAGGCTGACGACGTACCCTATCAGACCTGCGAAGAGGTAGGTCTACCTGAATAGGTTGTTGTTCCACAACTTCTTGTGTAACAATCTCATCCACAACTTCTTGTGGTTCCTGTTCAGTATCCATCAAGGGCTCAGTGCTATGGTCGTTGTCTTGAACTTCTTCAAGATCAAACGAACTCCCACTAGTCTTTCTAGAAACAAAGTCCCTTTCTAGAAAGACCCCAGTCTTAGCAACAAACACTTTGTGCTAACTGGGAATGTAGAAGTAATATCCCTTAGTTTCCTTGGGATATCCCACGAAATAGCACTTATCGGACTTGGGTCCCAGTTTGTCTGAGACTTGACGTCTAACGTAAGCCTCACAACCTCAAACTCTCATGAAAGACATCTTGGGACTCCTCCCAGTCCATATCGTATATGGTGTATTCATGACCGCCTTTGATGGAACACGGTTAAGTGTGAACACTGCCGTGTCTAGAGCATATCCCCAAAAGGATATAGGAAGATCTGCGTGACTCATCATAGATCGTACCATATCTAATAAGGTACGATTCCTCCTTTCGGATACACCATTCCACTGTGGTGTCCCAGGAGGAGTGAGTTGAGATAGAATCCCACACTCAGCTAAATAGTCACGAAACTCATGGCTCAAGTATTCTCCACCTCGATCTGATCGAAGTATTTTAATACTCTTGCCGAGTTGGTTTTGTACTTCATTTCTGAATTCTTTGAACTTTTCAAAGGACTCAGACTTATGTGTCATCAAGTACACATAACCATATCTACTGAAATCATCAGTAAATGTGATGAAGTATCTATAACCACCTCGAGCAGCAACATTGAAAGGGCCACATACATCAGAATGTATGAGTCCTAACAAATCTGTTGCCCTCTCGCTATGTCCACTAATGTAACGCCCGCCCTTATATCTACCCTAAAGGCGGGGTTACGGGTCCATACATTCATATCATTTATCATGTTAAGCATGTATATCAAGTAGAACACAATTATAATACAAGAAGTGTAGTAAGCAGGCTTATAAAAGACTAATTTACCAAGCAAGGTTTTTTTTTCATATCATCCATGCAATTATAATATAATAGAGAGAGATCATTTAACTTCATAATTTACTGATCTAAACATGGTTTGAACAAGATAGAACATAGGAATATAGCAAGAGTTATCTAGTCTTAGACCCATGCAAGAGAAGCATTCATAAGCAACAGGAAATAATAAATATCTAGCATTTTACTTAGCATGCATACTACAAGAATTAGACATTAATGATAGTGTTATCTAACATGACATAGGTTCCATATCTCTAACTTAATCAACAGTAGAGTAGTCATAATCATCACACATTCAGAGTATAGTAATACAATTTCAATCTTTTATTGGAAGCAGTTTAGATTCTAGACAAAAATAAGGTAGATAAGAATCTTTCGTCCTTTCCCGAGCCATCACCACACACATCCTCTAGCTTTCCCTCTGCCTCTTCCTTTAGTTCAAGTATTTCTTACCGCTATCTGCAGCATAAGAAAAACAACATGAACTAGTAAGCAAAACATGCTTAGTAAGAATCCGGGCCTACTCGCAAAACCATATCGATACATCATATCATGCTACTCAGTAATCAAGGTAGAACAAGATTATAAGCATCATAAGCATCTCATCAAAGCATCATAAACATCACATCAAATATCTCTAAGTACTTTACAGAACAAGATTATCACATAATGAGAAAATGCTTTTTCAAAGGGTTCCATAAAGGTAAGTACTTAAAAATACAATATCATCCAGGGCCCAGTTGTAGTACCACATCAAGCGCGTTCCTTAATAAATTGGGGTAGCGAGCCACCAACCTAATTAGGGCAGGACCCTTCCGTCCTACCAATGCCATGACCTTCAGTTAACATGCACATTGGATTTGTTTAACGACCCCCTTCCGAGTCGGGTACACAACTTTCAAAGTAAAGTAATTTATCATGCAATTACTCATATATGTATATGCCTAAAGGTACTCCTAATCACATCTTAAAGGGACACACCACTCATCAAGGGTGCTCTTCATCCCCTAGGGACACACCAGACATTTGGGTGCTCTTGATCCCAGTTTCAATAGAGTATCCCTTTTTAAGCATATTATCAAACGCATCATGTTCATGTCATAAGAGTGCCCCATGGGCTATAAGGCATGCTTTTATACCTAACAAGATAGGTCACATAATTTATACACACATCATATAAGTAGTAGCATGCTTCATGATTTCATTAAGTGCTTCCCAACCCTAGGACTAGGGTTGGCCGAATGTTACAAGAAAGGGAATTTCCTTTTCATTTTTTTTCATCCAATTAAAGCATACATTCATCACATATATATCCCTATCATGCATTCTATTAACATGGCCTACATTAGAGGTAAATGACCTTCCCTAAGCTAGGGTTCCATGTTGGGGCCGAAGGTTGCAAGTGAGGGGTTTGGTTTTCCAATCAAGCATTCATTCAAGCATTTCTACAAACACCTCAAGTACACTACATGTTAACAATTGAAACATGGTTTAAGCCTCAAAGTGGGGTTAGCATCCACTAACCCTAAATTACAAGGAGTGGCCGAAATATTGTAGGGTAGGGTAGGCTAGGTTTTTGACATCCAATCTTCACACAAACATTTACACAAACATTTTATCTACAATACTAATCATGGGAAACATCATAGGATAGAAAGCCACACAAAAGCCCTAACTTTTCTTCTTTGGCCGAAACTTATAGGGTACCAAACCCTAATTTTTGTCTTCTCAAAAATTTGGAAAACAATACACATCCATATCCTAAGTTCCTAGGGGTATCCTCATGCATCAAGAAGCAACCAAGCCCTTTGTCTTGGTGGTGGCCGAAACTTCCTTAAGGAAGTTCTTGTGATTTTTTTCCAAGAATCAAACAAGCATTCATTCAACAGCAATTATGCCACAGGCGAGAGGACACTTACATCCTAGCGCTGGAATTTCACCTTCTCTTAAACCGTAGGGTACCCTACACTTGGAGGGTATGTGAAAATCCTTTTCTTCCAAATTTTCTCTAGGACTCCTTGGACTTGGTAGAGAGCAATGGCACTTGGACCCTCCTTCTTGTAATTGCCCTAGGGTTAGAATTTCGAAAATAAAAGAGGGGATGCTAGGCTCGGCAAAGAAGAAGAAGGGAGGAAGAAGAATGGGAAAAAAAAAACTTCTTTCTAACTTCCATCTCTTACTCCTATTTATACACCTCTTGTGAAAAGACATGTCTCTTCATTGCCCAAGCCTTAACAAGCATGTCTCCCCTTCTCCTAACATGAAACACCCATTAGAGCATTTGGTTAGGAAGGAGTTAGTGCTAGTGATAGGTTCAAGGTTCGATCCTTGCTTCCTCCACTTTGCACTTTCTTTTTATCCCCTCTTACTAATTCATTTCCAAGCCCAATAAACCAAGCGCAATATATATTTCATGAATATGATATTTCATGCATTCATGACATTTCATTAAGGAAAATAATTTCATGAGATTTCATAGAATATGATTGCATGAAATTTATATCATTTCATTATAAACATTTTTCATACGTCGTCATGATATTACATTAAAATTTGGGGTGTTACAATCCTCCACCTCTTATTGAAAGTTCGTCCCGAACTTAAAACAGTTCCGGGTACTTTGATCGCATTGTATCTTCCTATTCCCAGGTGGCTTCTTCGAACTGCTTGTTCCGCCACAGAACCTTCACTAAGGGTATTTCCTTGTTCCTTAGCCTTTTAACTTCCCGATCGAGGATTTGGATCGGGCGGCATTCGGAACTAAGGCTCTCCTGTTCTTGCACTGATGGGGGTTCTATCATTTGACTCGCATCAGGGGTACACTTTTTGAGCATCGACACATGGAAGACGTTGTGGATAGCCGCCATTTCTGGTGGTAGCTCCAGCTCATAGGCCACCTTGCCTACTCGTCTCAAAATCTGATAGGGTCCCACGTATCGCGGACTCAGTTTCCCCTTCTTTCCGAATCTCATCACCCCTTTCATAGGGGCTACCTTCAGGAATACCGAATCCCCAACCTCGAACTCGAGTGGTCGACGTCGTTTATCAGCGTAGCTCTTCTGCCGACTCTGAGCGGTCTCTATCCTCTGGCGGATATTCTTTATAGCCTGAGTGGTCTCATCAATAATATCGGTCTGGAGTCCCATCTCCCTCTTTTCGCCACTCTCATGCCAGCATAAAGGAGATCTGCATTTTCTGCCGTACAGTGCCTCGTACGGTGCCATTCCGATAGTAGCCTGATGACTGTTATTATAAGCAAACTCTGCCAGGCTCAGGTATCGACACCAGCTTCCCTTGAAGTCTAAGGTGCAAGCTCGTAACATATCCTCTAGTATCTGGTTTACTCGTTCAGTCTGTCCGTCAGTCTGGGGGTGAAAGGCTGTACTGAACTTCAGCTTCGTGCCAAGGGCCTTCTGCACGTGTCCCCAAAAATCCGAAGTAAATCGACCATCTCGGTCAGAGACAATGGTCTTGGGAACCCCGTGTAGTCGGACAATCTCCTTGACGTACAGTTGAGCCAGCTGCTCAACTGAATAAGTCATCCTGATAGCCAGAAAATGCGCGGACTTGGTCAGTCAGTCCACAATAACTCATATACTATCATATCCATTCGTAGTCCGAGGCAGCCCTGATATGAAATCCATAGATATGTCCTCCCATTTCCACTCGGGAATAGGTAGAGGCTGCAGAACTCCCCCAGGTCTCTGGTGTTCTGCTTTGACCCTCTGACAGGTCAAGCACATGCTAATATAATGAGCTACATCTTTCTTCATGCCGGACCACCAAAATTTTCCCTTCAGATCTTGATACATCTTGGTAGACCCAGGATGCATCGCATAAGGTGTGCCGTGAGCTTCCTCGAGTATCCTCGTCCGTAAGTCGGAGTCGTCGGGAACGCATAATCGATCCCGGAGATATAAGACTCCACTATCGGAAATCCGGAATCCCTCGTCCTTGCCTTCAAGAATCTCCTGCCTGATTCTCTGAAGACTCGGATCAAGATTCTGCTTCTCCAGAATACCATCAAATAATGTCGGCGCAATCTGTAGCGTAGAAAGCCGTCCCGATATAATCTCGATTCTGAAATCCATAATCTCTTTCCCTAAGGGTCGTGAGATAGCTGATAAAGACAACAATGCAGCACAAAATTTTCTACTGAGAGCGTCCGCTACCTTGTTGGCTTTTCCCGGATGGTACAAGATCTCACAGTCGTAGTCCTTGACCAACTCGAGCCATCGACGTTGTCGCATATTCAGGTCTTTCTGGGTGAAGAAATACCGCAGACTCTGGTGATCAGTAAAGACCTTGCACTGAGTGCCATATAAATAATGCCTCCATGTTTTCAGCGCAAAGACCACCGCTGCTAATTCCAAATCATGGGTAGGATAATTCTTTTCATGTTCCATTAATTGTCTAGAGGCGTAGGCAATCACCTTCCCATTCTGCATAAGCACAGCTCCGAGTCCCAGTTTGGACGCGTCGCTATACATATCGAAACCCATATCGCTCTCGGGAAGAGTCAATATAGGAGCGCTAGTCAGCCTCCTTTTCAATTCAGAGAAGCTCTTCTCACATTCGTCGGTCCAGGTATATTTCTTATCCTTCTTTGTAAGAGCTGTCATAGGGGCTGCAATCCGAGAGAAGTTCTCTACGAATTTTCTGTAGTAACCTGCTAACCCCAGAAAACTTCTGACCTCGCTGTCATTCTTGGGTCTGGACCAGTTACTTACGGCCTCAATTTTGATTGGGTCGACCATCACTCCGTCCTTGGAGATAACATGTCCCAAGAATGATACTTGGCTCAGCCAGAACTCACATTTCGAAAATTTAGCATACAGTTGTTCCTTCTGAAGAACCTGTAATACTATACTCAGGTGCTCCGCATGCTCTTCGGAAGTCCTCGAATAAATAAGGATGTCGTCGATGAAGACGATCACAAATCTGTCGAGAAATGCCGAGAAAATCCGATTCATAAGGTCCATGAATATTGTCGGAGCATTAATAACTCCGAACGGCATCACTACGAACTCATAATGTCCGTATATCGTCCGGAAAGCAGTTTTGGGTATATCCTCATTTTTCACCCGGACTTGATGATAACCAGACCTCAGATCAATCTTAGAGAAAACCGTAGCTCCCTTTAACTGATCGAACAGGTCATATATCCTGGGCAGAGGGTACCTGTTCTTTATGGTCACGTTGTTTAATGCCCGATAATCGATGCACATACGCATCGACCCGTCCTTCTTTTTGACGAACAGTACGGGAGCTCCCCAGGGGGAATGACTAGGGCGGATAAGTCCCTTGTCGAGTAGCTCTTGTAGCTGTCCTTGCAATTCTTTCAATTCAGTCGGCGCCATTCGGTATGGTGCTTTCGAGATGGGGTTAGTACCAGGAATCAAATCAATAGCAAATTCGACATCTCTTTCAGGTGCTAACCCAGGTAAGTCGTCAGGAAATACCTCTGGATAGTTGCATACGACTTCGACGTCTTCTAGCTTCGGGTCCTCTGTAGGACGAGTATCAACCACATGAGCTAGAAATCCAGAACATCCATTCTCTAACATTTTCCTTGCTTTCAGAGCCGATAAGAATTTGCCAGTCTTCTTCCTCGGCTCGCCGATAAATTCAAAGAGAATTCCCGTCTCGGGTCGGAAGATAACTCTTCGTTTAGGCACTCGATAGAAGCGCCGTATTTATTCAAGAAATCCATGCCCAATATCAGATCATAATCGGCCATATCAAGCACTATTAGATCGCAGTAGAGTTCTCTATCTGCGATGCTGATCGGTGCGGCCCGCAGCATTTGGGTAGAGGGCATCACCTCTCCCGAGGGTAATGTAGTCAGAAACTTGCAATCCAGTTCTTGCAGTGGCATATCATATCTCGTGGCATATAGCATAGAAATAAAGGAATGTGTTGCCCCAGTGTCAAATAATGCAGTAGCAGGATGACTGTAAATAATTATCTGACCTGTGACAACGGTGGAGGCAGTCGCCACGTCTTCCTTGGTAAGCGAGAAAACCCAGGCGTTTGTTGTAGCAGGCGGGGCTTCTAATCGCCCCTGATAAATAGGAGTACCATCAATAGCAGCCTGCATATGGTGAAGCTGGGGAGGAGCACCTTTGTGCTGAATATACTGCTGCTGAGGTGCCTTAGCGGCAGTAGGACACTCTCTGGCGAAGTGTCCTTCCTTCCCGCAAGTGAAACATCTCTTGGCACCCAATAAGCATGTCCCTAGGTGCATCTTCCCACAGGTGGCACAAGGAGGATATTTAGGCTTCTTGCCTAAATAACCACTGGCAGATTTATCCCATGGCTTCCTCTTTCCGTTGTGGTTCTTTTTCCAGTGGGGGTTGCTATTTGGAGGTTTCTGACCTCCCGACTGATTCTGACTCTTACTGGCAGTCAGGGGTTGGCCCTGCTAGTTAATATTCTTCAGATAGTGCTCAGCATTCAGGGCGCCGCTGACTAGCTCCTCTGCAGTCTGTGGCCTATGAACGCCACCGGCTACACTCAGAGCAATGTCGGGCCTAAGCATTCTTAGCATTAATCTGACCCTTTCCCTTTCAGTGCTGACCAGCTCCGGACATAATCGTGCCAGTCGGTTAAATTTCTGGACGGCCTCGTTGACAGAGAGATTCCCCTGTCGAAATTCGGTGAACTCATAAAAATGCCTGTTGGTCACCCTCATATGAAAGAACTCCTCCAGGAATTCAGACTCGAAATCCTTCCATTTCATCTGGTCCACTGGTCTTCTGGCCTTCACCCGTTCCCACCACATCCGAGCATCGCCGGAGAGGCAGAACGAGACACACTTGACCTTCTCGTGTTCCGGCCAGTCAAGAAGTTCCACGGTGCTTTCCACTGTTTTGAGCCAGGACTGGGCGTCCCACGGCTCACAGATGCCGGAGAACTTATCCGGCTTCAGTCGTTGCCACTGTATCAAATAGGCCTCTTGTCGGACTGCTCTGGCCATAGTGTCCGAGGGCGCCTGTGCAGTCGGTGGTTCAGTGGTTATGGCGTCCTGACTTCCCGCAGGGGTGGCAGTGTTAGTCTGCTGGGTCATTAGAGTGTTTATCATCTGCTGCTGCTCAGTGACCTGGCGCTGCAGCTCAGTGATCACCTGCATCAGGTCAGGTGGGGGTGCTGTCTCGTTACCCCTAGTACTACGCCTTCTAGCCATATCTATCATATAGACAGTAAATGACTACATAAGCCTTAATTCTATCTTCACTTGTTATGCAAGCATTAATCATCTTCATATCATGCAAGCATAGATCATCCCATATAGTTGTACTGTACATGAAATAAATAAAGTAAGGCGAGTTAGGATTTCTTACTTGGAAGCGGCAGGAGGAAGCTTGATGTGTGTGTGATGGAGGGGAAACCTGCTCTGATACCAACTTGTAATGCCCGCCCTTATATCTACCCTAAAGGCGGGGTTACGGGTCTATACATTCATATCATTTATCATGTTAAGCATGTATATCAAGTAGAACACAATTATAATACAAGAAGTGTAGTAAGCAGGCTTATTAAAGACTAATTTACCAAGCAAGGTTTTTTTTTCTATCATCCATGCAATTACAACATAATAGAGAGAGATCATTTAACTTCATAATTTACTGATCTAAACATGGTTTGAACAAGATAGAACATAGGAATATAGCAAGAGTTATCTAGTCTTAGACCCATGCAAGAGAAGCATTCATAAGCAACAGGAAATAATAAATATCTAGCATTTTACTTAGCATGCATACTACAAGAATTAGACATTAATGATAGTGTTATCTAACATGACATAGGTTCCATATCTCTAACTTAATCAACAGTAGAGTAGTCATAATCATCACACATTCAGAGTATAGTAATACAATTTCAATCTTTTATTGGAAGCAGTTTAGATTCTAGACAAAAATAAGGTAGATAAGAATCTTTCGTCCTTTCCCGAGCCATCACCACACACATCCTCTAGCTTTCCCTCTGCCTCTTCCTTTAGTTCAAGTATTTCTTACCGCTATCTGCAGCATAAGAAAAACAATATGAACTAGTAAGCAAAACATGCTTAGTAAGAATCCGGGCCTACTCGCAAAACCATATCGATACATCATATCATGCTACTCAGTAATCAAGGTAGAACAAGATTATAAGCATCATAAGCATCTCATCAAAGCATCATAAACATCACATCAAATATCTCTAAGTACTTTACAGAACAAGATTATCACATAATGAGAAAATGCTTTTTCAAAGGGTTCCATAAAGGTAAGTACTTAAAAATACAATATCATCCAGGGCCCAGTTGTAGTACCACATCAAGCGCGTTCCTTAATAAATTGGGGTAGCGAGCCACCAACCTAATTAGGGCAGGACCCTTCCGTCCTACCAATGCCATGACCTTCAGTTAACATGCACATTGGATTTGTTTAACGACCCCCTTCCGAGTCGGGTACACAACTTTCAAAGTAAAGTAATTTATCATGCAATTACTCATATATGTATATGCCTAAAGGTACTCCTAATCACATCTTAAAGGGACACACCACTCATCAAGGGTGCTCTTCATCCCCTAGGGACACACCACACATTTGGGTGCTCTTGATCCCAGTTTCAATAGAGTATCCCTTTTTAAGCATATTATCAAACACATCATGTTCATGTCATAAGAGTGCCCCATGGGCTATAAGGCATGCTTTTATACCTAACAAGATAGGTCACATAATTTATACACACAACATATAAGTAGTAGCATGCTTCATGATTTCATTAAGTGCTTCCCAACCCTAGGACTAGGGTTGGCCGAAAGTTACAAGTAAGGGAATTTCCTTTTCTTTTTTTTTCATCCAATTAAAGCATACATTCATCACATATATATCCCTATCATGCATTCTATTAACATGGCCTACATTAGAGGTAAATGACCTTCCCTAAGCTAGGGTTCCATGTTGGGGCCGAAGGTTGCAAGTGAGGGGTTGGTTTTCCAATCAAGCATTCATTCAAGCATTTCTACAAACACCTCAAGTACACTACATGTTAACAATTGAAACATGGTTTAAGCCTCAAAGTGGGGTTAGCATCCACTAACCCTAAATTACAAGGAGTGGCCGAAATATTGTAGGGTAGGGTAGGCTAGGTTTTTGACATCCAATCTTCACACAAACATTTACACAAACATTTTATCTACAATACTAATCATGGGAAACATCATAGGATAGAAAGCCACACAAAAGCCCTAACTTTTCTTCTTTGGCCGAAACTTATAGGGTACCAAACCCTAATTTTTGTCTTCTCAAAAATTTGGAAAACAATACACATCCATATCCTAAGTTCCTAGGGGTATCCTCATGCATCAAGAAGCAACCAAGCCCTTTGTCTTGGTGGTGGCCGAAACTTCCTTAAGGAAGTTCTTGTGATTTTTTTCCAAGAATCAAACAAGCATTCATTCAACAGCAATTATGCCACAGGCGAGAGGACACTTACATCCTAGCGCTGGAATTTCACCTTCTCTTAAACCGTAGGGTACCCTACACTTGGAGGGTATGTGAAAATCCTTTTCTTCCAAATTTTCTCTAGGACTCCTTGGACTTGGTAGAGAGCAATGGCACTTGGACCCTCCTTCTTGTAATTGCCCTAGGGTTAGAATTTCGAAAATGAAAGAGGGGATGCTAGGCTCGGCAAAGAAGAAGAAGGGAGGAAGAAGAATGGGAAAAAAAAACTTCTTTCTAACTTCCATCTCTTACTCCTATTTATACACCTCTTGTGAAAAGACATGTCTCTTCATTGCCCAAGCCTTAACAAGCATGTCTCCCCTTCTCCTAACATGAAACACCCATTAGAGCAATTGGTTAGGAAGGAGTTAGTGCTAGTGATAGGTTCAAGGTTCGATCCTTGCTTCCTCCACTTTGCACTTTCTTTTTATCCCCTCTTACTAATTCATTTCCAAGCCCAATAAACCAAGCGCAATATATATTTCATGAATATGATATTTCATGCATTCATGACATTTCATTAAGGAAAATAATTTCATGACATTTCATAGAATGTGATTGCATGAAATTTATATCATTTCATTATAAACATTTTTCATACGTCGTCATGATATTACATTAAAATTTGGGGTGTTACAACTAAAGGGAGTCTTAGTCATCTTGCCTAGAAGGCATGACTCGCATGTCTCATATGATTCAAAATCAAATGATTCCAGCAATCCATCCTTATGGAGCTGGGACAAGCGACTCTCATTTATGTGGCCTAAGCGACAGTGCCAGAGATAGGTTGGGTTCAACTCATTTGATCTCAACCTCTTGGTACTTACATTATAGATAGGGCGTTCTATGTCTAGAATGTAGAGTCCGTTGATAAGATCTGCACTACAATAGAACATTTCATTTAAATAGACTGAACAACATTTGTTCTTAATTATAAATGAGAAGTCTTTCTTGTCTAGACAAGAAACAGAAATTATGTTCTTAGTAAGTGCAGGTACATAACAACAATCATCTAGTTCCAGTACAAGCCCAGAGGGCAGAGATAGAAAATAAGTTCCTACAGCAACAGCAACAACTCGTGCTCCATTGCCTACTCGTAGGTCCATCTCGCCCTTTGCCAATGCCCTGCTATTTCTCAGCCCCTGCACATTGGTACAAATGTGAGAAGCACATCCAGTATCTAATACCCATGATGTAGAAATAGAAAGGTTGAGTTCTATAACATATATACCTGAAGTAGAAGGCTCGCTTCTCTTCTTCTTATGATCCTCCAGGTATACCTTGCAGTTCCGCTTCCAATGCCCTGCCTGCCCTTGATATAACTGCTTGAGGTGGCCAATCATATCATAAGCATTCATGTTCTCGTGTTGCTTCTGAAGCTCAGAGGACATGCAGCATAGCATTAGGCACGACACGTCTAACGCGTCGTCTTGATGCTTCTGATGAGCATCTCTAACGCTACGGATGGCTGAGGGTGGTGGTGCTTCAGGAACTGCTTGCTCTAGAACGTACAGCTTACGTTCCTGTTTGAGGACTATCCACAAGTTCCTGTACCAGTCCAGGAAATTAGCTCCAGTGAGCTTGTCCTTCTCAAGGACAGATCGCAGAGAGAGAGTATTCGCGTTTGAAGACATGGCAATCTACAACAGATAAATGCAGAGAATAAATATCATATTCTAGTAATCATCTAATTAGGCCTTTAATTAAATGATGCTCCCACTAAATTATAGGAATTTTGGTGGAATCAAGTCATTGGAGTGGTCAAACCACACTACTAGATCCGTACCAATTTACTATAATTTTTGTGGGACAAGATCCACATCATACTATGCCTTGAGTTAGCTTTGGCTAAATCGCCCAAGACTTAGTATGATCGGTAGATAACAAATTTATCAATTACATCTCTATGCAACTCTTGTTTATAGGATCAAGAATTAACATTTATGAATAATCTTGAGTTAGCTTTGGCTAAATCGCCCAAGACTATTGATAAATGCGATCTTGTCCTACCTTTCCAACTATTGGAATACGCCTATAGCTTTACTCGATCCAATTGAGTTAACTAGTTACTCAATCTGATTGAGCTCGATCTAACCCGAGCCATGATAGGTGGGACCGAGGTTGTCCCTCCGCATCCTACCAAGATTAAATGCGTTGCTCTGCTTTGGCAGAATCGACAAGCGCATATAATCGAGGTAGTGATGGGTATCAGGACCCGGTAGGCGTTTACGAGTCGATTCGATTTTAGATCTAATCTAATCGAGGATGTGCATCACATCTAGGCATTTATGAAATCTAATTTAATCCTAAATGTGTATTAAGTGCACATCAAAATGTGGTTCCCACATTACTTGTGCATCTCATACACTTAAGTTTATTTTTACTATTCTACATTATCATGCATCATATACATCACAAGCATAGCAATAATAAAATAAACTTAAGTGACTTGGTCATGGCCCTACTAAGACCCTCTCAAGCCAATGAGAGGATCCGATGGTCAACCTAGGTCTAACGGCTTCTCCAAGCGCTTCCTCTTGACCGTCTTGGTGTTGTCGGCTAGTTCTCCCGAGTCCAAGTTCTCCGGAATTTCTGTCGTCTTCACTTTTGTACATTACAAATTTTTATACTCGAGTTACATTCGAGTCTAAATATGAAATACAATAGAAATAAAATATTAAAAGCCGACACGCAGGTCGCAAACACAATACAACACGCACATGTACAAAAACGGCGCGCAGGCCGTATTATGAATTACAAAACAATCTTATCTTATTAAAAATTGGGTTTTGGGCCATGACCATCACACTA
The DNA here is from genome assembly GCA_024364735.1 of Boesenbergia rotunda. NCBI lineage: Eukaryota > Viridiplantae > Streptophyta > Magnoliopsida > Zingiberales > Zingiberaceae > Boesenbergia > Boesenbergia rotunda. The sequence goes on along the minus strand of JAGFNQ010002029.1, from coordinate 139,851 downwards.
CTATATGTAATTCAAAATTATGTAATTTTACAGATTTTATATAATTTTTCTACTAATTTTTAGAATTTTTTGAGTCACAACTCCGCGGCGGTCCCGGTAAGCGGGTTTCGGGCATAATCGCGAGACAAGGCCCCTTGCGGGGTTAGGGGAAGCGCCCCTACTCGTGAAATAACCTTCACGAGTGTCTTCTTGCGATTATACAGTGCCTTTATCCGCTGTCCCAAAATCCATTTGGGCGAAACTTGCCGTTTCGGAGAAGTTTTTCTCGGTGGCAAAGTCTACAAGTGCTTCGCACTAGTCGCCTTGCCTCTACGAGGAAAAATACTCAAAAATCCTAAAATTTAGAAAAATTACAGAAGCATTAAATTATCTAAATTTTGTATCTAATACAAAAAAATAAAAACCAAAACGAGCACAAGCTTCGCTCGTGGCTCTGATACCACTGTAGGGTTTTTCGGGTCGCGAAAATCGCTTTTTTGCGTCGCGGAAACCCCGAAAGCCCCAATAGAAAGGATCCGAGCGAAGAAAAACATTTCAAAAATTTACGAGTGCTCGTTTACATGCTTCAAAACCGATCTACAACCTAGATCTATTAGAGAAGAGAAAAACTACCTTCGATGCGTGCCCCGCAATTCCCGCTCGCTCCTCGGTTGGTGTCGGATCTCAAGGATGCAAAGTAGCAACCCTCTAGAAATATCCACACAAGCAAGAGAGTGGAGAGGAGAGCCCAAAAGTGTGCTAGCACTTGCTTGGGGTCTCGCAAGAGAGGAGAGGAGAGAAAACAAAAGTGTGCTAGCACTTGCTTGGGGTCTCGGCAAGATAAGAGGAGAGGGAGAGCAAAACCAAAAACCAAGTTGGGAGAAAAATCAATCACACACCAAACCTCATCTTGTGTGTATAAGTGGCCGGCCACCACCTTTGGTAACCCCCCTATTTGAATTCAAAATTCAAATGGGGAGGTTACTTAGCCTTGATGATGATGCCAAGTCATCACTTGGTCAAGTCAAGGTGATGTGGCTTGAGTCAAGTCAAACATGTCTCTTATGGACTTTCCATATTTAGCCAAAGTCAAACTTTGACTTCATTATTCTCCCATGATTAGATTCATCCAACACTTGGATCAAACTCGAGTCCAACTCAAGTTGTCTAATTTGAGTCAAGTCAAACTTGCCTTTTATGGACTTTCCATATTTATCCAAAGTCAAACTTTGACTTCATTATTCTCCCATGATTAGATTCATCCAACACTTGGATCAAACTCGAGTCCAACTCAAGTTGTCTAATTTGAGTCAAGTCAAACTTGCCTTTTATGGACTTTCCATATTTAGCCAAAGTCAAACTTTGACTTCATTATTCTCCCATGATTAGATTCATCCAACACTTGGAACAAACTCAAGTCCAACTCAAGTTGTCTAATTTGAGTCAAGTCAAACTTGCCTTTTATGGACTTTCCATATTTAGCCAAAGTCAAACTTTGACTTCATTACTCTCGGTCCATCATATGGACTTATTCTCCATCTATTGCCCTATGTGTGTGACCCTATAGGTTCTTGTAACGTTGGCAATGCCCTTAAACCTATTTAAGGACATAAGCAATGAGAGGTATCTAGCAACACATCATTGCTACCCAAGTTACAAGAATGTCGAGATCCAACATCACCATTGTGACTAATAATTGTGACCATCACAATATGTGACAACGTCCTTCTATCCTCGATATATAGATTGATCTTTCATGAGGCATAGACCGTGTCATCCTCCAATCAATCTATGCGTCTTGAACTCCAAGTAGACTCACTATAATCAAATAAGCTCAATATCTCATATTGCCTTATTTGGGCATGGCCATGCACTTAGTGATCTCACTCTATCAAGACTATGATATCTCTCTCGTCATATAGGAGGGATAGATCCCATCTACATCACTCACATCCCTCCGCATAATTTGTTACATACACAGTAATCGCCTTTATAGTCCACCCAGTTACGGGTGACGTTTGACGAAACCAAAGTACATAACTCCTTATGTAGGGAACTATGGTGACTTCAGGTCTAAGGACTAATAGTCATACTAATAGTCACATGAGAAAGTATATGACACTCATATAACGATCCATGATACTTTCTCATGGCGGGTCATTCAGTATACATTCTCTAATGTATACCCATGTGTCAACTTGATATCTCATATCCATGACTTGTGAGATCAAGTCATCATGTTGACCTACATGCTAGTCTCTATGCATTAACATTGTCCTTGAATGTTAATACTTGACTAGGAATCATTAAAAGTAGTGTTCTCTATATCATCTCACTATCGATTCAACTAATCGATTGATATGGATAAGAACCTTCTACTCAAGGACGTTATTATACTAAGTTATTTGGCACCAATACACATAAGTACAATAACCATAAGAAATGCCTTTATATATAAGAAATATATATACAAGAATATGATACAATGAGTCCAAAATGTAATCATCATATGATTGGCTCTAGGGCTCTCACTAACAGTTTGTGTATTTGATTGGGATCTTAAACTCATCTACTGAATGTCCGCAATACAATTCACAGCATAAGAGAATTTGTGATGGGTTCACAACTAGTGATTATCTCTACATGTGCAATTGTGAAGTATTGAAAATATCCCTAGTTGATGAATTGATAAAAATAGACATTATCAATTCTGTTGAGACTAGCATGAGTTATTCTCTAATCAGCTGATTCTCACTGGCTGGTGACATTGGGATGTCCGGAGATAAACATGGATGCTAGTTAAGGGAACTAGTTCATTGGAGTGACTAGCTGTAAAACTTCATATGGTAATCTATATAGATATGTCACCGAAGTTTTTACTGCAGCTTAAGTGCGATGTTCCTTTGACTTGCGGTGTTCAAGTCATCTTGGTCATGGAGACATATACTTTAATATCTTAAGTAAGCATCTCCAAGGAGGTGTGGACCCAGGATGATTGGGTATAAGCCGAAGTGCCTGAAGATGTTTGAACAGCCTACAAAGGATTCACCACTCCTTGCAAGGAGATGTATACCCAGGCCTATCGTCGGATTGTTACTCAAAGCCTCTGGCCAGAGCATATCATGTTTAGAGTTCGAGTCTCTTAAATACATGAGAGTAATTAGAAATCCAAAGGACGAGAAAGACATTACTTGGGCTAGGTGTGACGTAGTCAGCCTAGTGGGGACTGACACACATAGACCGTGTCTTGAACCAAGTGGGTATAAGATGGTGAAGGAAATAGAGCACGATTCATTATAGCTACTGAAGGGTTTCAGAATTACTTCTGAGGTCAAACCGTTGATCTTTCGATTAATTGGGGGTCATGATGTACTACTAGGTGCCACTCATGATCGTTCTATAATTAGTTGATTATAGACGACCAACATAAATCGAAAGCCTATTTAGTCACACGCACTACGAGTAATCCGAGGGATTTAAAACGAGTTGAAAATTGGATTTTCCGATCAAGAGAAATAAGTCGAATCTGAGTTAATCAGAGGCGCAAAGGAAACTTAAAATGGCTAAGTCTTTTGAAGGCTTATTGGGCAAATTAAATGAGTTTAATTCGCGTTGTTTCGGCTCGGTTTGGCCGGCCAAAGAGGGTGCCAACCCTCTTTGGTTTGGCCGGCCATTAAAAGGGGATAAAACCAATTTATTTGGTTTAATTAATAAAATAAATCTAGCGCGATTTGTTTTATAAATTATGGATAAATAAATTTGTGTAAAGAAATTTATATAAATAAATTTATAGAAATTTATTCTTTTTTGGAAATTAAAATGATCCATGGAATGGTTTATTTTAATTGTATAAAATCAATTATGAATTGATTTTTCCATAATAAGAAAGTTTATAAATTTCTTGTAAAATTTATTTCATAATAAAAGGAGAGATATATTTGTTTTATTATAAAGTTGGTTATAATAAAACTTGGTTTAAACGGAATAATTCATAAGAGAATTTATAGGATAAATTTGTTATGAAAATTCCGTTAAGAGGGAGACTTGGCAAGGGAGATGCTACTATATATAGGAACCAAAGGCAAGCCCTTAATTCCAATCGAGTAATCAAGAGATTAGTAGCTTCCTCTCTCTCTCTCCTTCTCCCTCTCTTCCCCTTAGGGCCGGCGCCCTCCTTGAGCATTAGGGCCGGCGCCCTTCTTGAGCCTTAGGGCCGGCGCACCCCACACAACCCTAGGGTTGGTGTGAGTCGACTCCACCAACTAGAAGACAAAGAAGAAGAAGAAGCGGATCGCATCTCCTTCCTTCCCGGAATTTGGATTCCGATTCTTGTTGGTTAGTTTCCTATCTTCTATCTTGATCTTCTAGTTGTGCCTTTAGAGAATCTAGTAGTTCTCATCGGCACAAAACTCGTGACTTTGCGAAGTCATCCCGAAGAGAACTCGGCGTGGACGCGAATAGAGGCGGAGCTTCCAAGGTACGCTACGGTTGGATCTCGTCCCTTTCTTCGAGTTACGCGAGGTACAAAGTAAATTAGTTTACTTTTCCGCAAAAGTTTTAATTTATGATTATGTCCACACATCATAAGGTCGCATGCTAGATACGTGGTTAAAATAATTTGAGAAATTATTATGCTAATTCTTCCGCTGCACGTAAAAATTTAAAGTTTTACGAATATGTATCCTTGTCGACATGCACCCGGTCCCAACAAGGATGATACAACTGATTCACTTGTGCTTGTGGCATAGTGTTAAATCATTAAATGTATCAAAATCATTGAAGATAGACCAACCATGGGGAAGACATGTGTTTAATTAATAGACATCTTGTTCAAAGATCATGGTTGGACACTTTAAATGTTTGGAAACCATTCCATGTTTTATTTATGTTGGCAAGACTTTGGAACATGTGTGAGTTCATAATTAGATTTAAAACTTGATACAAAGTTAGTGTCTTTCAAGAAATTTGGATTTTCGTCAAAAGTCAAGCATGTTTAAAATTTTTCACAAACTGATATTTTTCTTTGATAAAGTATGTTATCTCAAACATGTCTGCAAATTTTTACAATTTTTAGAATTTTCTGGAATTACTGAGGAGTTTCTGAAATTTGGCACAGAGGCTGAAATATTGGACTGACAGAGTATCAGTCGACTGCCCATGGGGCAGTCGACTGCCATGTCTATTTTCAGCCTGCTGAGCCATTTTTCAAAAATCAAGGATGTTGTCATTTGATGCCCTAGGATAGTATTGCTGGAGGCAATCATTTTTGATGGTGTCAAAGGGGGAGAATGGGTAGTTTAAGTTTGATTTTTAGCAAAAATCTGGACTTAATATTGAATTATGATGAAACTTTGAAAATGACATAGATTAAGGGGGAGGTTACTTCTTAAGGTTACATTTTCAAATTGCTACTGCTCTTTATTTGTGTTGTTGACTAGTATATTATATCCCTAACTTAAACATGTTGCCACACATCAAAAAGGGGGAGATTGTTGAGGCAATCGACCCAAGAATGATCGGGAAGATCATGGTTTTGATGTGTGTGCCAATATGTTTAAGGTTAGGGTGTTGGTTGTATTTGATATGTGTGATTAAGTTTGCAAGACTTGGAGAATCACACTTGGTGGACCTATCCGAGGGACGAGAGCCGAGGGAGGAGAGCTCCAAGGGCAAGCCGGGAAGTGGACTTCAAAGGGCACACGTGAAGGGTGGCATGGAGGCAAGCCAAGGGAAGGCTTGCGTGCACATCCGAGGGACGATAGCTAAAGGAAGAGGACTTCAAGTGGCGAGCCAAGGGAGCAGACCTGAAGGCACACGCGAAGGAGAAGGTTCGGAGTGGCTGGAGCTGAGCTGGGAGGCAGGGCAGTCGACTGTCCCAAAGGCAGTCGACTGCCAAAACCCACAGAGAGTTCACAGCTTCGGACCAGTCGATTGGCCTTGGGGCAGTCGACTGGTATACCCCAAAACTAGTCGTTGGCTAGCTATTTGCTAGCCGTTGGTTAGCCGTTGGCTAGCATTTATAGCTGGGCCAGTCGGCTGCCCTAGGGGCAGTCGACTGGTGCGGGCTGGACAGCATGCGAGGTTGTCCTTTACTCCTATAAAAGGAGGACTGTTTGGCTTAAGCAACCTACGGTTCTTGTGTGTAACGAAGTGCTGCTAGTGCCAAGAGTCCTTAGCCCTTCCTCTAGTAATTACTTGCATCTTGTAAAGAGGAAGAGCACAAGATTGTAAAGGTTTTCTCCACCTTGAAGGAGGGTTTCATAGTGGAGGTGGTGAACTCGTGCGGATCCTTGGATTAGTCACCCTTTGTAACGCCCCGAAATTTCCCATATGAAATATTAGGAAATATATAAATTCATGAATATGAAATATGGTGAAATTCATGAAATAGTATCATGAAATATTATGAAATATTATGAATTCGTAAATATGAAATATTATGGAATTCATGAAATAGTATCATGAAATATTATGAAATATTATGAATTCATAAATATGAAGTATTATGGAATTCATGAAATAGTATCATGAAATATTATGAAATATTATGAATTCATAAATATGAAATATTATGGAATTCATGAAATAGTATCATGAAATATTATGAATTCATAAATATGAAGTATTATGGAATTCATGAAATAGTATCATGAAATATTATGAAATATTATGAATTCATAAATATGAAATATTATGGAATTCATGAAATAGTATCATGAAATATTATGAAATATTATGAATTCATAAATATGAAATATTATGGAATTCATGAAATATTATCATGAAATATTATGAAATATATGAATTTATGGAATATAATTAATATTAGGAGATTTCATGATGGGCTTGGCTTAATGGGCTTGGATTAGTGCAAAATGTGATAAAAAAGAAATATAGAAGGGAGGAAGCAGGGATTGAACCTTGAACCTCCTAGTTGCACTAGCCATGTCATAACCAATGCACCAAGCCATGCTTCTTGTGGAGAGAATAGGAACATGCTTGTTAAAGCGAGGAAAGTGAAGAGACATGTCTCTTCATGAGAAAAGTATAAATAAGGGAAAGGGAAGTTGGAATAACTTCCTCTTCTTCTTCCTCTTCACTTCTCCACCGAAACTCAAGCTTTCCCCTTCTCCATTTTCGAAAAAGAAAACCTAGGGTTTCAACCTTAGGGTTTGGAAAGAAGGAGATCTCACCCAAGGACCTTGCTCTCTCTACTAGGGCCAAGGGTTCTATAGAAGTACTAGGAAGGAGAACACTCACCTTCCTTCAACCAAGGGCATCTTAAGAAGTTAGAGAAGGAGAAAATCAAGCGAAAGGATGTAAGTATCCTCTCGCCTGCAGTGTAATGGTTTATGCATGTTTTCCTTGTGTTCTTGTTTTCGAAAATGGGAGTTCCTCCCTTATAAGACTTTCGGCCACCACCATGAAATAGGTTTTGGTTGCTTCTTGATGCATGAGGATATCCCTAGGAACTTAGGGTATGGATGTATGTTGTTTTCCAAATTTTTGAGAGGACACAAATTAGGGTTTGGTACCCTACATGTTTCGGCCAAGAGGGAATAAGCAAGGGCTTTTGGGTTGGTTGCTATCCTATTGTGTTCCCATGATTAGTATTGTAGATAAAGTATTTGTGTAAATGTTTGTGTAAAGATTGAATGTCAAAAACCTAGCCTACCCTACCCTACAAGTTTCGGCCAAGGCAATGAATTAGGGTCAAGGAGAGTTGAATTATCCTAGAAAATATTCATGCTTAGTGTATGGTGTGATATTGTATACAAGATGTTTGTATCATTGTTGTGTGAATGATTAATGCAAAAGTCCTAATATTTCCCTACTCTTGAGGTTTCGGCCAACCCACTAGGACTAGGGTTTGTAAAGGTCAAACTACCCTATGATATATGTTTATGGTTGGGGATGATCATATGTATATGTATGTGGTGTTAAATGGAAGGGTTGATATGTAAACCTTAATTGTTAGCATGCTATGATATGTTTATGTATGAGGTGTTTGAATGAATGTATGTGTGAATATTTAGTTCAAACCCTAATTTTCCCTATACTTAAGTTTCGGCCAACCCTAGAAGGACTAAGGTTTAGGGTTGTATAATTATCTCATGATATGCTTTATGTTTAATAAGTTGCATGAATAATATGTGAAGGCTAAACTACCCTACGGGATATGATTATGTTTAGCAAAATAATATGTATATGCATGTATGAAATATGATGTATGTATGAACATGTATGGAATATGATATATATATGAACAAGTATGAAATATGAGGTATGTATAAACATGTATGAAATATGATGCATGTATGAACAAGTATGAAATATGATGTATGTATGAACATGTGTGAAATATGATGTATGTGTGGACATGCATGAAATATGATGTATGTATGAGCATGCCTTATAGCCCATGGGGCACACTTATGAAATTGCATGTGATATATTAAAATGCTTGAAGGGATACTCAAATAAGTATGGGATCAAGAGCACCCCTTATGTTGTGTGGTGTGTCCCTACGGGATCATGAGCACCCTTGAAGAGTGGTGTGTCCCATAAGAGTGAATATGGAGTATTCCTTAGCATATATGTAAAAGCATGATAAGTATTTTACTTTTTAAGTTGTGTACCCGACTCGTAAGGGGGTCGTCAAATAAATCCGGGGTGCATGTTAACGTGGCTCCGGTAGGACGGAAGGGTCCTGCTCTAATGACTTGGTGGCTCGCTACCCCAATTCATTAGGGAACGCGCAATAGTTCCGCGCGATAGTTGGTACACAACAGGGCCCAATATGATATGGATGTATTTTTAAGTAATACCATTATGGAAATGTTTTGAAAACATTCATTGAAAATATTTGTAATATGTGAAGAGTATGCTTAAGGTACTTGATATTGCATGTTAGAAACTTAGATGTTTAATATGCTTTGATGAACTCATGCTTATGATTTATTATGTGTACATGTTATGCTTTCGTATGGTTTTAGCGAGTAGGACAGGATCCTTACTAAGCATTTATGCTTACTAGTTTATATGTTATCTTATGCTGCAGATAAGGGTAAGGAACCCTTAAACTAAAGGAAGAGGCAGGAGGCTGAAGATGTGTGGGGTGGTGGCTCGGGAAGAAAAGACTTCTATATCTACATATGCTTATGTTATGCTCCTTGACAATAAGTGTTAGTGATTAGGATTGACATGGCATGATAGTGTTTACCTTGGAGGTCTCTTATACTTGATTATGTTATGAGTTACATTACTAGTGATATTATCATGTTGTAGAATGACTTTGATAGTTAAACAAGCATGCTTAGTCCTTTAGCCCTTGCGTTGTTGTTTTAATGCCATGCTAGAAGAAAAAAAAGTATGATTAATTATTACGTAACCCCGCCCCAAGAGTAGATACAAGGGCGGGCGTTACACCCTTAGCAGTGGATACCAAATAAAACACTGTGAGTTAGCATTGTTTGTATTCTACATATTGTATTATGCTAACCGTCTTGTAGAGAAAAGCCGAGCCATCGATCCTAACAAGAGGGAGCTGACTCTAAACCCTTAACTGAGAAGGTTCAAGAAGGAACCTCTAATCAAGTTGAAAAACTTGAGAATGAGAATTCCTCCCTGAAAACTCAGGTTAAGGATCTTAGATCAGCTTTAGAATGATTCACTTCTGGTTCCAAGGGTCTTGACATGATTCTTGGAAAACAGAAGTCCGTTCTAAATCGATCCGGACTAGGCTATAGAACCAAATCTAGACAAAGATCCTACTTTGCTGTATTGAATCAGTCCAGAAATAAAGTTCAGGCATGGATACCTAAACTGTACCTGAACAAACTAACTGGATCAAATCAGTATTGGATCCCCAAGGACAAGATTCACATCTTGCCTAACCATTACCGTGGCTTTAGTCCAGGGGGAGCCAAATTAAAAACTATATTTATTGTTAGATAGAATTTAATTCTTGATTGCAAATTGCTTGTTTGATTGTTTATTTATTTTCTGCAATTTACCATGCTTAGACATAGGAATGGTTAGTTTAACGACTGAACAAACTTAACTGAAACTTGACAACATAGTATTGGGTGGAGGTGAGATGATAGTACGTTAGGGAAACCAATTCTAATAAGGTCAAGTATTTTTTACTTGATCTCTTTAGACTGGTGAAACTAGCAGAAGCTACCGATCCAAGACCCAAACTAGTTAGACCAGAATTTTTCAAAGATTAATTTTGAAACTGAAATTTCATTAAAAGGCTTTGTCAAGGAAAGGGTTGATGATCCTGTTGGGACCGGGTGCATGTTGACAAGGATACGGGTTCGTAAAATTTTAAATTTTTACGTGCAGCGGAAGAGTTAGCATAAAATAATTTCTCAAATTATTCTAACCACGTATCTAGCATGCAACCTTATGGTGTGTGGACATGATCATAAAATAAAATTTTGCGAAAAAATAAACTAATTTACTTTGTACCTCGCGTAACTCGAAGAAAGGGATGAGATCTAACCGTAGCGTCCCTTGGAAGCTCCGCCTCTATTCGCGTCCACGCCGAGTTCTCTTCGGGATGACTTCGCAAAGTCACGAGTTTTGTGCCGATGAGAACTACTAGATTCTCTAAAGGCACAATTAGAAGATCAAGAGATAAGAAGGAAACTAACCACCAAGTTAACGGAATCTCAATTCCGGGAAAGGAAGGAGACGCGATTCACTTCTTCTTCTTCGGGGTCTTCTTGGTGGATGATGCTCACGCCCACCTTGGGATTTACGCCGGCCCTAGGGGAGGAGAGAGAGTCGGCCCTAGAGAGAGAGGGGCGCCGACCCTAGAGAGAGAGAGGCGTGTAGAGAGAGAGAGAGGGAGCAATTAATCTCTTGATTAATTATTGGAATTAAGGGCTTGCCTTTGGTTCCTTTATATAGTAGCATCTCCCTTGCTAAGTCTCCCTCTTAACGGAATTTTCATAACAAATTTATCCTATAAATTCTCTTATGAATTATTCTGTTTAAACCAAGTTTTATTATAACTAAATTTATAATAAAACAAATATATCTCTCATTTTATTATGGAATAAATTTTACAAGAAATTTATAAACTTTCTTATTATGGAAAAATCAATTCATAATTGATTTTATACAATTAAAATAAACCATTCCATGGATTATTTTAATTTCCATAAAAGAATAAATTTCTATAAATTTATTTATATAAATTTCTTTACACAAATTTATTTATCCATAATTTATAAAACAAATCACGCTAGATTTATTTTATCAATTAAACCAAATAAATTGGTTTATCCCCATTAATGTGGCCGGCCAAACCAAAGGGGGTTGGCACCCTCTTTGGCCGGCCAAACCGAGCCGAACCGCCGCGAATTAAACTCATTTAATTCGCCCAATAAGCCTTTAAAAGACTTAGCCATTTTAAGTTTCCGTTGCGCCTCTAATTAACTCAGATTCGACTTATTTCTCTTGATTGGAAAATCTAATTTTCAACTCGTTTTAAATCCCTCGGATTACTCGTAGTGCGTGTGACTAAATAGGCTTTCGATTTATGTTGGCCGTCTATAATCAACCAATTATAGAACGATCATGAGTGGCACCTAGTAGTACATCATGACCCCCAATTAATCGAAAGATCAACGGTTTGACCTCAGAAGTAATTCTGAAACCCTTCAGCAGCTCTAATGAATCGTGCCCCATTCCCTTCACCATCTTATACCCACTTGGTTCAGGACATGGTCTGTTTGTGTCAGTCCCCACTAGACTGACTACGTCACACCTAGCCCAAGTAGTGTCTTTCTCGTCCTTTGGATTTCTAATTACTCTCATGTATTTAAGAGACTCACACTCTAAACATGATATGCTCTGGCCAGAGGCTTTGAGTAACAATCCGACGATAGGCCTGGGTATACATCTCCTCGCAAGGAGTGGTGAATCCTTTGTAGGTTGTTCAAACATCTTCGGGCACTTCGGCTTATACCCAATCATCCTGGGTCCACACCTCCTTGGAGATGCTTGCTTAAGATGTTAAAGTATAAGTCTCCATGACCAAGATGACTTGAACACCGCAAGTCAAAGGAACATCGCACTTAAGCTGCAGTAAGAACTTCATTGACAAATCTATATAGATTACCATATGAAGTTTTACAGCTAGTCACTCCAATGAACTAGTTCCCTTAACTAGCATCCATGTTTATCTCCGGACATCCCAATGTCACCAGCCAGTGAGAATCAGCTGATTAGAGAATAACCCATGCTAGTCTCAACAGAATTGATAGTGTCCATTTTTATCAATTCATCGACTAGGGATATTTTCAATACTTCACATTTGCACAATTAGAGATAATCACTAGTTGTGATCCCATCACAAATTCTCTTATGCTGTGAGTTGTATTGCGGACATTCAGTAGATGAGTTTAAGATCCCAATCAAATACATAAACATGTATACTCAAATAGTGAATTATCATTTATTAAAATAAATGTTTACAATCATTAGGCGATTGCCTTAGGACACTTCTCTCATATCACTAACAGATCGTATAAGGCTACGACCAAAGAAGGCCTAGTGCCTCGCCAAGACCTTGAAGCCAATTTTTGAAATTCAAATTCAAATTATTCTTTATCAAATCCAAATCTAACACAAATTATCAGTTAGGTGTAGATTCAATCATTTCTTTTCAAAATAAATTTAATTATTTTCAAAAATTAATTTAAGGTTTTCAAAATAATTTTTCAAAATAATTTTACTTATCAGAACCTGTCTCACAAAACCTGTAAGGCTAACATGATTGAAAACCCTAGATTGGGTGAGACAGTAAAATTAAACTCAATTGTAATTCCTTTAATACCTATATTGTGGTTTAATCCTGTAGTTCAGAATGTAGCCAAACCATGGTCAACGTAGTCAAACCATGGTCAACATAGTCAAACCATGGTAAAAGCAGTCAAACCATAGTCAAAGCAGTCAAATCATGTAAAACCATGGTCAAACCAACTAAACCATGGCCAAACAATGACAAGACATCAAATTTGTCACTTCCTACACACCCCGGGTGCCCGTGACTTCTCGGGCGCCCCCCCCCCCATGCCTTTATCTTCTCTCACAGAAAAAAGCTGCCTCTGACCCTTGACCAGGGCGCCTGGAACCACGCGGCGCCCCCATATCAGTCAAAGCAGCAAAAGCTGCAAAATCACCCTGACCGGGGCGCCCGGGCCACTACGGGCGCCCCCAACAGCCCTAGTCACTGCCAATGGCAGAGACCACTGTTCCGGGCGCCCGGGAGCTCCGGGCGCCCGGGAGCTCCCGGGCGCCCCCAATGACCTGCCTATAAAAAGGTATCCGAACCCTTTCTTCTCCCCACACCAAATACCATCCTCCTTCCTCACTTCCTTCCTTCCAAGGAGATCAAGTGACACTTGTGCTTCCTCAATCTCAACCATGCCTCCCCGGTATGATTTTTTTTACATCTAGAATTATTTTCTTAATTCATTCCTTTTAGAATTATTTTCTTAATTCATTCCTTTTAGAATTATTTTCTTAATTCATTCCTTATAAATGCATCTTTCTTAACTTAGAAAACGCTGAGCAAACCAAGCAAACCCCAGTACCGAACCGAGTCCCGGCCCTAGGTTCCCTACTCTAGAACTTTGTAATAAGTTTGCTCGAACAACCTATAAGCCTATCAAAACTAGCTATCTAAATAGACACTTCTTCACTCAATCTTGTCCTTTATCCATGAATGTTATAAATTTTTATCAACTAGAGAATCTAGTCTTCTGCACTCATTCAATTATCACAACTTTATGTGTAGAATTCTATAATAACATAGTCAAACAGAACGATCTCACATTTTTCACTACTGTTCAAGGGATACTCTTGTCTATCACCCCTACCTTACTAAATCGATTTCTTGGACTACGACCTTCCCAGTCCACCTTTTGTTGCTATCCTCCTAGGGATCCTCCATTTGATGCTCCCTACTCCCACATTACTCTAGACACTCTCCACTCCTATTTCTATAGGGAAGCTAGACTCCCCATAGCTAGACGATTTCAGTCCGTTGACTTTCAGGCCCAGGACTACGCCCTGTACAGAGTCCTGGTCCACTGTATTTTACCACTATCCACTAGAGATATCGCGACCATGTGACCTTTTCATGCCTTCCTTCTATATGCCCTGATCCATCATCTTGACATTGACATTGGACTACACATCTTTCATACTATTCTGCATGCATCCAGTGTTACGACTCAGGGACGGGTGCGCACTCCCTTCGGCCACATCATCACCTCCCTCCTTCATCACCACGGTCGTGACATTACCTTGGGTGAAATAACCGCAATGACCGATTTTGATGAGATAGGGTTTAGGAACATCTCTTTAGCTGGTCTAGAGGTATCGGCCACCGGGGTTTTGAGTTGGAGACGACAGCAAGCTGGGGCTCCGATCGACTCCGACGAGGAGATAGACGTTGACGTTGCTGATCTCGCAGCAGAGATACGAGACCATATAGACCAGCCTCCACCACCGACCATCGACCAGCGCTTCGCACAGATGCAGACGGAGATCCACAGTCTTCGAGAGGAGGCCGAGGCCTATCACTTAGAGCAGATGGACGCTCGTAGAGCCGATCGAGAGGTGGCCGATGCACGATACATTGAGATGATGTCGCTTCTCAGAGCATGGCAGCCTGGCTCATCTGACCACCCTGACCCGTCTTCATAGTTAGACTATTTCAGCCGATGCATTGTATTAGTAACTAAAACTTGACTTATGTTTGACTCTATTGGACCTCTGTTTGACTAGTTAACCTATTTTGTTGTACTACTTATTTGACTTGAGTGTCTGATCATTACTATGCTTGGTAGAATAGATTTAGTCTACTGTTTGTTTTCTTACTCATTTTAAAATCAGCTTTGAAAATTGTTAAATTCTTTTAAAATCAGCTTATATTCAGTTTTGAAAAGTTTTAAAATAAATTTTTTGACTTAGTTTTATTTTAAAAAAACTACCCCTTTCAAAACTAGGGCTTTTTTCGCAAATGGACTTAGCCTAGGCCCTAACCCTAGAAATGCATGCACCTATAGATTTAGAAGCCAACATCTCACAAGCACCTTAGGGTACTTTTGATTGATAACCTAGAATGGGTTGAGATGCTTAAGTCTTTGCCTTAATTCAAGATGCTTTAAGTCTGTGCATCTGCAGTAATTGGGGCACTAAATACAACTTACACAGTAATCAAGTTAAGTGTCAAGTTTAGAAAATCTAATTTGAACAGAACACTTAACTTGACTAACCCTAGCGAAAATTACTGTTTATAACAGTTAATAAGTAGCTAATTGGGTTAGACAGGACCCTAAATGAGAAAATTGAAACTGATTTGGTTTAGTTCATATCCTGAGTTGGCTCAACATAGCAAATTATGCAATTTATTATTTCTTATGCAATTTATTTATCCTGTTCTTGCTTTATTTATTTTTGATATATGGCAAAGGGGGAGAGATAGGAAAGGAAAGAGTTTAAATTTTTTTTTCCTTTATTCAAAAAAGTACTTAATTCATTTTCAAAAGAACTTAAGTTTTTAAAATTTTCCTAAGTACTTAAGTTTTCAAAATTTTCCTAAGTACTTAAGTTTTCAAAACTTTCCTAAGTACTTAAGGCTTCAAAATTTTCCTAAGTACTTAAGGCTTCAAAATTTTCCTAAGTACTTAAGGCTTCAAAATTTTCCTAAGTATTTTAAACTTAAGTTTTCAAAAACTTTCTAAGTATTTTAAACCTTTTTGAGTACTTTAAACTTAAGGCTTCAAAATTTTTCTTAGTACTCAAACTTAAGTTTTCAAAAACTTACTGAGTACTTAAACTTAAATGTTTGAAAGCTTCCTTAGTACTCAAAGTTAAGTTTTCAAAATCCTTCGTAATACTTAAACTTAAGTTTTCAAATTTATCTAAACTTAAATTTTCTATAGGTATAAATTTTCCAAAGTGCACAACCAAATTTATTTTGGAAAATATGTTTTTGTCACTAAGTAAAATTAAATCGATCTTTAGACTTAGTTTCAAAAACCCCACCAACTTTTGATAAATCTAGGGGGAGATTCCTTCCAGAGGGAGGGAACAAAGTTTCATTTTACTTGTTCTGATTTACTTAACTTTTTGAACCAGGGTTGCCATAAATCAAAAAAGGGGAGATTGTTGAGGCAGAAAGCACCCAAGTCAAACCTGTGTTTTGATAATGGCAACAGGGTTTAAAAGTTAAGGTATAATGTTTATCTAACAGGTTACTCGGGTGTGTAGGCAAAGCCCTAGCAAAGGACTGCTAGGCACTGGCGAAGGAATGCCAGGATACAAAGCCCTAGCGAAGGACTGCTAGGCACCTGGCGAAGGAATGCCAGGGTACAAAGACCTAGCGAAGGAAAGCTGGGCACCAGGCGAAGGACAGCTTGGTACTGAAGACCTAGCGAAGGATAGCTAGGCACCAGGCGAAGGACAGCTTGGTACTGAAGACCTAGCGAAGGATAGCTAGGCACCAAGCGAAGGACAGCTTGGTACTGAAGACCTGGCGAAGGACAGCTAGGCACCCGGTGAAGGAATGCTGGGCAAAAGTCCAACCGGAGGAGCCGGTTGGCATCAGGTACATTATCCCGAGAGGAGTAGGTGAGGACGCGTTCCCCGTCGAGGGAACAGTAGGCGTCGGTTCGACCTAGGGCTCCATTTTGGAGGCCCAAAGTCAGAACCAAGACAACTAAGGTTGTATAAACTAATACTCTATTGCT
The DNA here is from genome assembly GCA_024364735.1 of Boesenbergia rotunda. Lineage (NCBI taxonomy): Eukaryota > Viridiplantae > Streptophyta > Magnoliopsida > Zingiberales > Zingiberaceae > Boesenbergia > Boesenbergia rotunda. The sequence continues at coordinate 123,094 of JAGFNQ010002029.1, read as the reverse complement.
CTGTACTTGTTTTGGACTAACCCTGGATGCAGGACCGAAGGAACGAGTGTCTGCAGCTCAAAGAGCCTCAAAGGAGTGAGGCAGCAGCTGACCAAGGTTCCCGGAGTGTCCCGGGCGCCCCCAAGGTGAACACCAAACAAGGTAAAGCAAAATGAGCTTCGGCTGCTTATGGGCAGGGCGCCCCCATGCTCTCGGGCGCCCCCCTGCTCCCGGGCACCTCGGATGGTCCGAGCGCCCCCAGTTGAAGCTAACAAAGCAGAACCCAGCGAAGCAACAGATAAGAGATGACCCGGTCAACCCGGGCGCCCCAGCATTCCGGGCGCCCCCGTCAAAGCCTGATCCCGAGTTTTAAGGGATCAGAGTTGACCGAGAGGGAATCGGATCGGCTGACACGTGGGGGGGGGCGTCCCCAGGGGCTATAAATATGCCCTCGACCCCAAGGCTTCGAAAAATCACTTCTTCCAATACATTCACGCTCTTCTGCTCCCGCGCTCTGCTCCGGAAACCTCCCGACTTGAGATACAAGCGCCGACGACGTCCTCCTGCTCCGAAAAGACAATCCACACTGGACGTCGGTAACGAAGAGCTTTCTTTAAAGTTTGCATTACTATACTTGTAATTCAATCTTGTAAACTAGTTTTGCGAAAATATAGAATTGCCCGTAGAAAACGGTCAACGACCGTGGGCCTTGGAGTAGGAGCCGACCGCGACTCCGAACCAAGTAAAAAACTTGGTGTTTGCGTGTTTGATTTAGATTTCTGCTGCGTAATTTCTCTAGCTGATTAATCCGAACGTTTTACGATATTCACCCCCCCTCTATCGTTTCTCTCGATCCAACACAATATCCCTATCCTGGATTAGTCTGATATCTTCTAACCATGCTCACAACAAAGCAGATATCCGGTATCGTGCATAGCATAGCATACATGAGGCTTCCCACAGCCGAAGCATAAGGAACCACCTTCATCTCCTCTATCTCCTTTGATGTATTAGGACAAATCTTCGTAGATAGGGGTACTCCATGCCGAAAAGGTAGAAAACTTTTCTTGGAGTTTTGCATGCTAAAACGAGTTAGGACAGTGTCTATGTATGAAGCTTGATATAAGCACAACATCCTTTTCTTGCGATCCCTTATAACCATGATCCCAAGGATGTGTCTCGCTTCTCCCATGTCCTTCATAGCAAACTGTTTGGACTACCATACCCTTACGTCTAATAATACTTTGACATTATTGCCAATGAGCAAAATATCATCTACATATAGTACAAGAAATACCACTACGTTTCCGTCACATCTCTTATATACACAAGACTCATTCGGACTTTGAATAAATCCATTACTGGATTACCTCATCAATCCGGATGTTCTAAGATCATGAAGCTTGCTTCAATCCATAAATGGACCAATTAAGCTTACACACAAGATGCTCTTTGCACTTTGCAATGAATCCCTCTGGTTGTTTCATATAGATGTTTTCCTTAAGACTTCCATTAAGGAAAGTTGTCTTGACATCCATCAACCAAACCTCATAATTCATATGAGCGGCAATAGATAAGAGAATCCAGATCGACTTAAGCATGACTACCGATGAAAAGGTCTCCTCATAATTGATACCCTCTTTCTGAGTATACCCTTTCGCAATAAGCCTTGCTTTTAATGTCTCTACCTTCCTATCTGATCCTCTCTTTCTCTTGTAGATCCACTTGCATCTAATGGCTTTTACACCATTGGGTGGTTTTACTAGCTCCCAGACATGATTAGAATCCATAGATTCTATCTCAGAATTCATCGCTCTTTACCAAGATACTGCATCTTTATCTTGGAGTGCCTCGTCATATATCGAGGGATCAGGTTCATGTTCACCAGGGACCAAGTCCGAAGACTCTCCCAAGAACATGAATCTATCGGATTGTCTAACAACCCTCCCACTATGACGAGGTACTACTTGTGTATCCTCTGTGACACGCGGTGCAATTACTTGTGGTATGTCCACTTGTACTGTTGGTACTGAAGTTGGAGCTTCCCTCTCAATTCCTCAAGAATAATCCTACTCATGGGCTAGTGATTCATCACATAGTCTTCCTCTAAAAATCGGGCATTCGTGCAAACGATCACCCTCTGATCTTTAGGACTATAGAGCAAACCACCTTTCGTTCCTCTAGGAGAGCCTACGAACAAGTGTACTTCTGTACGAGTCCTATTCCTTCGCTCCCCCACATCATTTTGCTAGGGTGTACCAGGTGCCGACAATTGGGATTAGATCCCAGCCTCTGATAAGTAATTCCTAACTTCTCCCAAGAGGGACTCACCACCACGATCATATCGTAGTGTCTTGATACTTTTACCTTGACGTTTCTCCACATCAGTCCTGAATTCTTTGAAAGTGCCAAAGCATTCAGATTTGTGGCACATCAAGTAAATGTATCCATACCTTGAATAATCATCAATAAAAGAGACGAAATATTCAAAGCCACCTCTAGCCTGGATACACATGCGACCACACAAATCAGAATGAACCAATTCTAACACATCTTTGGCTCTATACCCCTTGGCCTTGAAAGCCCTCTTGGTCATCTTACCTTCCAAGCAAGATTTACAGGTTGGGAAATCTTCCACCGCCAATGAACCCAAAGGTCCATCAGCTATCAATCTTTGAATCCTACTCATGTTAATATACCCTAACCTTAGATACCAAAGAACCATCCTTTTTCTCCGAGGGTGTTTCTTGGCCTGCATCTCATTAAATTTATTAGATTTAAAAAATTTCTTGAATTTTCTTACCATGTATGATGTATCTTCATCTTCTGAAGACTCCTCCTCTTGTTGAATCTTTCTTATGCTTAGGGCAATGTTGTCCACCTTTCTACCATTTCCTGCGCACCGAGACTCATGAAGTTTAATGTTGAAAACAATTATTTTAAGGTTCTAACCTCAAGATCCATAGAGATGAATTACGCGTCTTTACAGAAGTCCAGTCTGGGGTTCGTGGGAATGCATTTAAAGCATACCTCTGTGCATCATGGCTTGTTATTGTTTCTCCAAGGTTCTTAAGTCGTGTTATCGGCTCTTAGAGTTTGGCGTGCTGCTAGGCAACTGATTCTCTTTTCCATTCGGAGGTTGCTGATTTAGTTGCCGAGTAGATCACGTTTCACCAATTTTGTTTCAGATGTTCCTTCGTGAAGTTCCAGGAACATTTCCTAAAGTTCCTTCACTGATAGGTAGGTCCCGATTCGGTTGACTTCTTGTGCTAGTAGAACAGTTAGCAGATGTAATTCTACTTTCTTGCTTGTTATAACATATGCTTTCTCCTATTTTGTCCATAGATTCTGGTCTTTGTCTTTATTTTCGATGTCTTTAGGGGTTACAAAATCATTTTTTATAATTAATAAAAAATCAAATCTGTTTAAAAAAATGCCTACATCTTACACTTCCAAGTCACGAACACCCCCTCAAACATTGGTGGGTGGATGGCTGGTCCGACCATTTTGTAAGTTAATTCAGATGGCCGGTTAGTCCTCTTAGAGCATCCTAGCTCTGATACCAATTGAAGGTGATTGTGTAGTCTGCAAGAGAGGGGGTGAATTATCGCTGTAAAATATATGACTATCTTTTGTTCTTGCTCAACAAAGATGTTAGTTAATTTAAAAAGCAAAGCATAACATATAGAAAATATGACATAAATAAATGAGGCACACAGATATTTACTTGGTTGCAAGCAGGATAGTTGGTAATCCAAGACAAGAATAACGTAAACCCTAGATGAAACTCCTTGAGGGCGGAGAAGCCTCTTACAAAATTAGAACTCAGAGAACAGTGGAAAACTATAAAGAAATTCATTTACAATGCAATTGTTTATTTAGAATTGTTGTCTGGGGGCCTAATTATAGTCTCGGTCAACTTTATCCAAATGCTGATGTGGCACAATAGGGTTGCCCGAGTGCTTGGGGGCGCCTGACACGTGGCCTAGAAGTTTATTCGATTCGCAACATTCGCAAATGGTTGAGTTGTGGATAAAATCACTTCTCAAGCGCCTGTATGCACTACGACGCCTTAGAATAGGGGCACATGAGTGCATAAGGGTGCCCTCATTGACGGGTGATAATTAGCATTTTATGTCATTTTATTTGCTCATTTATTTAGCATTTTTATCCTCTCGTACGTTTAAATCATGTTTATATCATATTTTACGATTAGGATTTATTTTTGGAGCTCGTTATAATTTTCTCTAAATTTTGGTATTATTTCATGATTTTTGTAGGGAATTAAAGATTGGACCATAGACCAAGGCTTTGTTCAATTCAAATGAAGATGGTTCGATTCAGCCAACCCAATTTAGACCCAAGAAGAGGCTGGACTGGTCTGGACAGGGTTGAACCGAACTGCTTTGTCAGAAATGGGCTGCTGGGCTAAACCAAAAAGGTTGGGCTCAAAAGGGATCCGGATTGAACCCCAGATGCGGACTCGTATCTCACTCTCGGTCGGCTCCCACACGCAGCTACGCTCAACTCTCTTCACATAGACGGTATCCGCATATCCAGGGCTCATCTTCTTGATTGGACTCACGCAGGGGACGAATCTTCTTCCTCCATCTCCTCACCACCAAGGGGGTCGGCGGCAATCTTTCTCCTCTCCATCTCGCCGCTGACCGACCTCCACCTCAACCTCATCTCCTTCTTCACTGCGGCCACCAACCTCACGCTAGAGCAGAGGAGGAGTCACACAAGCCACATCCGCAACCCTAGCACACCTTCCATCTATCCCGATCAGAAACCCTAGTCGGCTATCTTCTCTTCTTCACCTCCACTTCTCCTTCTTCTTCACTCCTCACCCGCAAACCCTAGCACCGCAACTCATCCATCGCAGCTTCCTCTTCACAGCCGACCGGCAGCTACGTACAGCCTCCGGCCAGCAGCTTTTATCACTCTTCCGGCAGCACTTCTTCTCATTAGCCAGCAGCTTCTTCTTCATCCAATTTCCAGTAGCTACTCCCATCACAGCAGATGAGATTGCATTTCACAGCAGTTTCCCTTTTCCTTTGATGTTTTGGTGTGAAAATTTGATCTAATTTGATGTTTGTATTGATAGATGAATGCTTGTGTTCATGCTTGATTCCCCATATTAGTTTGCACGTACCTTTGTTACTTTGATTCATGCTCGTAAGTTGTTTGACAAAATGCTTATTCCAATAGTTAGGTTTAATTTCTTGTATTTTATTTTGCTTAATCCTTTCTTGTCTGATCCTGTCAATTTCATTAAGTTTTTATCTTTAATTGAATGCAACTAGATTAGTGTAGGTTCCGTTAATGCTTTACCTTATGTTTCTTTTAATCTTCTGGCAAGTGTAGTTATGATAAATTAGATTTCCTTACCTGCATTGTCTTTCATTAATTAGAACTAGATTTCATACTTGCTTTGCTATTTTATTCCGTAGTTTTAGCTTTCAAATCCAAACCTCAGTTTCATATCCAAAATCTAAAAGTAATAATTTGGAATCCTAGGATTATTAACCTATCATTATATTCCTTGAGAGAGACAACTCAAGTTACTCTATACTACATTAGTTTAGAGGAGTTTGATACTTTAATTGTATTTGAAACCGTAATACGACTAAAACGGTTATCAAATTTGGCGTCGTTGCCGGGGAGCTGTAGTGGTGTTTGATAATTTTAGGATTGTTTCTCTATTTTTCCACAAGAAAAAAAAATTGTCATGTGCTTTAATGTTTATACATTCATGGTTTGATATTATATGTTCCTGAGTCTTCTAATCTTGTTCATTAGTGTTTCAGTGTAAGACCAGGATAATTCTTTCAGTTCAACATGGATTTCTACTCTCAACAATTTGGAGGCTTCAATGAATATCACAATTCAGGAATTGGGGGAGTGGAACACATATGCACTAATTGTGGCAGTTCATCTCATTCAGCTGCTATATGCCACCTCATCCAAGAGATTGCTAGATTTCCTCAAGAACCCCTGCATTCCCAACATCAATATCAAGATACCTATGATCCAGCTCCTAGCACCTATAATGATGACTGGGGCAATTATCCGACTCAATACTTTCAACCCCAACAGATTCCAGAGCAGCATGGGTATGAGGATACACAAAGTCAATTTACTGAGCAATATCCAGCATATCAGAACCTACCGGCATTCCAGGATGATCCTATGCCTTCATGGTCAAATCCGGAGTTTCCACTCACTTTGGAGCCCTTTGTCACTCAATTTCTTCAACAAAATGAGAGGAGTTTTCAGCAGTTTAGCACTCAGATTAGCACTCAGATTAGCGCTCAGATTCAACAACAAGAGAGAAATTTTTAGCAGTTTAGCGCTCAGATTAACACTCCATTTCAGGAGTATCTAGAAGACTATAGACAATTTCAGAGTAGGACTGATGCTTCCCTTCAGAACATAGCGCGACAAATTAAATAGATATCCTCCACCATTAGTCAGATGCAGACTGCAGGGACCAGGATCGATGTTCAGAGGGGATATTCTAGTTCGGATGATGCAGAGGAGGTATTAGCTACAGAGACAGCTGAGTTAGAGGTTGAATCTGATCCATTTCCAGTTGCAGATGACTCTATAGATGTAGGGGATTGCAGTGAGCCCCAGGGATCACCTGTTAGTAATATGAGAGAAGTGTCCTAAGGCAATCGCCTTATGATTGTAAACATTTATTTTAATAAATGAAAATTCACTATTTGAGTATACATGTTTGTGTATTTGATTGGGATCTTAAACTCATTTACTGAATGTCCGCAATACAATTCACAGCATGAGAGAATTTGTGATGGAATCACAACTAGTGATTATCTCTACATGTGCAATTGTGAAGTATTGAAATTATCCCTAGTCGATGAATTGATAAATACGGACACTATCAATTCTGTTGAGACTAGCATGGGTTATTCTCTAATCAGCTAATTCTCACTGGCTGGTGACATTGGGATGTCCGGAGATAAACATAAATGCTAGTTAAGGGAACTAGTTCATTGGAGTGACTAGCTGTAAAACTTCGTATGGTAATCTACATATAGATATGTCAATGAAAGTTCTTACTGCAGCTTATGTGCGATGTTCCTTTGACTTGCGGTGTTCAAGTCATCTTGGTCATGGAGACTTATACTTTGACATCTTAAGCAAGCATCTCTAAGGAGGTGTGGACCCAGGATGGTTGGGTATAAGCCGAAGTGCCCGAAGATGTTTGAACAGCCTACAAAGGATTCACCACTCCTTGCGAGGAGATGTATACCCAAGGCCTATCGTCGGATTGTTACTTGAAGCCTCTGGCCAGAGCATAACATGTTCCGAGTATAAATCTCTAGGAAACATGAGAGTAATTAGAATCCGTTGGACGAGAAAGACATTACTTGGGCTAGGTGTGACGTAGTCAGCCTAGTGGGGACTGACACACATAGACCGTGTCCTGAACCAAGTGGGTATAAGATAGTGAAGGGAATGAGGCACGATTCATTAGAGCTGCTGAAGGGTTTCAGAATTATTTCTGAGGTCAACCGTTGATCTTTCAATTAATTGGGGGTCATGATGTACTACTAGGTGCCACTCATGATCGTTCTATAATTGGTTGATTATAGACGGCCAACATAAATCGAAAGCCTATTTAGTCACACGCACTACGAGTAATCCGAGGGATTTAAAACGAGTTGAAAATTGGATTTTCCAATCAAGAGAAATAAGTCGAATATGAATTTATCAGAGGCGCATCGGAAGCTTAAAATGGCTAAGTCTTTTGAAGGCTTATTGGATGAATTAAAAGAGTTTAATTCGTAATGGGTTTGGCATGGTGTGGCCGGCCAAAGAGGGTGCCCACCCTCTTTGGTTTGACCGGCCACAATAAAGGAGGGAAACCAATTTATTTGGTTAAAATTATAAAATAAATCAAGCGCGATTTGTTTTATAAAATTATGGATAAATAAATTTATATAATGAAATTTATATAAAGAGATTTATTTTCATGGAAATTAAAATAAATCTTGGATTGGTTTATTTTATAAAATCAATTATGAATTGATTTTTCCATGATAAGAAAAATTTATATAATAAATTTATTCTTTTTATGGAAATTAAAATGAACCATGGATTGGTTTATTTTATTTTATAAAATCAATTATGAATTGATTTTTCCATGATAAGAAAAATTTATATAATAAATTTTTTGTGAAAATTTATTCCATAATAAAAGGGGAGATGTGTTTGTTTTTATTATAAAGTTAGTTATAATAAAACTTGGCATAATGGTATAATTCATAAGAAAATTATTAAGATAAATTTCTTATGAAAATTTATTCCGTTAAGAGGATACTTGGTGATAAAGAGGCTAGTATATAAAGGTGCAAAGGCAAGGCTTGGAAATCAATTCAAGTGATCAAGGATTCTTGCCTAGCCTCTCTTCCTCTCCTTCTCTCCCTCTCCCTCTCCAAGTGGGCGCCGGCCCTAGAAGTTCCTCCTAGGGTTGCCGTGAGCCAACTCCACTAAGAAGGCGCCAAAGAAGAAAAAGAAGCGGGTCGCGACTCCTTCCTTCCTTTTCCCGGAATCTTGATTCCGTTACTTGGTGGTTAGTTTCCATCTCTCTCTTGATATTCTAGTTGTACCTTTGGAGAATCTAGTAGTTCTTGTCGGCACGAAACTCGTGGCTTTACGAAGTCATCCTGAAGAGAACTCGGCGTGGACGCGAATAGAGGCGAAGCTTCCAAGGGACGCTACGGTTGGATCTCGTCCCTTACTTCGAGTTACGCGAGGTATTGAGTAAATTAGTTTACTTTCTGCAAAATTTTAATTTATGATCATGTCCAGACATCATAAGGTTGCATGCTAGATATGTGGTTAAAATAATTTGAGAAATTATTTATGCTAATTCTTCCGCTGCACGTAATTATTTTTAAAAATTATGAACCCGTATCCATGTCAACATGCACCCGGACCCAACATCACCTACATTGAGTGACATATCAGAAGATTCAGAGGATATGCATGAAAGTGTAGGGACTTGTATGGTGGAAGCAAGGACCCAAGAATCACCTCTTTTAGTTGTATGCCCACCAACACCTGAACCAGAGATGGAGCCTTTACCTAACCAGGAGGAAGTTATAGCTACATCAATTCTTGTAGAACCTTCAGGTATTTTTTAGCAAGACAAGGTAAGTATTTTTCCAAGTTGCTTAAAAAAATTCATAGAGGTACCTAGGGTTGATTTCATTGGCTGTGATGCACTCCTTGAAATATTTTATAGAGAGACTGATTGTATTTCATCTTTTTCTTATCCTGCATGTGTGCGGAAGGTATTTTCTTGTCATGGTTTTGCAGGGCGTCGTAGTCTTCTGGAGTGGGTGCTACAACTAAATAGACTCCAACCTCCAGGAAGGATTTCCAAAAAGCATCAAGAGGGAGGAGTTGCTCTTACTTTGACTTGTAACACTTCACCTCTTAAGTGGATTTTGTACCTGAATTGCCTTCGACCACCGGAACACACTTATGTGAAGTTGAAGTGTGGGGGAGCAGTGCACTATGACATAGATCACATGAAGAATGCACTCTCGACTACCCAAACCCCACCACTACTGTGATGGATTCAACTTCGAAATCGACTCCAGCCACCAGGAATAAAGGGGAGTTTGTTCCTTTTCTTTCCTTTTCTTATTTTTCTTTATGTTTATACTTGCATGTTTGTTTGCTTTCATACTTTGCATTCATACTTTGCTTACTCATTCTGCATTTTGTTTGGTTTTGAATAAATCTTGTTTGATTTCTAGTTGTATCTCCCTACATGTACCTTTATTATGCTTTGAGAATCATAAAAGATGGTTAAGTCTGACTATTGAGTTTTGGTTTCTTTCGTATGCTTGGGGACATTAATTGCATTTCGTCATTTGTTGTGGTGATGGATTCTATCTTGTTAGATTAAGCATGACATTTTATTGTTCACCTAGTGAGGATATTGTCATGTCTATCCTTAATCCTTTTATGTGTGATAGCATTTGTGATACTTGACACTCTAGAACTTGCTTTGATTCTTTTTGAAATTACAATAGTATAAGCTTACATGAATATGATGGAGGCAAACTTTCTTGTTGATCTCTTAGTTTTCCCTCTACTTTGCTCTTGTTACTAGTGAGCATTTCACCTATTGCTTTCATGTTTCATTATCTTTCCTGTGTCAGATCTTCTCATTGTCATTACTTTCTCACTGTCATATCTTTATGAGCTTATTCTTCCCTTGAGCATGAGAGCATAGGGTGATTGCATGATGAGTACATTTTTATTTGTCTATTATCAGCCTCTATTATTGTGAGTTTTAGATGTTATCATGCTTTGTTACTGTAACGACCCGTAAAATCCTCTCAATATTTTCGAAATAATAGAAAAAAAAAAGAAAAATTAGTACATGCACCAAGGATTGAACCTTGGACCTCTAGTACAACCATGCATGCTCTAACCAATTCACCTAGCAAGGGAGTGCTATGAGGGAATGAAGTGGATTTTTGTTAAGGCTTGGGAAAGAATGAAGAGACACCATGACTCTTCACTTACCCTCCTTAATGTGGCATAAAAGCATAAGAGAAGGAGTTACATTTCTCCTCTCTTCTTCCATCAAGCCAATTACTCTCCTCTTCTTCTTCCTCCCCTCCTAGCCGAAAATCCCAAGCCCCCTTCTCCCTTGGGAAAAGTTCACATAAGCCTCCATCTTGAAGATCTAAGGCCCTCTACAAGGATACAAGGACTAAGGAGAAGTTTAGAGACAAGGAGGTCCTCTTATTATTTTCTATTCAAAGTTTGTAAGCAAGATCAAGGAAGGTAAGACCCCCTCACCTGTGGTATGATAGCTTTCAAGATATTTATCATGATCTAAGTTTTATTGGCATGATATGTTGGAAAAATCCATGGTTAGGGCTTATGGAGGTTTCGGCCAAGCCTTGTTTGGGCTAGAAATCATGTTAAAGTCTTCCTTTATGTTTTCAAATGTTTACTCATGATAGGTTAAGCCTAAAAGTATGATTTTGGAAGTTTTGTAGCACCCTAGAAACCCCCTAGGGTTTCGGCCACATCAAGGTTAAGGGGCTAGGGTAAACTCCAACCTTCCCACGCATGATTAATATATTTCCTATGATACCTTATGGGTAATAATGGTGTTATATGAATTTCCCCATGGACTTGTTACCCTTCTAGGGTTTCGGCCAATCTATGTTTTAGGCCTAGGACTTGGGGTTATGTTCAATCAAGGGTTCAAATGATTTTTCTATGGCATGATATGTAAGGTAAGGGATGTTAATCATGATCTAGGCAAATTTTACATGGACCCATGGTCCCTTAGGGCTTTCGGCCAACACCCAAACCTAGGGTTTGGTTTGGGTTAAGGTCTCAAGAATGCATGTTTACAAGTTATCATGATGCTAATACATAGTTAAGCATGATGTAAGGATCTTCATGTTACTAAAATCTTAGTTTATGTGTTATATAACATGGCCTTGTATGGTGGATTTTATGTTATGTTTACTCATGAATATTTAGATCATATACCATGAATATATGTAATTGATGTAGGAGTATGTTATGGTAAATAGAATGATGCATGTATGTTAATAAATGCTCATAATGGATTTATGATTCATGAAGGTATATGCATGTTTTAGGATGAATGCCATGAACCCTAGGAGTATGCGTCATGTTTATATGTAGCTTACTATCCATGCTTTATGATGAATACTAGGATTATGTATGCTAGATGAAATGTATCATGTATGACGTGCATGTTTATTTATGTATAATGATCATGCAAGCCTTATGAACCAAGATGATGTTTATGACTAGAAACATGATTATGCATGTATATCCTATTTTATGAATAAAGAATGATAAGTATGAATGAAGATGATGGTTATGCCTTAAGTATGAATGATAAGTATGAATGATGAAGGCATAACGATGATATGAAATAAGTATGAATGATAAGTATGAATGACAAGTATGAATGATGAACCATGCATAGTTATTTTATTTTATGAATGTGGCTTGTACCGGACCGAAGTAAGGGTCCAAGGGATGGGCACCTTAAGAACGCCCCGGTTCTGGACTATCGAAGCTGTCCACGGTTCTGGCACTACGGAAGCTGTGCAACAGGGATGGGCACCTTAAGAACGCCTCGGTTCTGGGACTACCGACTATGCTGTCCTTACCCTAGTAGGTCGAGGCTAGCTACCTCGTATTTACTTAGGGATGCACGCTTATGATGTATGTATGTGGTACAAGCCGGGGACCCCAATGATGTTATGTTTATGCTAAGCATTTAAAAGTATGGTTTTAAAACTAAGCATCCTTATGTAGTAAATGCATTTGACTCATGCATACATCCATGTTATGCATCGCGCCAGGGTAAGTATGTTTTATGTTTATGCTTATGCTTATATCTCATGCTATATATGATAAGTATGTTTCATGTTCATGTTTGCCGAGAATTATGCCATGTATAAGTATGTCTCATGCTCATGTATGTTAAGAATTATACCACGCTATGTTCCATGCTCATGTATGTTAAGAAATATACCATGCTATGTTTCATGTTCATGTATGTTAAGAATTATGCCATGCTAAGTATGTTGTAGATCCATGGTTATGTTAGGAATCATGCTATGTAGTTGTTCATATGCTTATGACTTATGCCATGACTATGATTATGTTATCATAAGAACCATGCTATGCTTTGAAGGATCGATGTGGCGTGCAGAGGGGGGGTGAATGCACTTTTTCGGATCGTTGAACTTTGGCATCCACCCAGATGGGTGACTAGTCCAAGGATCCACGCCGCGAGCACCACTTTTCACTATAGAAAAGTCTCCTTTAGGTGGAGAAATCTTCACAACAAGAGCTTCCTCTTTACAGATGTAGAATTGAGATGGAGGAAGCAAGGAATCACTTTACAATTCGGCAGCACTTCGTTACTGTATGGAACGGTACAGACACGTGTAACGAGGCCTCCTTTTATAGGTGAAAAGGACAGATTCGCAGTCTGTCCAGACGCCCACCAGTCGACTACCCCAAGGGCAGTCGACTGGCCCGGCATTAAATGTCGGCCAACGGCTAGCAAACAGCTAGCCAACGGCTAGCAAACAGCTAGCCAACGGCTAGTTTTGGGGTATACCAGTCGACTGCCCCAAGGCCAGTCGACTGGTCCATGGCTGCGAACTTTCTGTGGGTTTTGGCAGTCGACTGCCTTCGGGCCAGTCGACTGCCCTGCCTCCCAGCTCAGTTCCAGCCACTTCAAACCTTCTCCTTCGCGTATGCCTTCAGGTCTGCTCCCTTGGCTCGCCCCTTGAAGTCCTCTTCCTCTGGCTATCGTCCCTCAGATGCGCACACAAGCCTTCCTTGGCTTGCCTCCATGCCACCCTTCACGTGTGCCCTTTGAAGTCCACTTCTCGGCTTGCCCTTGGAGCTCTCCTCCCTCGGCTCTCGTCCCTCGGATAGGTCCACCAAGTGTGATTCTCCAAGTCCTGTAAACTCAATCACACAAATCAAATATAACATAACACTCTAACTTTAAACTTATTCGCCCACACATCAAAACCATGATCTTCCAATCATTTCAAGGGCCGATTGCCTCAACAATCTCCCCCTTTTTGATGTGTGGCAATATGTTTAAGTTAGAGATAAATAACAGCAATAGTAATAGCAAAAGATAACAATTGAAACATTATGAGACATAATAAACCTAAGAGGTAACCTCCCCCTTATCCTATGTCCTCTCCACAGTTTCAATTCTAATCATATTCCAAGTTAAGTTTCCACTTAACAACATCAATAAGAATGTAAGACATATCCGAACCTAAGAGGTACCTCCCCCTTAATCCATGTCTTCTTTTCAGGTTTTAACCTTTCAAGGTCTAAGTTAGACAAAAATACCTAAAACTACCCATTTTAAGTCAAGATTCTAACTTAAACCACCCATTCTCCCCCTTTGACACCATCAAAATGATTGCCTCAAGCAACCAATCCCTATGGCATCAAGTGTGAGAATTATTGATTTCTAAATTTTCTTACAGCAGCTGAAAATTGTTGTACCAGTCGACTGCCCATAGGGCAGTCGACTGATACACTATCAGTCTGAATTTACAGGTTTCTGCCGAAATTCTGAAACTCCCAGAAAATTCCAAAAATTCCAAAAATTGTAAAATTTTGCGTACATGTTTGAAATGTTATAATCTATCAGGGAAAAATAAGAGACCATATAAAATTTCAAACATGCACATCTTTTGATAAAAACTCAAAAGTTTTGAAAAACACTACATGTTGTATAAACCTTTGAAACCAATTTTGCAAATTTGTGACTTTTAAAAGCATGGCACAATATGTAAAACATAAAATGGTTTTCAAAAGTTTAAAATGTCCAACTATGATCTTTGGCAAAGTGTCCATTGATTAAACACTTGCCTCCCCCATAATTGGTCTAGTTTTGATATTTTGATACTTTTAACGGTTCAACAATGTGCCACAAGCACAAGTGAGCCAAATGTATCATCCTAATGGATCAAGCACCCTTTTTCAAAGTTAATGTGTCCAAGATCATTCTATACTTCCACAAAGCACATTCCAAGGCCTCTTCTTAAGGATGTAAATTCCGATTCGGGAAGAGGCTTGGTAATGATGTCGGCTAGGTTCGACTTTGATTCAACATAGTGTAATTCTATGTCTCCCCTTGCCACATGGTCTCTAATGAAGTGATGTTTCACTTCAATGTGCTTTGTTCTAGAATGGTGAACCGGATTTTTAGTTAGGTTGATCATGCTTACATTATCACACAAGACTTTGACCTTGGTGTAATGTAGCTCATAGTCCTCTAAGGTGTGCATGATCCAAAGGAGTTGGGAAACACATCCACCCATTGCCACATATTCTGCTTCCGTTGTTGATAGGGCAACGCATGGTTGTTTCCTACTACTCCAACTAACTAATGAAGACCCAAGAAATTGACACCCTCCACTTGTACTCTTCCTATCTAACTTGCAACCCGCATAGTCCGAGTCGGTGTATCCAATTAGGTCAACATTTGGGGTTCTAGGATACCAAAGTCCAACATTTAGGGTTCCTTTCACATACCTTAGGATCCTTTTGACTATAATTAAATGGGACTCTTTTGCACAAGATTGGTACCTAGCACACATACCTACCGCAAAAAGTATGTCGGGTCTACTAGCGGTTAGGTATAGGAGGCTACCAATCATGCTCCTATATTGTTTAGAGTCTACCATTTTGCCTTCAAGATCACTATCCATTTTCACATTGGTTCCTATGGGTGTAGATGCTTCCTTAGTATGTTCTAAACCAAATTTCTTTAGCATCTCCTTAGCATATTTGGTTTGAAACACATGTGTACCTTCATTAGTTTGCTTAACTTGAAGGCCTAAGAAAAAGGTTAACTCTCCTACAAGACTCATCTCAAATTCATCTTCCATACACTTGATGAATTCTTGTAGGAGGTCATTATTTGTTGACCCAAAGATGATATCATCTACATAGACTTGGGCAACGAATATGTACTTATCCTTAGATTTTAGGAACAATGTAGGGTCAATTGTTCCTCTTCTAAACCCCTTAGACACTAAAAATGAAGAAAGCCTCTCATACCAAGCCCGGGGGGCTTGTTTCAATCCATACAAGGCTTTTCTTAATTTGAACACATGTCTTGGAAAGTTAGGGTCCTCAAACCCGGGGGGTTGTTATACATAAACCTCTTCCTTAATGATCCCATTTAAGAATGCCGACTTCACATCCATTTGATGAAGTGTGAACCCCATGTGAGCGGCATAAGCTAATAAAATTCTAATTGATTCTAACCTAGCTACGGGGGCATAGGTCTCATCATAATCTAATCCCTCAACTTAGTTAAACCCCCTAGCTACCAATCTAGCCTTGTTCCTAGTGATTTTACCTAGATCATCTAATTTGTTCCTAAAGACCCATCTAGTGGTTACAATGGTACAATCAGTGGGCCTAGGAACTAACTCCCAAACTTCACTCCTTTCAAATTGGTTTAGCTCTTCTTGCATGACCAACACCCAATCAACATCTTCCAATGCTTCATCAATGGTCTTTGGTTCTAATTGGGAGATTAGAGCTATTTGGCTAGTCTGATCCCTAAAGTATGATCTAGTCCTTATTCCTTGAGTGACATCACCAACAATTTGGTCAATGGGATGATCATGATGATGTCTCAAAGGTCTAGAGGTTGTAGGTGCATTTACTTCTTCTTCCTCATCCTCTAGGATGCTTCTTACTCCCTCTTGATCATTGCCCTCCAATTGTAGGTCTTGAAGTCTTTGGGCAAGGGGTTGGTCTTCTTCTATATCCTTATCAATTGAGGCCTTTCTAGGGTAGGTACTAGCGGTTTCATCAAATTTGACATTTGAGAACTCCTCAATCACTTTTGTCCTCTTGTTGTACACTCTATAACCCCTACTAGTCAATGAATACCCTACTAAGATTCCTTCATCGGCCTTTGACTCAAATTTTCTTAGGTCATCTTTGGTGTTTAAGATGTAAGCTTTACATCCAAAGACCCTAAAATAGTGGACTTGGGGTACCCTTCCATTCCAAAGTTCAAAGGGGGTTTTTCCTAAAAGCCTATGTACCAACACTCGGTTTTGAATATAGTAAGCGGTGTTAACCGCTTCGGCCCAAAAGTAGCTAGGAAGAGAGTATGCATTAAGCATAGTCCTAGCGGCTTCTTGTAGGGCTCGGTTTTTCCTCTCAACTACCCCATTTTGTTGAGGAGTCCTAGGGCATGAAAACTCATGCTTGTATCCATTTTTAACACAAAATTGTGTGAAGTTAGCGTTTTGGAACTCCCCACCATGGTCACTCATAATTCGGTTTATTTTGGTATTCTTTTCATTTTCTACCCTTTTGCTAAAACCTATGAATAAATTTAGGGTATCGTCCTTATGTTTCATGAATTGAACCCAAGTGAACCTAGAAAAGTCATCTACTATCACTAAGCAATACTTACTCCCTACAAGTGATGGAGTACTATGACAATCAAATAAATCTATATGTAAAAGTTCTAAGGGCAAAGAAGTAGTACTTAAAGTTTTACCTTTGTGTGATGCTTTTGATTGCTTACCCTCTTGACATGCATCACATAGCTTGTTCTTTTCGTACTTGATCATTGGGAGTCCCTTCACCAATTCTTCCTTGGCCACTCTTGTAATGTTCCTCATGTTTATGTGTCCAAGTCTTCGGTGCCATAACCACCCTTCTTCTTCTTTAGACATGAGACACTTAACAACATTGTTAGTAGCATAAGATAGATCAAGATAATACAAGTTTGCTTCTCTAAACCCTTCTAACATGATAGTGTTTGATTCACATTGTTTTATTACACATTTCTTATCATAAAATTATACTCTAAACCCAGCATCACATAATTGACTTACACTTAATAAATTGAACTTCATATCCTTAATTAAGAGTACCTTATGAATTGAAATAGTGGGAGATACCTCAATTGTGCCCCTACCAATGATCCTTAACTTTCCACTGTTCCCAAAGGAGACCGTCCCTTCTCTTACGTAGCTAATAGTGGTGAACGTGCTCACATCCCCGGTCATGTGTCTTGAGCATCCACTCTCTACTATCCACAAGGTTGGGGCCTCCTTCACCTTTACCTAGACAACATGGAAAACATATTCTTTTGGTACCCATATCTTAGATCCACAAGCATCATTTAAAAATTTCTTAGGTACCCATGCCTTCTTGGTGGTTCCCCTAGCCTCTAATCTCCTAGTTGCACCAATCCTACCGGTAAGTGAAACAAAAGCTACTTCCTTGGTCTTAGGCCTATAACCTAATCCGGCCTTGTTGTATACAGCCCTTTGACTGTTTATAATCATGTCAAGGTTGCTTGATCCTACTTGAAATTTTCTAAGTGCTTTTGTGAGGTCATCTATTTGTTTCCTTAACTCCTTATTTTCACTTTCAGTATATGAGACATGTGAAGAAGTAGGGCTAGCATGCAAATCCTTAAGTTTAATAGCTTCTACTCTAAGCATGGCAATTTCTTCCTTAAGATCCTTAATTTTGCTTCTAGCCTTAGATAAGTCCATGTTAGTGCTAGTAATGATTTTCACTAAAGTAGAAGAGGGTAAGTGGTATACCTCACTTACCGAAGCCTCTGACTCTGATGATGATGAGGTGGAGGAGCTCTCATCTTCACTACTTGAACTCCGTTCATCGTCTGAAGA
The DNA here is from genome assembly GCA_024364735.1 of Boesenbergia rotunda. Classification (NCBI taxonomy): domain Eukaryota; kingdom Viridiplantae; phylum Streptophyta; class Magnoliopsida; order Zingiberales; family Zingiberaceae; genus Boesenbergia; species Boesenbergia rotunda. The sequence goes on along the minus strand of JAGFNQ010002029.1, from coordinate 104,840 downwards.
ATCTGAACCATCTTGTGCCATAAGAGCGAAGTGGTAGACTTGCTCTTCTTCTTCCTCTGAGAATGAGGGATCGTCCCAGGTCGCCTTGAGGTTCGTGGCACTCTTCTCCTTTCCCTTTGACTTTTTCTTGTCACTCTTCTTCTTCTCTTCTTTCTTGTCCTCCCTCTTCTTCAACTGGGGACATTCATTCTTCATATGTCCCTCTTGGTGACAGTTGTAGCATATGATTTCCTTGGCCTTACCCTTACCTTTGGCCCCTTTCCTAGCATATGATTTGTTAGAAAAACTTTTAAATGCCTTACGAAACTTCCTTACCATAAAGGCTTCTTGGTCACTATCCATGGAGGCGCTTGACTCCTCCGAGTCCGAGGATGATGAGTAGATCACCTTCTTCTTCTCCTTTCTCCTCTTCTTCTCTTTCTCTGCAACAAAAGCAACACCTTTCTCTTTTGCCGAAATGTTAGCTTGTTCGTGCAGTTCAAATTCACAAAATAGATCGTCCAATTTAACTAAAGACAAGTCCCTCGATACCTTGTAAGCATCAACCATGGATGCCCACAGTGTGGTCCTTAGGAAAGCTTGTAAGACATACCTGAGGATGTCCCGGTTTTCAATTTTCTCTCCAATTACATGGAGCTCGTTGATCACTTCCTTTACTCTTCCATGCAGCTGACTGACGGTCTCGTTGCTCTTCATGGAGAGTGATTGCAGTTGGGCCACCAACAAGTCCTTCTTGGCTCTTCTGGACTCGTTTGACCCCTCGTTCAGTTCAACTAATTTGTCCCATAGTTCTTTGGCGCTCTTGAACGGCCCCACCTTGTTCAGTTGCTCCTTTGAGAGCCCGCATTGCAGTGTGGTGGTGGCCTTGGCATTTGATTGCGCCCTCTTCATCACTTCTTTGGACCATGTTCTCATAGGAGTTGGGTCTCCTCTTTCATCGATGGGCGCCTCGAAGCCATCTGCAACACTTATCCATGTTTCTATGTCATTCATAAGGTAGTACTGCATTCTACCTTTCCAGTACGCGAAGTCGTTGCCGTCGAAGAACGGTGGTCGTGCGGTGGAGTATCCCTCTTGAAACGCCATTGTAAGTGTTCTGGTTGATTGTTAGATCTTCCAAAACGTACTTGCTCTGATACCAACTGAAGGATCGATGTGGCGTGCAGAGGGGGGGGTGAATGCACTTTTTCGGATCGTTGAACTTTGGTATCCACCCAGATGGGTGACTAGTCCAAGGATCCACGCCGCGAGCACCACTTTTCACTATAGAAAAGTCTCCTTTAGGTGGAGAAACCTTCACAGCAAGAGCTTCCAAGGATCCACGCCGCGAGCACCACTTCGTTACTGTACGGAACGGTACAGACACGTGTAACGAGGCCTCCTTTTATAGGTGAAAAGGACAGATTCGCAGTCTATCCAGACGCCCACCAGTCGACTGCCCCAAGGGCAGTCGACTGGCCCGGCATTAAATGTCGGCCAACGGCTAGCCAACGGCTAGCAAACAGCTAGCCAATGGCTAGTTTTGGGGTATACCAGTCGACCGCCCCAAGGCCAGTCGACTGGTCCAAGGTTGCGAACTTTCTGTGGGTTTTGGCAGTCGACTGCCTTCGGGCCAGTCGACTGCCCTGCCTCCCAGCTCAGTTCCAGCCACTTCAAACCTTCTCCTTCGTGTATGCCTTCAGGTCTGCTCCCTTGGCTCGCCCCTTAAAGTCCTCTTCCTCTGGCTATCGTCCCTCAGATGCGCACACAAGCCTTCCTTGGCTTGCCTCCATGCCACCCTTCACGTGTGCCCTTTGAAGTCCACTTCCCGGCTTGCCCTTGGAGCTCTCCTCCCTCGGCTCTCGTCCCTCGGATAGGTCCACCAAGTGTGATTCTCCAAGTCCTGCAAACTCAATCATACAAATCAAATACAACATAACACTCTAACTTTAAACTTATTCGCCCACACATCAAAACCATGATCTTCCAATCATTTCAAGGGCCGATTGCCTCAACATGCTTATGTTATGTTAAGAACCATGCTATGCTTATGTTATGTTAAGAACCATGCTATGCTTATGTTATGATAAGGACCATGCTATGCTTATGTTATGATAAGAACCATGCTATGCTTATGTTATGTTAAGAACCATGCTATGCTTATGTTATGTTAAGAACCATGCTATGCTATGTTATGATAAGAACCATGCTATGCTCATGTTATGTTAAGAACCATGTTATATGCTTATGTTATGTTAAGAACCGTGCCATGTTATATGCTTATGTTATGCTAAAGAATGTCATGTTATATGCTTACGTTCATGTTACGAATTTTGCAATGATAATTATGTTATGCTATGTTGAATGTTTCATATGTTCATGTATGATATGATGTATGGTTTTTGTGAGTAGGAAAGTGTCTTATTAAGCCTAGGTGCTTATAGTCTTATGTTCTTATACCGCAGATCAAGTATGAGGTCTTCAGCTAAGGGAAGCAGCAGGAGGGGCAAGTGTGTGCGTGTGGCAATGACTTGGCAAAAGAAACGAAAAGATCCTATGTCTTTCTCTCTTTACATGATGACCATGCAAACATGTTTAAGAATGATGCTATATGATTATGAATGATGCTAAGTTTACCATGTCACTATGGTTAAGAATGATAGCTAAGAATGTGTCAACATGATTTAAGTTATAAGTGCATGGTTTAAACGCATGTGGATAAAGTTTAAAATTATTCCGCTGCATTAAGAAATCCACATGCGTATATGTATGTCACGTAGCGCCGCCGTAAGGTTGTAAAAAAGGGCGGGCGTTACAGTTACATTGTCTGAGGCATGTTTTAAGTGTGGGGGAAAGATAAGTGTGTATGGACGAATGCTTGTTGAAAAAAAAAATCTCTCTATGAAAAAAAAATGAGAAATGAAAAAAAAAGTGAAAGAAAAAATGAAGTAAAAAAAAGAAGAAAAGAACAGAATGAAAAAAATGAAAGAGAGAGAGAAAAAAAAAATTTCAAGCATTTGGGATTTTGTTAGTTATGAACAAGAAGGAATATTTTCTTGATGCATACTCTTTTGATATCATTGTTGAGAGAAATTCAAGAGTTACGTTGTTAATACATACATGCATTTTTAAAGATGTTTTAAGTGGTTGTTGTGTATTGCATTGAGAATGTGCAAGGAGAATTTTGAGTTTGGATGTTTGGTTGAGTTTTTATTTTGGCATATGGTTTGATTGTATACATCATGTTGATTACCCCAATGCTCTCATATTCTCTGTGATCTCCTTTGTTATCTACCCTTCTTGTTCTTTTGTCAGCACTTGGTTTCATCATTAGTCATTGAAAAGTCTTCTTGATTTGTGTACTTATGCTATAGTAGTGGAGAAGTAGAAAATAAGCAAGCATATGGTAGTGCAATGTCATGCATTCTTTGAGAGAACTCCACTTTCATATTTGTTATTTTTGTGATCATCAGTGCATATATCTATCCTGTGAGGTTTTTGTCATGCTTAGTTTATTCAAGTTGATGAAATTACCATGCCTTTTGACTTATGTGAGATTTGGAACCATAAATACATGGATTCTTGAGACTTGATGATCCTAAGTAACCTTCTTTTATTATTTTCAAGTATCGTTAGGGGATGTAATGTTTGGGAGATATTTTGTTTCCTTTTAGTTTTGTTTACTTGCTCGAGACGTGCAAGAATTAAGTGTGAGGGTGTGATAATTAGCATTTTATGTCATTTTATTTGCTCATTTATTTAGCATTTTTATCCTCTCGTACGTTTAAATCATGTTTATATCATATTTTACGATTAGGATTTATTTTTGGAGCTCGTTATAATTTTCTCTAAATTTTGGTATTATTTCATGATTTTTGTAGGGAATTAAAGATTGGACCTTGGACCAAGGCTTGGTTCAATTCAAATGAAGATGGTTCGATTCAGCCAACCCAATTCAGACCCAAGAAGAGGTTGGACTGGACTGGATAGGGCTGAACCGAACTGCTTTGTCAGAAATGGGCTGCTGGGCTAAACCAAAAAGGCTGGGCTCAAAAGGGATCCGGATTGAACCCCAGATGCGGACTCGAATCTCACTCTCGGTCGGCTCCCACACGCAGCTACGCTCAACCCTCTTCACATAGACGGTATCCGCATATCCAGGGCTCATCTTCTCGATTGGACTCACGCAAGGGATGAATCTTCTTCCTCCATCTCCTCAACACCAAGAGGGTTGGCGGCAATCTTTCTCCTCTCCATCTCGCCGCCGACCGACCTCCACCTCAACCTCATCTCCTTCTCCACCGCGGCCACCAACCTCACGCTAGAGCAGAGGAGGAGTCACACAAGCCACATCCGCAACCCTAGCACACCTTCCATCTCTCCCGATCGGAAACCCTAGCCGGCTATCTTCTCTTCTTCACCTCCACTTCTCCTTCTTCTTCACTCCTCACCCGCAAACCCTAGTGCCGCAACTCATCCATCGCAGCTTCCTCTTCACAGCCGACCGGTAGCTACGCACAGCCTCCGGCCAGCAGCTTTTATCACTCTTTCGGCTGCACTTCTTCTCATTAGCCAGCAGCTTCTTCTTCATCCAATTTCCGGCAGCTACTCCCATCACAGCAGATGAGATTGCATTTCACAGCAGTTTCCCTTTTCCTTTGATGTTTTGGTGTGAACATTTGATCTAGTTTGATGTTTGTATTGATGGATGAATGCTTGTATTCATGCTTGATTCCCCATATTAGTTTGCACGTACCTTTGTTACATTGATTCATGCTCGTAAGTTGTTTGACAAAATGCTTATTCCAATAGTTAGGTTTAATTTCTTGTATTTTATTTTGCTTAATCCTTTCTTGTCTGATCCTGTCAATTTCTTTAAGTTTTTGTCTTTAATTGAATGCAACTAGATTAGTGTAGGTTTCGTTAATGCTTTACATTATGTTTCTTTTAATCTTCTGGCAAGTGTAGTTATGATAAATTATATTTCTTTACCTGCATTGTCTTTCATTAATTTAAACTAGATTTCATACTTGCTTTGCTATTTTATTCCGTAGTCTTAGCTTTCAAATCCAAACCTCAGTTTCATATCCAAAATCTAAAAGTAATAATTTGGAATCCTAGGATTATTAACCTATCATTACATTCTTTGAGAGAGACGACTCGAGTTACTCTATACTACATTAGTTTAGATGAGTTCGATACTTTAATTGTATTTGAAACCGTAATACGACTAAAACGGTTATCAACGGGCGCCTGAGTGCTCTCGGGCGCATAAGGGCACGCTCATTCACGAGCGCCTGAGTGCTCTTGGGTGTCCAACTGACTTTGGTCAGCTTTCTGTTGACCGTACTCCAGCGGATCATCTTGGGTGATTTTCGAGCCATCTAGAGTTGGGCTTACCCGATCCTTCCTCCGGTTTTCTCCTTGAACGTACTTCCGCTCAGCTTCTCATCTCTTAGACATCATGCGCATCCTTCTCGCTCCACCGATGTACCCTTCCGCAAACCTCCACGTCCCACGAATGTACATAGCCCATTGGCTCCCTTCTCGAGCCATCCTTCTCGATTACTGTGTCATCCGCTTGACTTCCTATGCTCTTAAGCTCCTACACAGTTAGACATAGGGATCAAAACACAACAGGATCTAACTTGACTTAGTTGACTACATCAAAATCAACTTGAGGCACTTAGAGTAGGGATTCTAACCTAAGTTCGGCATAGCCCCGTGAAGATCACACCAAAGAGTCTACACCCAATTCCAATGCCATTAAGTAAATATACAACCATAGAAAGTTTAGTTAAAGGGCTACCATGCCCCCCCCCCTCTATCATTCAACGGTTAGAGTTATCTAATGTGCTTCCTAATGGAAGATTAATGCAATTATGTAGATGAGGTAACCTGGAAAATCTGGTGAAACGGTTACCCAAGGGTCCCGCGATATTACAATAACTAGATTGTACAAATCACATCCTAACATTAATTTGGGGCAAACCCATTAATCACTAATTAGCTTCCCTTTTAGAGAAGTGATTCCTATAAGGATACCTCCTATCACAGGATTCCCTGGTCCTATAATCCAAAGTACCTCCTCTACTTGGTAACCAAAACTCCACATCTAGATGTATCAACCTCACACACTTTTCATCAAATATATACAAGGTACAACACATAAGAACAAGTCCATAAAATATATCATTAAACAAGGAAATAAGCAATACATAGTTCATACATCAATTTCACATCATAGTTACTCCCTCAATCCTAGAATATGGAGAATCTAATCCATGGAGAAGTAGAAATACAACCAAAAGACAAGTAAATTACAATCCAGAACTCAATACATGAATTGAGAGAGAAGAGAATGCTTATCAAGGTGTTGTCAGTCTTCTTGGTTGAAATCCTCACTTAGGTCATGGATGATCATTGTGGATGAAGGAGATGGAGGCTTTAGGGTTTTACCAAGAGAGAAAACTCTCTCCTAAGGAAGGGGCGGAGCCCTCTAGTCCAAGATCCCCCAAGCTATGGTTTTCTTGACCCTTTTATAACTCTCTCAAACTATCCAAATCTATAGATTTGTTGGGCTCCACCAAAATCAGGTTTTTAACCCTTAGATAGCCTTTTCTATGGTTAGGCCCTGAAGCAAATTATAGAGCTTGAAATTGTTGGTGCAGGAAGCACCATATCGAACCTTGTTTTGATATTGGCAAAGGATTCAAAGTTAACTTCATTTGTGATCTAACAATATTCACTGAGTGTGCAGGAAAAGTCCTAGCGAAGGGCTGCTAGGCACCTGGCGAAGGACTGCCAGGAAACAAAGTCCTAGCGAAGGGCTGCTAGGCACCTGGCGAAGGAATGCCAGGATACAAAGCCCTAGCGAAGGACTGCTAGGCACTGGCGAAGGAATGCCAGGGTACTGAAGCCCTAGCGAAGGACTGCTAGGCACCAGGCGAAGGACAGCTTGGGACTGAAGCCCTAGCGAAGGAATGCTAGGCACCGGGCGAAGGATAGCTCAGTATCCAATGTAACGCCCGCTTTTTTTTTCCATTAAGCGGCGTTACGTTAACATACTTAGGGCATGTAGACATCATAAGGCAGCGGAATAACTTTATTCTTACACATACATGCCCTACTACCATTCTTAACATAATGACATGGAAACTCGGCATATTGACTTCATACTTAAACATAATATCATGTCATACTTAACATCACATCATAGAGTTCCATAAGTCATTATTCAAGCATTCAAGCATATAAGTGACCAAAGTAAAGTTCTAGCATAAACGATAAACATATGATTTCCTGGGCCAAGTCACTATCACACACATGCGTTCTTGCCCTCCTGCTGCTTCCTCATTGTCCCCTTGAATGATTTGCGGTATAAGGAAATAAGACTATAAGCACACAGGCTTAGTAAGACTCTTTCCTACTCACAAAACCATTCGTCATTTCATAATGAGCACATGAAACATTAACATACTTGGTGCTCTACTTAGAACATAACAACTTGAATCACTTATCATATACTTGACATGGCATGAACATAACATAAGTGAACATTCCTATCATGGCATGAGACATGGCGTAAACGTACACATAGTAAACATTCTAAGCATGGCATGCTACATGGCATAAACATAAACATAATAAACATTCCTAGCATGGCATAATACATGGTATATACATAACATAATAAACATTCCTAGCATGGCATAATACATGGTATAAACATGTCTACAAGGTGTAAACCAACCTGTATGGCATTAACATAGGCATATTTCCTATCATAGCATATGAGCATCTTCTTAACATAATCATAACATAGATCATTTACTCTCGTGCATATTTCTTAACATGAAGCGTAAGCATAAAATCTTATTAGCATAGCATAATGCATAACATGAATGAATGCATGAGTGGAATGCATATACATAAGGATGCTTAACTTTTAAAAAACATACTTTTGAATATTTAAACATAATCATCATATCATTGGGGTCCCCGGCTTGTACCACATACATACATCATAAGCGCGCATCCCTAGCAAGTCCGAGGTAGCGAGCCCCGACCTACTAGGGTAAGGACAGCATAGTCGCTAGTCCCCGAACCGAGGCATTCGTAAGGAGCCCATCCCTGTTGCACAGCTCCGGTAGTGCCAGAACCGTGGACAGCATAGTCGATAGTCCATAACCGGGGCGTTCTTAAGGTGCCCATCCCTTGGACCCATACTTCGGTCCGTTACAAGCCCATTCATAAAGTAAAATACTTTACATGTTTCATCATTCATAAGACATTCATAGCATAACCATGTTACATATAGCATGACTTAACACATGCTTATCCTTTCATTGTTCATACTTATTGCATAGCATCATGATGCCTGGAAGGCATGAGCATTATCTTCATTCATAAACATGGTATGCATCTTCTTTCATTAACATGGCATGCATCATTATTCATACAATATGACATGCATCATTATTCATACAACATGGCATGCATCATTTTTCATACAACATGGCATACATCTTCATACATAAAACATGGCATGCATACCTAAACATCATTCCTATTCCTAGTACTTGCATGATCATAACATAGAAGGTAAGCATTGCATCGAACATGACATGTTTTTCATAGATATTTATCCTACTACATAGAGCTTGTATAATCATGATACATAAGGTAAACATTGCATTTCTTGCCTAAGCATGGTATCTATCTCAAGCATGCATAAGTAGGATTCTCATAACATTCTACCTACCATTCAAATACATGGCATAAAACATAAGACATTCATAATAAACCCTAATGAACATGGCATCCAATCATAACATACAACCTAAAACATGGTGCTTAAGGTTAGGGTTATAGGTAACATGATTTCTACCACATGCTTGGACCTATATATATATATATATATATATATATATATATATATATATATATATATATATATATATATATATATATATATATATATATATATATATATATACTTCATGATAAGCATAAACCATCATTCTTTGAACCCAAACTCCACCCCAAACCCTAGATACATAGCTTGGCCGAAACCTATAGGGAGGAGTTCCATCAATTCCATAAACATGTAAGATAGCATAAGGTAAAGGAACAACCATACATCATCTATGAGACCATAGGAAGCCATTGGGGCTCATGATTAGGGTTAACCCTAACCTTTAGCCCTCCTTCCTAAGGCTGGCCGAAACATGTAAGGCCATGAGGGCATGGAAAAATTCCATTAAAATCCCCCAATCAATCATAAACATCAACTATACCATACCATAGAGGCCATTGGGGCCCTTACTTGAAGTAAGTCCTAACTTTTTGCCCTATTACCCATCTTGGCCGAAACTTGTAGGGTCTCTAGGACATGTGAAAATTCACATAAATCATCCTCCATCTCCCTTATATCATGATAATACACAAAGTACATACTTGAAGGGTTAAAACCAACCCTAGCCATGGGTTCTTGAAGTTGGCCGAAACCCTAGGGGATCCTAGGGTACCCCAAAAATTCTCAAAAATTATATTTAATCTCTAAACATCATGAGGGCACATTAGACAACATTATGAAGATTTTTAGCATCATCATGGACCCTAAAATCCTAGTGGCCGAAACCCATAGGACTAGGGTTCTTGGTTTTTTTTCTTTCAACCTCAAATCCCAAAAACCAACCAATATATCATGCTAAAAATATAAGGAACTATTATACCACAGGTGAGGGAGTCTTACCTTGGTTGATCTTGATTTTTAAACCTTAAATGAGAAGGAAATTGTAAATCCTTTGGAAACTTGAACCCCCTTGCCCTTGTATCCTTGGAAAACCTTTAGATCTTGGTGATGAGACCTTCTTGTGGAGCTTTTCCAAGGGAGAATCTCTCCTTGAGGTTTCAGCTAGGATGAGGAAGGAGGAGGAAAGAAAGTGCAATTGATGGAAGGAAGAAGGTAACTCCCAAACCCCCCTCTTTATAACCCATTAAGGAGGTAAATGAAGAGTCTCTCCATGACCCTTCATCTTCTTCTAAGCCTTAACCAATATCCACTTCATTCCCTCATAACATTCCCTTGCTAGGTGAGTTGGTTAGAGCATGCATGGTTGTACAAGAGGTCCAAGGTTCAATCCTTGGTCCATGCACCTTATTTTAATTTTATTTTTCCTTTTATTTTCTATGATTTTTCCCAATATTCCGAAAATCCTCTAAGAATTCCCCCATAATTATGTTAATATTTCTCATTAAAACCCCTTTATATTTATATTAATTTTTACCTAAAATTCTCCAATAATTATGGTACTAAAAAGCCCATATAAGGCCCATTAGTACTTAGTTTTCTCAATTTAAATGAGAAAATATGGATTTCTAGGCCACATTTTGTATTAATATTTCTAAGTCTCTCTGAAAATTATCTAGACATGCTCAATATTGCTAAGAAAATATTAAGAGAATTTTTCGGGTCGTTACATCCAAGACCTGGCGAAGGACCGCTAGGCAAAAGTCCAACCAGAGGAGCGGTTGTCATCAGGTACATTCTCCCGAGAGGAGTAGGTGAGGACGCGTTCCCTGTCGAGGGAACAGTAGGCGTCGGTTCGACCTAGGGTTCCATTTTGGAGACCCAAAGTCAGAACGAAGACAGCTAAGGCTGTATAAACTAACAATTTATTGTTTCACTGTGTTTTGGACTAACCCTGGATGCAGGACCGAAGGAACGTGTGTCTGCAGCTCAGAGAGCCTCAAAGGAATGAGGCAACAGCTGACCAGGGCGCCCGGAGGGTCCCGGGCGTCCCCAAGGTGAACACAAAACACAAGAAAGGCAAAGCAGTTTCGACAGTTCAACTCCCGGGCGCCCTCGTGCTCCCGGGCGCCCCCGTGCTCCCGGGCGCCCCTGCTGCTCCCGGGCGCCCCTGCACAGCGGGCGCCCCCAGTGACAGCTACCGAAGCAGCTCCCCTCGAAGCCAAGAAGATAGAAATTTGACCCGGTCAATCTGGGTGCCTCGAGCGCTCCGGGCGCCCCGGTCAAACCTGATCCCGAAGGTAAAGGGATCAGATGCTGACCGAGCAAGTTGCGGATCAAATGCCACGTGGGGGGGGGGGGCGCCCCCGACGTCCCGGGCACCCCCAGGCCCTATATAAAGGGCCCTCGACCCCAAGCTTCAAACAACACTTTAATTCAACGCTTCAACGCTCTTCTGCTCCGGCGCTCTGCCCCGGAAACATCCCAACTCGAGCTGACAACGTCCTGCTGCTCCGAAAAAATCAATCCACTCCGGACATCGGTAAAGAAGAGCTATTTTGGTTTACTGTACTGAATTCTGTTAAATATTTTTGTAAACTACTTTTGCAACATATAGAATTGCCCGCAGAAAACGGTCAACGACCGTGGGCCTTGGAGTAGGAGTCGACCTAGGCTCCGAACCAAGTAAAAACTATTGTGTTTGCGTGTGTTGTGTTTTTTGGCTGTGCAATTTCTCTTTAACTAAAATCCGAACGATTTCCGATATTCAACCCCCTCTATCGGTTCTCTCGATCCAACAAGTGGTATCAGAGCGGGGAAGCTCAAATTTGGTGCAACCACCAATTTGAGAGTTTTTCGGATTTACGAAATTCTTTTCATTTTATTTCTTTTCTTTTTTGTTAATCAACACCACTCGATTAGTCTCGCTTTTTATTTTCAAATAAATAATATCTGTAGGTGTATTTAAATTTTGAATTCTTATTTTTTCAATTTTGAATTCTTATTTTTTCGCCACAAGTAAGAATTTATAAAACTAACAAGTTTTGAAAATTTGTCATAAACGTTTTTTTATTATTATTTTAATATTTTTCTCGAAATTCGTGCTACTTTAATTCGAGCAAATTTTTTTTCTTAAATATTAAATTCTTACTTTTTCAGTATTAATTAGAATTGAGAAAATCAACATTTTCAAAAAACTTGTCATAAATTAATTTTATTATTTTATTATTATTCTGCCTCGAAATTCGTGCAATAATTTTTTTTGGCAACTTTTTCCTTCTCCCGCACTACTAATCCAAGACCAAGTCTTGGTACATTTCTATTTTTTTTTGTGTGCAAGATTTATCATTTTAAATGGCCAATCAAGAATGGAATAGTGTCCTTCCACCACTTTTCTCCGGCGAAAACTTCAACTTTTGGAGAAGTCAAATGGAGTCCCTTCTGAAGGCCCACATGGACATATGGCGGATCATCCAAACGGGGTTCACATTCCCCACAGAAGATGAAAGATCGATAACTTGGGACAAATTGGATGAACCAACTGTGAGGAAGATCGAGACTGATGCCAGGGCAACAGCAATTTTACAATGCGGCCTGACCAAAGAAGAACTGAAGCGGGTCGGATCCTTCAACTGTGCCAAGGAGATGTGGGAAAAGATAATCAATCTACACGAAGAGAGCTCCGATGTTGAGATCTTAGAAGCTCAAGAACATGTAGCTGAGATTGATTCGACACCCGACGTCGAAATCGAACCAGAGTCAAACGACGAGTTTTCTAAGACAAAATCGGTAACTAATTTTGAATCGTTTTCTGAATTAAGGTTAAATAATCAAGCTGATATTGCAATGGTCGAGGAAGGTATAGTTTCTATTGCAGGGAAAACTCCAAGAGAACTGTAAAAGAGGCCTCAACCAATACCCGAGTCCAACTCAGACTCAGAATTTGACGACAAAGAAGGAGATCGAACCAAACTGTTCCGATTAGCTCATGTTCACTACAAGATGGTAAAGAAACAAAAAAGGAAGACGACAAGTATCAAGGGGGAGATTCCCAACCGGGAATCAAAAGGTAAATTTACAGTATTTAAAAAACTAATATTTACCTCAAAGAACATAATTAATTTATATAAATTAGTTAAGGCTAATATGTTAGAAAACATAGTTCCCAACCTTGCTGACTTTAAAAAACCCGAGTATTATTTCGATTATGATGTAACTTAGATCATTTCTTTCTTGTTTGCTTTAATTGTATGTTTGCTTGTTTATTTTCTTTTGCAACCTTATTATGCTTAGATTTAGGACTAGAAATGGTTAGATAAGGACCCGATTAATTGAAACTTGAAAAACCTAGTATTAGGACAAGGTTTGATGATAGTACGTTAGGGAAGCCTGACTAAGGAGTCAAGTAGGGTAAGGAGTACCCTATTTGGTCTTTTTATTCCGGTGGAACTAGCTGAAGCTACCTCTCCGAATCCTAAGCTAGTTAGACCAAAGTTTCTCAGAAAGCAATTTGAAAATAAAATTTCTTTAAAAGGCTTTGTCTAGGAAAGGGTTGTTGATCCAATAAGGCTACGACCAAAGAAGGCCTCTGTGCCTCGCCAAGACCTGGAAGCCAATTATTGAAACTTACTTTCAAATTGTCGTTTGTTAAACTTGAATCTAACACAAGCTTCGATCAAATCATAGCTTTTAATTTAAATTTAAAGATAAAATTGAATGCATCTCACAAAACAGTTAAGGATATCCTGTTTTGTCACTTAGAAATGGGTGAGATGCTTAGAATATATAAGTTAAATCCAATTAAATCTTAATTAAATCAATTAAATCCAATTAAATCTTAATTAAATCAATTAAATCAATTAAATCTTAATTAAATCAATTAAAATCAATTAAATCTTAATAAATCAATTAAATTCAATTAAATCTTAATTAAATCAATTAAATCAATTAAATCTTAATTAAATCAATTAAATCAATTAAATCTTAATTAAATCAATAAAATCAATAAAATCTTAATTAAATAAATCCAATTAAATATTAATTAAATCAATTAAAATCAATTAAATCTTAATTAAATCAATTAAAATCAATTAAATCTTAATTAAATCAATTAAAATCAATTAAATCTTAATTAAATCAATTAAATCAAATTTAAATTAATTCAATTAAATCAAATTTAAAATTCAAATTTAATTTAACTGAACAAACTTAACCCTCTAAATTTTAATTTTCTTAAAAATCAAATTTAACTTTTTAAACTAAAGTTTAATTAACCATTTTTTCAAAATTAAATATTTGTCTCACACAACCCATAAGGTTAACATGTTTGACCAAGTAGAACTGGGTGAGACATCTAGGACCTAAAAGCATAAATATCTATTTTTCAAATTAATTCAGTTTACTGTACCCTACCTTTCAAATTTTATGTTAAATATCACAATAGGCTCATCTTAAAAGTCAACTGAATCAAACATAGTCAATATGCTATTAATTGGTCAAACATAGTCAACTCATAGTCAACTGAGTCAACACTGAAATCTCTTAAAGAACTTAGATAAAAGTCAGGTTGTGTCGGATATAGGGGGAGTTATTCTTATGTTTTTTCGAAAAGTTCAGATTTTTCAAAAACCTTATGCTCTATCTGAAAATAAGGTTTTCAAAAATTGATTCAAAAATCTTGGTATATTACTATCTCTTTGAAGAATTATTTCAAAATATTTTTTCGAAAACTGTGTTATTATTCCAAATTGAGTTTTCAAAATGTTATCACCTTGAAAGTTATCATACTCAGAAGGTTATTCAAAATTGCTTCTTTTGATGTTGGTAAACCCTAAAGAAACAGAGGAAGGTCCACTTCATAATCTACAAGGATTCCTAGGATGTGTCAAATTTAGGGGGAGGCTGAACCAAAAGAAATTATTTCTAACAAGTATTTTCTTTGGCGATTATTTTTGAAATGATTAAACAATTCTTTTGATCTGAACTAAACCCTAAGAACTCAGAGGAAGAATACTTGTGGTCAACAAGCTTCCAAGGACTGTGTCAAGTTTAGGGGGAGGTTAAAATTAAAAGAGTTATTAAACATTTCTAAATAATATGTTTCCATACACTATATTTTCAAAACTGTGTCTTACAAAACATTATTATTTTAAAATGTTTTTATGGCTTATAAAATCATTTTTGAAATACCTTTTTGAAATAATATTTGCTTGAGTCTTGAGAATTTCCAGGACACTTAGGAAAATGTCCTTGTAGTTAACAAGGGTTCCTAGGATTGTGTCAGACTGGAAAAGAAACCTAGTCGAGCAAGATATTATGTTTTAAAAATAACATTAAATTTTTCTCAAAATATTATGTTTAAAAGTACTTATATCTTCCAAAAATGTATAATATTTTTTCAAAAGTATTAATATTTTTCAAGGCAATAGTGCTCTAAGTGTATGAATTTTCCAAAAGACTTGCCTACAAATACAAATTATTTCCTTTCAAAGTGGAGTTTTGTTGGTGCAATTTAAAGCTTTTTGCAATGCCTTCAAGAGTTATACTAAGTTTGTTTTACTCATAGGCTCTGATACACCATTTTTTTAAAAACTTATTTCAAAATATATTTCTTTATTGATATATATAGCCAAGGGGGAGAGCATGAAAAAGAGAAAGAAAATTTTCTATAATTAACCTCTATCTCTTTTTCAAAAAGCAAAGCAAAAGTTTTTAAGTACTTCAAACTATTTCAAGTGCTTTCAAGTATTTCTAGTGCTTCAAATGTTTCCCAATTCTCAAAGTTGAAATTTGGCTTCACAATTTCGCCTAAGTAAATTTTTAGTAGAATTCTTTTTGCAAAGCCTTGTAAGTAACAGTTTTTTTCTAAAACTTAGGCTTGCTTTTCAAAATGGAAAATTGTCTAAGTGTAAAAAGTTATTGATACAAATGCTTTCATCTTTTTTAAAAAAAATACTTAGTCAAAAACTTATTTTTGGTAAAACCCTAAACTCTCTATTAGAAACCTTGGTCGCCCATGTATGTTTTTGATATATGTCAAAGGGGGAGGAAAGGTCAAAGTTAAGTGTTTGAAGTGTGTTATAACACAAGTATTCAGGGTTTTAGGGGGAGTATGAAAAATAAAGAAGTTTTTTCAACTCTACATTAATTCTGTTCATAAACAGTTATACTTCATTTTTACCTTTTGTTCTTAACTGTTATAAGTTTTTAACTTAACTTTGAATTGTGTTATCATAAATCAAAAAGGGGGAGATTGTTGGTGCAGGAAGTACCATATCGAACCTTGTTTTGATATTGGCAAAGGATTCAAAGTTAAGTTCATTTGTGATCTAACAATATTCATTGAGTGTGCAGGAAAAGTCCTAGCGAAGGGCTGCTAGGCACCTGGCGAAGGACTGCTAGGAAACAAAGTCCTAGCGAAGTGCTGCTAGGCACCTGGCGAAGGAATGCCAGGATACAAAGCCCTAGCGAAGGACTGCTAGGCACTGGCGAAGGAATGCCAGGGTACTGAAGCCCTAGCGAAGGACTGCTAGGCACCAGGCGAAGGACAGCTTGGGACTGAAGCCCTAGCGAAGGAATGCTAGACACCGGGCGAAGGACAGCTCGGTATCCAAGACCTGGCGAAGGACCGCTAGGCAAAAGTCCAACCAGTGGAGCGGTTGGCATCAGGTACATTCTCCCGAGAGGAGTAGGTGACGATGCGTTCCCCGTCGAGGGAACAGTAGGCGTCGGTTCGACCTAGGGTTCCATTTTGGAGACCCAAAGTCAGAACGAAGACAGCTAAGGCTGTATAAACTAACAATTTATTGTTTCACTGTGTTTTGGACTAACCCTGGATGCAGGACCGAAGGAACGTGTGTCTGCAGCACAGAGAGCCTCAAATGAATGAGGCAACAGCTGACTAGGGCGCCCTGAGTGTCCCGGGCGCCCCCAAGGAGAACACAAAACACAAGAAAGGCAAAGCAGTTTCGACAGTTCAACTCCCGGGTGCCCCCGTGCTCCCGGGTGCCCCCGCTGCTCCCGGGCACCCCCTGCGCTGCGGGCGCCCCCAGTGACAGCTACCGAATCAGCTCCCCTCGAAGCCAAGAAGATAGAAATTTGACCCGGTCAATCCGGGTGCCCCGAGCGCTCCGGGTGCCCCGGTCAAACCTGATCCCGAAGGTAAAGGGATCAGATGCTGGCCGAGCAAGTTGCGGATCAAATGCCACGTGGGGGGGGCGACCCCGACGTCCCGGGTGCCCCCAGGCCCTATATAAAGGGCCCTCGACCCTAAGCTTCAAACAACACTTCAATTCAACGCTTCAACGCTCTTCTGCTCCCGCGCTCTGCCCCAGAAACCTCCCAACTCGAGCTGACAACGTCCTGCTGCTCCGAAAAAGTCAATCCACTCCGGACGTCGGTAAAGAAGAGCTATTTTGGTTTACTGTACTGAATTCTGTTAAATATTTTTGTAAACTACTTTTGCGACATATAGAATTGCCCGCAGAAAACGGTCAACGACCGTGGGCCTTGGAGTAGGAGTCGACCTAGGCTCCGAATCAAGTAAAAACTATTGTGTTTGCGTATGTTGTGTTTTTCCGCTGTGCAATTTCTCTTTAACTAAAATCCGAACGATTTCCGATATTCACCCCCCTCTATCGGTTCTCTCGATCCAACAGAAATTATATAAATTTTGATATTTCATTTGACCTATAACTCTAACCAAGCTGAATGTTATGACTGTTTTACTTTTAGTCCATAGGGTTGAGTGAACTTGACACAGGCATGTTGGCTAGCATAGGCAGCCATGGTACATTTGAGATTTTTGACACGGTGCATGCTCAGCAACACAAGCACCCATCATGAGATCCTTGGGGAGGCTTTTTGGTTCCATTTTGAGCCCGATTTCTTCCGTATAAAATCTAGATTATGTCCCTTGATTAAAACTTCATTTTGATAGTCTTTTGAATCCTTTTTTTCCTGAATGCTCCATATGTTTCTTTGATGGTGAGGCTTGATGATGAGGAATGGCTAGCTCATGTTGAGCCTTTTTCTACATCATTCTTCCTTATTCTTGGCTTTTAGGAGCATGCCAGTGTCATGAGACACGACCAAAGCGTGCTTCTTGCTCCATCTTCACATCCAGAGGTTTATGCACCATTTTTGCTCCGAAAACACATCCTATTCAAAATAAGAAAAGGGTAGTTCTTCAAATGAAAACTAACAAAATAAATCTCAAAGACATGAAAACATGAAATGTATGTATATAAAATGGGACAAGATATGCACTAAATTATGATAAAAACTCTACGTGAAATACGCTCATCAAAATCTCTCAGACTTGATCCTTTGCTTGTCCTCAAGCAAAAACATGAAATCAAGATTTCTATGTATAATTAATGTATCATAATCCCTAGTGAATCAGCCTAATCCTATCATGCAGTTTCATTAATGAGCAAGATAACAAAAATCATTTGAGTATGGCCTAGGTATAAGTTCTCCGTGCTCTGTGTAATGAGTGTAACGACCCGAAAAATTCTCTTAATATTTTCTTAAAATATTAAGCATGTTTAAATAATTTTCCAAGGGACCTAGAAATATTAAGGAGAACTTAGGCCTAGAAAATCCATGTTTTCTCATTTAAAATGAGAAAACTAAGTACCAATGAGCTTTAAATGGGCTCCAAAAAAATGGGTATTAATTAGGTAAAATTAATATAAATTAGGTAAAATTAATATAAATATAAAATAATTTTATTTAGGAATATTGGCATAATTATCGGTGATTTTAGAGGGATTTTCGGAATTTAGTAAATAAAAATAATAAAATAAATGAAATAAAAATAAAATAAAAATAAAGGTGCATGAGCCAAGGATTGAACCTTGGACCTCTTGTACAACCATATAAGCCTTAACCAACTCACCTAGCAAGGGATTTCTATGAGGAAATGAAATGGATATAAGTTAAGATTAAGAAGAAGATGAAGAGTCATGGAGAGACTCTTCATTTACCTCTTTAATGGATGATAAATAGGGGGGTTTGGGAGTTTCATTCTCTCTTTTTTCAATTGCATTTCCTCCTCTCTTCCTCCCTCATTCTAGCCGACCACTCCTAGAGGGTTTTCCCCTTGGAAAAGCTTCCACCAAGGTTCCATCTCCTAGATCTAAAGTCTCTTCCAAGGATACAAGGACAAGGGTGTTCAAGGGTCCAAAGATCTTACCATTTTCTTCTCTTCCAAGGTTCGAAAAATCAAGAAACCCAAGGTAAGACTCCCTCACCTGTGGTATAATAGTTCCCTATGATTTTTATGATTTTTAGTATGATATAGAGTGGTTGGTTTTCGAATTGGATGTTGAAAGGAAAGAAAACCAAGACCCTCATGTTTAAAGGTTTCGGCCACCATGATTTACAGGTCTATAATTATGCTAAAAATCATGATAATGTTATTTAATGTTCCCTTATGATGTGTAGAGGTTAAGTATAATTTTTGGGAATTTTTGGAGTACCCTAGGATACCCTAGGGTTTCGGCCAACATGAAAGAAACAAAACTAAGAACCCTAAGTTTAAGGGTTTCGGCCACCATGATTTACAGGTCTATAATTATGGTAAAAATCATGATAATGTTATTTAATGTTCCCTTATGATGTGTAGAGGTTAAGAATAATTTTTGGGAATTTTTGGAGTACCCTAGGACACCCTAGGTTTTCGGCCAACATGAAAGAAACAAAACTAAGAACCCTAATTTTAAGGGTTTCAGTCACCATGATTTAAAGGTCTATAATTAAGCCAAAAATCTTGATAATGTTAATTTATGTTCCCTTATGATGTGTGGAGGTTATGTATAATTTCTGGGAATTTTTGGATTACCCTAGAGACCCCATATGTTTCGGCCAACCTCAAGGACCCAAGGGTTAGGGTTGAGCCTTTAACTTCAAGTATATGTTTATGTGTTTCCATGATAAGTATGATAAGTATATGTTCAGGATATGAATGATGCGATGATAAGAATGAGAGGGTTATGATCACGATAAAAATGATGCTATGATATGTTAGGTTCATGATATGAATGATGCCATGTTAAGTATGTTATGTTTATGTTTAAGAATGAGGATGATGCCATGTTTAAGAATGAAAATGATGCCATGTTTAAGAATGAAAATGATGCCATGTTAAGAATGAAAATGATGCCATGTCTAAGAATGAAAGTGAAGAATGAAGTTAAGGTTCATGCCTTTAAGGCATAATGATGATGTTACGTATGATGAATGAATGAATATGCTATGAATGATGATGAATGAAAGATGATGCTTATGTCTTTAAGGCATAAATATGCTAAGACGGCACGGTCGATGGTCGACGGTACGACGGTCGTGAGGACCGGTAAATGGGCTGGTAGACGGGCCGAGCCGTAACAAGTTATGCTAGGTTAAATGAATGATGATGAATGAAAGATGATGCTTATGTCTTTAAGGCATAAATATGCTAAGACGGCACGGTCGATGGTCGACGGTACGACGGTCGTGAGGACCGGTAAATGGGCTGGTAGACGGGCCGAGCCGTAACAAGTTATGCTATGTTAAAGATGCCATGAATGCCATATGAATGATGAAGCATGAAAAGTATTTTACTTTATGTATGGGCTTGTACCGGACCGAAGTATGGGTCCAAGGGATGGGCACCTTAAGAACGCCCCGGTTTTGGAATACCGTAGCTGTCCACGGTTCTGGCACTACCGGAGCTGTGCAACAGGGATGGGCACTTTAAGAACGCCTCGGTTCGGGGACTACCGACTATGCTGTCCTTACCCTAGTAGGTTGGGGCTCTCGACCTCGGACTTGCTAGGGATGCGCGCAATGATGTATGTATGTGGTATAAGCCGGGGACCCCAAATGATGTTATGATGATTATGTTTAAGCAATGAAAAGTATGTTTTAAAAGTTAAGCATCCTTATGTATATGCATTCCACTCATGCATCCATTCATGTTATGCATTATGCTATGTTGATAAGATTTTATGCTTACGTTTCATGTTAAGAAGTATGCATGAGAATGAATGAATTATGCCATGCTTAGAATGTCTATGATGTTTATGTTTATGCCATGTATCATGCCATGCTTAGAATGTTCACTATGTTTATGATTTACGCCATGAATTATGTCATGCTTAGAATGTTCACTATGTTTACGATATGCCATGAATTATGCCATGCTTAGAATGTTCACTATGTTTATGATTTACGCCATGAATTATGCCATGCTTAGAATGTTCACTATGTTTACGATATGCCATGAATTATGCCATGCTTAGAATGTTCACTATGTTTATGATTTATGCCTTGAATTATGCCATGCTTAGAATGTTCACTATGTTTACGATATGCCATGAATTATGCCATGCTTAGAATGTTCACTATGTTTATGAATTGTGCCATGAGAATGAATGAATTATGCCATGCTTAGAATGTCTACGATGTTTATGTTTATGCCATGTATCATGCCATGCTTAGAATGTTACTATGTTTATGTTCATGCCATGCTATGTATACGATAAGTGATGCAAGATGTTATGTTCTAAGTAGAGCACCAAGTATGTTAATGTTTTATGTGCTCATTATGAGATGATGAATGATGAATGGTTTTGTGAGTAGGAAAGAGTCTTACTAAGCCTGTGTGCTTATAGTCTTATTTCCTTATACCGCAGATCATTCAAGGGGATAATGAAGGAAGCAGCAGGAGGGCAAGAACGCATGTGTGTCATAGTGACTTGGCCCAGGAACTATATGTTTACTTATGTGTTTGAATAATGACTTATGGAACCTTATGATATGATGTTATGTGAGACATGATATGATGCTTAAGTTCAAAGTTAATATGCTAAGGTTCCCATGTCAATAAGTTAAGAATGGTAACAGGGCATGTATAAGTTAAGTTATTCCGCTGTCTTATGATGTCTACATGCCCTAAGCATGTTAACGTAACGCCGCTTAGGAAAGGAAAAAAAAAGCGGGCGTTACAGGTTTGTATCAGAGCAGTAACCATCTCACTACACACACATCAAGCCCTCTTCCTGCCGCTTCCAAGTAAGTACCTCTTTACAAATCTTATAGTAAGATGTTTTATGATTAGGATATGCAAGTATGAACGATATGCAAGTATGAACGATAGTTATGATGAAAGGTACCTTATCATATGTAACGATGAACGATATTTTTATCTTCTTTTAGGAATTAGATGCTTAGAATAATATAGGGGTAGAAAAGAACTGATATTGATCATACTTGTCTTCGGTGAAGAAAAACATGGCTAGAAGACAGAGTAACCGACTTAACGAGGCAGCCCCACCGCCTGATCTGGTGCAAATGGTAACCCAACTTCAGCGCCAAGTCACCAAGCAGCAGCAGACTATTAACACCTTGATGAACCAACAGGAAAATTCTACTACTCCACCAGTGAACCAGACTGCTATACCTGTGGCACCTACGGTTACGCACACTCCTCCGCCGGGCTCGACCACTGTGGCACGACAGGAGGCTTACTTGATCCAATGGTTAAGGCTGAAACCGGAAAATTTTTCCGGTGCTGGCGAACCTTGGGACGCCCAGGCATGGTTCAAGACGATGGAAAGTACCCTGGAGCTGCTGGACTGGCCTGAGTATGAGAAGATCAAGTGTGCGTCATTCTGCCTGACTGGGGATGCTAGAATGTGGTGGGAAAGGGTCAAGGCCAAGAGACCGATGGACCAGATGGCGTGGTCCGATTTCGAATTAGAGTTCTTTGAAGAATTCTTCAATATGCGTGTCACAAACAGACACTACGACGAGTTCACAGAATTCCGACAGGGCAACCTCTCTGTCAATGAAGCCGTGAAGAAGTTTAATCGCTTGGCTTGTCTATGCCCGGAGCTGGTCCGCACTGAGAAAGAAAGGGTCCGTCTTATGTTGAAGATGTTGCGGCCCGAAATAGCCCTGAACGTGGCCGGCGGAGTTAACAGGCCGCAGACCACCGAGGAGCTGTTTAGTAGTGCTCTACTCACCGAGGATTACTTGAACAATATCAATCAGCAAAGGAAGGCATTCAATGAGAGAGGTCAGAAACCTCAGGGTACCAACGCTAATGGGAAGGGAAATCAGGGTGGTAAACGGCAGCCAAGGGACGACCCCCAAGGGGGCCTAGCAAATAAACAGTCCAGGTTTCCCCTATGTGCTACATGCGGGAAAATGCATCCCGGGGAATGCCGCAAAGGTACGAACCGGTGTTTCACTTGCGGGGTGGAAGGGCACATAGCCCTTACTGTCCTACCAAGAACCAGGCACCTCCCCAACAGCTTGTTCCGTACCGGGGTGCACCAGTGAAACTACATTATATGCAAGCCGAGCTGGAAGGTACCCCGTTGAGCCAAGGGAGATTGGAGGCCCCACCAACTATGGCGGATGCCAGGGTTTTCTCTATTGCTAAGGAGGATGCCGCGAATGCTTCAACGGTTGTCACAGGTCAGATACTTATTTACAGTCAGTACGCTACTGCATTATTTGATACTGGGGCAACACACTCGTTCGTCTCTATATCCTACACTAAGAAGATAGATAAGTCTCCACAAGTTTTAGGCTGTAAGTTCTTGACAACCCTGCCTTCGGGAGAAATAGGGACATCCACTCCCGTGCTGCGTGCTGTGCCAGTCGGAATCGTAGGAAGAGAACTCTACTGCGATCTGATAGTACTCGACATGCAGGATTATGATGTTATAATGGGAAGGAACTTTCTGAGCAAATACGACGCTTCTGTCGAGTGCCGTAAACGAAAGGTGATCTTTCAACTTGAGGCAGATTCTATGTTCGAATTTATCAGAGAGCCAAGGAAAAGAACCGACGAATTTTTATCGACTCTCAAAGCACAGAAGGTGATAGATAAGGGATACACTGGATTCTAGCACATGTGGTTGACGTAAGTCAAACCAAGGACCAGAAGCTAGAAGACGTTAGGGTTGTAGGTAATTATCCAGAGGTATTCCCAAATGAATTACCAGGATTAGCTCCTAATAGAGAAGTGGAATTCGAGATCGAATTTGTCACGCCCCGAGACCCAGGAGCCGCTGATCCAATAGAAAATCGGACAGCACCTCCCCTGTCCGGCGGACAATTTACACATACACACAGATAATATAACCTGTATACAATATATATATAGCACAACCACGCAGTTTAAAGGGCCTCAGGCCTCAGATATATGCAAAAACAACAGTTATATGATTATAACTATCGAAAAACCAAATCCGGACTCACCTGAGCTGCCAGGGGGCAGGAACAAAGCCAAAACCGAACGAAGTCCAACATAGGACTCAAAAGTACAATACCTTCAAACAGAACGTGCATACATGTTCAAAACATACAGCGGAAGCATAGGAATGCTACAGGGTCCATAACAAAACAAGGAAAACCAAAAAGGGCTCCTCGGGAGCTGGGGACTGGCGGCTCGGGATCTCCTCGCAGACATCAACCTGAAATAAATATATATGGCAACGGGGTGAGTCCATAGCTCAGCGGATACCCAAACAGATATGCATAGAAGGTTATACCAACAATAAGAGTTCAGCTAGTACAGACTCATATCAACAGAAGGGGAAAGACTAGCACTGAACAAACTGGGATAGATACATACCTGAATCCATCTAACCTGTACAGAGGGTAAGAAATACCGGTGGAATATTAGTAGACAGATAAGCACAGATAACAAGTCTCCAGTATATGCGATGTCAAACAAGTGCAGCAAATAAGTGCAGCAAACAATGCACGATGCAAAGTATGCACATGGTGCAATGACATGTGTCACCCCTGACACCAGACAGAATCATCGTACACCTGTCATAGGGACGTCTGAAAAGGTAGGGCTCTGACAACTGTACACCCTGCCATCACTGCTCCTGAGTGACCGGGTGGCCAGGATGCTGGCGGAGACCACGCTCCTAACCCCAAGCAATGGGGGAGTCAAGCTCTCATCTCCTCGTGGCTCAGTACGAGAAGGGATCCCTGCTTGCTACCACGCCCGCGCTCACCCTCCAATAGTGGCCGAACGGAGCAATACAGGGCAAATGCACACATCTACGGTATCCACTAACCCATGAGTGGCCGTGTGTGCCCGTCATGTACCGGAAGACGATTAGGCTCAACCACAAGGGAGTCGCTGATCGCCGGCATGCAATGCAAGGATGGTGTATGATAGATACACATACCTCCCTCTCAAGTCCTCAGTATACTATATCTCAGTCCGAAATCCTATAACAGGAAATACAGGTAACCTACAAGGTATACTGACCAGAAAACTACCCATCCCTCAAGGTCAAATGCAGGAGACGCAACCACGAGCTCTAGCATACCAATAGATATGACAATACCTGGGACTGTATGAAACTGACAGCAGAATAACTCAGGGATAAACAACAAGTATCCAGAACAGACATAATAAGCACGGATAAACAACAAATATCCAGAATAGGCATAATAACCAGGGATAAACAACCAATATCCAGAATAGGCCTAATAACCAGGGATAGCGTATAATCTTACTGCTATCTATAACAGACTATGCATAATCACATGACAATATCAAAAGAGATAAGTCAAAGGGTACCCGCCTCCAAATAGGTGAAGACCGTATCAACGAGACAGAACCACCCGCCAATAACCCAATCCACAACTCAAGGTCCTGTATCAATTACATACTGTTTAGCTACAATAACATGTAATAAATAGTTAAACGAGCTACCTTGGTTAATTAGGCTTAACCCTAGCTTTCCTAATCATTTAATTAATCATAATTAAATGTTAACACCTGATCAAGTTGATTTGATTAGATAGGATTTCCAGTTTAGGGTTTGTCTACATTTAACCCAAGTAGGCATGCTACCATCAGTTTAACTGGATCATTAAACATGCCAAATCCAAATAAACATCATCCTAACCTTAACATTCCAACATCTCCTTACCTGAGCCTGGGCAGTCCTCCACGGCAGAAGCTTCCAAATCACACCGGGAAATGGCACACACCAACTAAACAAATGCCACAGTTTCAATAGTTAATCCAAACAGAAGAGGCTGCTACCACAAACCAAATCACCCTCAAATTCCTAATCCCTCACTAATTACAGATTCGGCTTAAGGGCTAAAACAATTAACTCCTCCCTTACCTCACGGTCGCCAAATCAAGACTCCAAGCTCAGCCACGCGAGGATTAATGAAGAGAAGACGAATCGGCAAGCTTCAGATCTAAAGTATCGGCAGAGATCTTGGTCCAAATCCTTGCAACCTTACTTCGACGAGCCTTCTAAACACCCCCAAATCCAGAGCCTCCTCAAACAGAGATAGATCACCAGTCTAACTCAGGGAAACCTTGCCAAACGCTGTCCAACCCTAGACCAAGTCGTTCTCGAACAAAAAGGAGAGAACATACCTTAGGAGAAGTCCAATCCGTGACCGATAGTCCGCTACCCACCGCCCACTGCCACTGCCCCACGATCGACCACTAGAGAGCACACAGATCGTCCAGGCTTGAGTGCGGCAAATTGCAGTCGGCAGAAAGGGCGAGAGAGTCTCACCGGGTCGACCTTAAGCAACGGTTCCGGCTCGGCTCGTCGGCTCCGTGTGGAGAATGGTCACCGGAGAGATGGAAGCCGACGGAGGGATGTCGTCGGCTCTCGATTGAGAGATGCGCGGCTAGGGCACGCGGGGAGAAGGTGGCTGCGGGCGAGGGAGTCGGCTATGATCAGCCGAATAGGTTAGGTCGGTATTTAAGTGTGGCATTTTGCAATTTAGTCCAGCCACTTTCAGCCTAATCGCAAGAACATCCCTAGGGCTTAAGGTTATATACGCTATAACCCTTGTAACAATTAGTTCTATTATATTTTACTCCCAAATTTTATATCCAAGGACTCGGAACCCCGGAATCTATCTGGTAATTCTCCGAAAATTTCCGGAACCTAATCAAAAGTGTCGGATTTAACAGAATTGGTTTTTGGTACTAACCCGTTCCCCAAGGCACCTTACCGTATGGCAAGGTCAACGGTTTGAGGAATTCACCTGGGAACGTGAGGACGCGCTGAGACGCCGGTACCCGGAGATATTCTAAGTTCGAGGATGAACTTTCACGAGGTATGGGGGATTGTAACGACCCGGAAAATTCTCTTAATATTTTCTTAAAATATTAAGCATGTTTAAATAATTTTCCAAGGGACCTAAAAATATTAAGGAGAACTTAGGCCTAGAAAATCCATGTTTTCTCATTTAAATTGAGAAAACTAAGTACCAATGAGCTTTAAATGGGCTCCAAAAAAATGGGTATTAATTAGGTAAAATTAATATAAATTAGGTAAAATTAATATAAATATAAAAAAATTTTATTTAAGAATATTGGCATAATTATGGGTGACTTTAGGGGGATTTTCAGAATTTAGGAAATAAAAATAATAAAATAAATGAAATAAAAATAAAGGTGCATGAGACAAAGATTGAACCTTGGACCTCTTGTACAACCATGTAAGCCTTAACCAACTCACCTAGCAAGGGATTTCTATGAGGAAATGAAATGGATATAAGTTAAGATTAAGAAGAAGATGAAGAGTCATGGAGAGACTCTTCATTTACCTCTTTAATGGATGATAAATAGGGGGGTTTGGGAGTTTCATTCTCTCTTCTTTCAATTGCATTTCCTCCTCTCTTCCTCCCTCATTCTAGCCGACCACTCCTAGAGGGTTTTCCCCTTGGAAAAGCTTCCACCAAGGTTCCATCTCCTAGATCTAAAGTCTCTTCCAAGGATACAAGGACAAGGGTGTTCAAGGGTCCAAAGATCTTACCATTTTCTTCTCTTCCAAGGTTCAAAAAATCAAGAAACCCAAGGTAAGACTCCCTCACCTATGGTATAATAGTTCCCTATGATTTTTATGATTTTTAGTATGATATATAGTGGTTGGTATTCGAATTGGATGTTGAAAGGAAAGAAAACCAAGACCCTCATGTTTAAAGGTTTCGGCCACCATGATTTACAGGTCTATAATTATGCTAAAAATGATGATAATGTTATTTAATGTTCTCTTATGATGTGTAGAGGTTAAGTATAATTTTTGGGAATTTTTGGAGTACCCTAGGACACCCTAGGGTTTAGGCCAACATGAAAGAAACAAAACTAAGAACCCTAAGTTTAAGGGTTTCGGCCACCATGATTTACAGGTCTATAATTATGGTAAAAATCATGATAATGTTATTTAATGTTCCCTTATGATGTGTAGAGGTTAAGTATAATTTTTGGGAATTTTTGGAGTATCCTAGGACACCCTAGGGTTTCGGCCAACATTAAAGAAACAAAACTAAGAACCCTATGTTTAAGGGTTTCGGTCACCATGATTTAAAGGTCTATAATTAATCCAAAAATCTTGATAATGTTAATTTATGTTTCCTTATGATGTTTGGAGGTTAAGTATAATTTCTGGGAATTTTTGGATTACCCTAGAGACCCCATATGTTTCGGCCAACCTCAAGGACCCAAGGGTTAGGGTTGAGCCTTTAACTTCAAGTATATGTTTATGTGTTTCCATGATAAGTATGATAAGTATATGTTCAGGATATGAATGATGCCATGATAAGAATGATAGGGTTATGATCACGATAAAAATGATGCTATGATATGTTAGCTTCATGATATGAATGATGTCATGTTAAGTATGTTATGTTAATGTTTAAGAATGAGGATGATGCCATGTTTAAGAATGAAAATGATGCCATGTTAAGAATGAAAATGATGCCATGTCTAAGAATGAAAGTGAAGAATGAAGTTAAGGTTCATGCCTTTAAGGCATAATGATGATGTTACGTATGATGAATGAATGAATATGCTATGAATGATGATGAATGAAAGATGATGCTTATGTATTTAAGGCATAAATATGCTAAGATGGCACGGTCGATGGTCGACGGTACGACGGTCATGAGGACCGGTAAATGGGCCGGTAGACGGGCCGAGCCGTAACAAGTTATGCTAGGTTAAATGAATGATGATGAATGAAAGATGATGCTTATGTCTTTAAGGCATAAATATGCTAAGACGGCACGGTCGATGGTCGACGGTACGACGGTCGTGAGGACCGGTAAATGGGCCGGTAGACGGGCCGAGCCGTAACAAGTTATGCTATGTTAAAGATGCCATGAATGTCATATGAATGATGAAGCATGAAAAGTATTTTACTTTATGTATGGGCTTGTACCGGACCGAAGTATGGATCCAAGGGATGGGCACCATAAGAACGCCCCAGTTTTGGACTACCGTAGTTGTCCACGGTTCTGGCACTACCGGAGCTGTGCAACAGGGATAGGCACCTTAAGAACGCCTCGGTTCGGGGACTACCGACTATGCTGTCCTTACCCTAGTAGGTTGGGGCTCGCGACCTCGGACTTGCTAGGGATGCGCGCAATGATGTATGTATGTGGTACAAGCCGGGGACCCCAAATGATGTTATGATGATTATGTTTAAGCAATGAAAAGTATGTTTTAAAAGTTAAGCATCCTTATGTATATGCATTCCACTCATGCATCCATTCATGTTATGCATTATGCTATGTTGATAAGATTTTATGCTTACGTTTCATGTTAAGAAGTATGCATGAGAATGAATGAATTATGTCATGCTTAGAATGTCTATGATGTTTATGTTTATGCCATGTATCATGCCATGCTTAGAATGTTCACTATGTTTTTGAGTTACGCCATGAATTATGCCATGCTTAGAATGTTCACTATGTTTACGATATGCCATGAATTATGCCATGCTTAGAATGTTCACTATGTTTATGATTTACGCCATGAATTATGCCATGCTTAGAATGTTCACTATGTTTACGATATGCCATGAATTATACCATGCTTAGAATGTTCACTATGTTTATGATTTATGCCATGAATTATGCCATGCTTAGAATGTTCACTATGTTTACGATATGCCATGAATTATGCCATGCTTAGAATGTTCACTATGTTTATGAATTGTGCCATGAGAATGAATGAATTATGCCATGCTTAGAATGTCTATGATGTTTATGTTTATGCCATGTATCATGCCATGCTTAGAATGTTACTATGTTTATGTTCATGCCATGCTATGTATACGATAAGTGATGCAAGATGTTATGTTCTAAGTAGAGCACCAAGTACGTTAATGTTTTATGTGCTCATTATGAGATGATGAATGATGAATGGTTTTGTGAGTCGGAAAGAGTCTTACTAAGCCTGTGTGCTTATAGTCTTATTTCCTTATACCGCAGATCATTCAAGGGGATAATGAAGGAAGCAACTGTTAGTGATATGAGAGAAGTGTCCTAAGGCAATCGCCTTATGATTGTAAAATATTTATTTTAATAAATGATAATTCACGATTTGAGTATACATGCTTGTGTATTTGATTGGGATCTTAAACTCATCTATTGAATGTCCGCAATACAACTCACAGCATAAGAGAATTTGTGATGGGATCACAACTAGTGATTATCTCTAAATGTGCAAATGTGAAGTATTGAAAAGATCCCTAGTCGATGAATTGATAAATACGGACACTATCAATTCTGTTGAGACTAGCATGAGTTATTCTCTAATCAGCTGATTCTCTCTGGCTGGTGACATTGGGATGTCCGGAGATAAACATGGATGCTAGTTAAGGGAACTAGTTCATTGGAGTGACTAGCTATAAGACTTCATATGGAATCTATATATAGAAATGTCAATGAAGTTCTTACTGCAGCTTAAGTGCGATGTTCCTTTGACTTGCGGTGTTCAAGTCATCTTGGTCATGGAGACTTATACTTTAACATCTTAAGCAAGCATCTCCAAGGAGGTGTGGACCCAGGATGATTGGGTATAAGCCGAAGTGCCCAAATATGTTTGAACAGCCTACAAAGGATTCACCACTCCTTGGGAGGAGATGTATACCCAGGCCTATCATCGGATTGTTACTCAAAATCTCTGGCCAGAGTACATCATGTTTAGAGTGCGAGTCTCTAAAATACATGAGAGTAATTAGAAATCCAAACGACGAGAAAGATACTACTTGGGCTAGGTGTGACGTAGTCAGTCTAGTGGGGACTGACACAAACAGACCATGTCCTGAACCAAGTGGGTATAAGGTGGTGAAGGGAATGAGGCACGATTCATTAGAGCTGCTGAAGGGTTTCAGAATAATTTCTTCTGAGGTCAAACCGTTGATCTTTCGATTAATTGGGGATCATGATGTGCTACTAGGTGCCACTCATGATCGTTCTATAATTGGTTGATTATAGACGGCCAACATAAATCGAAAGCCTATTTAGTCACACGCACTACGAGTAATCCATGGGATTTAAAACGAGTTGGAAATTGGATTTTCCGATCAAGAGAAATAAGTCGAATCTGAGTTAATCAGAGGCGCAATGGAAGCTAAAAATGGCTAAGTCTTTTGAAGGCTTTTGGGCAAATTAAATGAGTTTAATTCGCGTTGGTTCGGCTCGGTTTGGGCCGGCCAAAGAGGGTGCCAACCCTCCTTGGTTGGCCGACCACATTAAAGGGAGAAAACCAATTAATTTTGGTTTAATTAATAAAGTAAATCTAGCGCGATTTATTTTATAAATTATGGATAAATAAATTTGTATAAAGAAATTTATATAAATAAATTTATAGAAATTTATTCTTTTTATGGAAGATAAAATAATCCATGAATTGGTTTATTTTAATTTTATAAAATCAATTATGAATTGATTTTTCCATAATAAGAAAGTTTATAAATTTCTTATAAAATTTATTCCATGATAAAAGGAGAGATTAATTAGTTTTATTATAAAGCTAGTTATAATAAAATTCATAAGAGAATTTATAGGATAAATTTCTTATGATAACTAATTAGTTTTCTTATAAAGTTAGTTATAATAAAATTTGGTTTAAACGGAATAATTCATAAGAGAATTTATAGGATAAATTTCTTATGATAACTAATTAGTTTTATTATAAAGTTAGTTATAATAAAAACTTTGTTTAAACGGAATAATTCATAAGAAAATTTATAGAATAAATTTTTTATGATAACTAATTCCGTTAATTCCGTTAAGAGGGAGACTTGGCAAGGGAGATGCTACTATATAAAGGAATCAAAGGCAAGCCCTTAATTCCAATTGAGTTGTCAAGAGAAGTAGCTCCCTCTCTCCCTCTTATTCTCTTCTCCTTCTCCTCTCCCTCCCTTAGGGCCGGCGCCCACCCTAGCTCTATTAGGGCCGGCGCCCAACCTACACCCAAGCAAGGTTGTTGCCGTGAGCTTCAAGAAGAAGAAGAAACGAAGCAAGAAGAAGAAGAAGCGGATAGCGACTCCTCTCTTCCCGAAATTCGATTCCGTTTTCTTGGTGGTTAGTTTCCTTTTCTTCTCTTGATCTTCTTTGTTGTGCCTATAGAGAATCTAGTAGTTCTCGTCGGCACAAAACTCGTGACTTTGCGAAGTCATCCCGAAGAGAACTCAGCGTGGACGCGAATAGAGGCGGAGCTTCCAAGGGACGCTACGGTTGGATCTCGTCCCTTACTTCGAGTTACGCGAGGTACTTGGTAAATTAGTTTACTTTTCTGTAAAGTTTTATTTTATGATTATGTCAACACCCTATAAGGTTGCATGCTAGATACGAAGTTAAAATAATTTAGGAAATTATTTTATGCAAATTCTTCCGCTGCACGTAAAAATTTAAAATTTTACGAACTCGTATCCTTGTCGACATGCACCCGGTCCCAACAGTGGTATCAGAACCGGTTAGTGTTCGACTTAATCATATAATTGTTTTGTGGAAGACTTTGTCATGATCTCAATTTCGGAAAAAATTTTCAATTATGGAAACTTTCCAATTATAATAAATTTTAGATTTAGGAATTTCTAAGTTTGGAAATACTCATGAAATTTCGCAAACTTTTGAAATATCCTAGTTTCTAAATTTTTATGATAATTGTGAAAACTTCCAATCTTTGGAAACTTTCCAATTTTGGAAATTTTTCTATTTTAGAAATTTTGTAATTTTGAAAATATGTAAGTTTTCTTTGTACCGGAAACTTACAATTATTCTGAAAACCTATTTTGAAATCTCGCGATTTTGGGCACTTTTTTTTGAGAAAGTCTAGACAAATTTATGGACAATTAATTGACAATTAAATTTGAATTGGTTTTTTAAATTGACAACAAAATTCTTTATTTTGGATCGGGAAGCCGTCCAATTTAAAGTTAGTTGTTGTAATTTAATTTCCCAATTTTAATTGAAATTGTCATGTTTAATTTGGCTATGCTTATGAAGCAAACCAAATTGAATTTACGACAAATTATTTTTCTTTGGGTATCTGAGCCTCGGGGAGCCACCCTTAAAAAACGATTTGTTGTAATTAATTAAATCCATAAAATATGATTTAAGAGGTGATGCTCTTAAATATTGTTGTCTCCAAAATTAATTAGGAAAATGGTTTCCTATAGAGTTTCTTAAAAGAGATTTTCATGAAAATAATATGTCATTGAATTAAGGGAATTGTCTCTTAATTTAATAAGATTTGATTTAGAGAAATCAAAGTCTTAAACATATTATTTCCGAAATTGATTATGACAATTTAGGAAATTGTTTCCCAAAACAATTCCTTGAATAAAGTATGAAATTATAATTAGGAAATCCGGTTCCTAATTTAATCAATGAGACTTGATAAATTAAGTCACATACATACTTTATTAAGGAAATCGTTAGTCATGACATAATTATATGTCGTGAATGTGCTTAAAAGGAAAAGATGAGACCCAAAAACCCTTACAAAATATTAAGGCTAACACCTTCCATTAATATTGTTAGAATCGGAGTTTTGTTTCTCGTTTGGGTTGATGGACACATCCATGCCCGACTTGAACCTCAACATGTTCAAACCATGGAATTAGTTTATGAATAATATAGTTGGAGTCAGAGGTCAATCCTTAGTTTTGGTTGTTGGACACATCCAAGCCTGACTAAACGGTTAAATGAGCTCCAACCATATTAAAACTATTTCTTGATTAATGGGTCAGCCTTAAGCTTGGAGCATCGATTTGTTGTGCCACAGCCAAGGTCGATGCAAAGAGAGGTGCAGTTGGGTGCTATGTATATTGATACATACTTGTTAATGAGTTAACAACCCAATGATTTATGCAAACATTCAATTAGTTGATAGCATAAAGTGATAGTTACATATATGTGATGTGTAACCGGTATAATTACCTACCTTCATAGCTAAGAAAAACTTGATGGCCACAGCCATGGTGGTTCTTACCTATGGTTGGATATCAACCTATTTGGAGATGCTCCTACGATCTCTCGAATTGATAAAAAGGGTTATTCAATTTGAAAAATAAATAGGAATTTTAATTAATGTATATTGATACATTCTTTAATCATTCTTCTCACATAAACTCAATTTGTATTTCTAGATTAATCACTCGATCATGTCTTCTCTAAACTTGCGTTCCATTTTGGACACCAATAAACTGACCGGGCCGAACTTCATGGACTGGCTTCGAAACCTGAGGATTGTCCTCAAGGCAGAGAAGCTTGCTTATGTCCTTAAAGATCAACTTCCCAACCATCCTCCTGGAAATGCAACTCCAGACCAGATTCTTGAGTGGCTCAACCTGCTGAAGACTGTAGAGCCTTCTGTGAAGCAGGATCTAAAGACGGTACTGTTAGTTGGTTCCTCGAAGAAAGGTTCTAAGAGGAAGGCCAAAGAACAGAATAAGGGAAAGAAGGAAAAGGCTAAAAAGACTGAAAATACCCTAAAAGGCACTTGCCATCACAGTGGCAAGGAGGGTCATTTGCAAAGAAAATGCAAGATTTATCTTGAGTCCTTGAAAGAGAAGGCATCCGATGCCCCATCCTCTTCATGTATCTTCGTTATTGAAAGTCACTCTATTTCCTCAAACACCTGGGTACTTGATACTGGGTGTAGCTCACATATATGTAATGACATACAGGGGCTAAGGAATAGAAGAAGACTCGTCAAAGGAGAAGCGAATTTGCGAGTTGGAAACGGAGCAAAGATTGCTGCTGTTGCCATCGGAACATATTTGCTAAAGCTCCCCACTGGACGTGTCTTAGAATTGGATAATTGATATTTTGTTCCTTCGTTAATAAAGAACATTGTATCTATTTCATTTTTGAATGAAAAGGGTTATCATTTAACTTTTAGTAACAATTGTTGTTACATAACTTTAAATGACGTTCTTTATGGGAATGGAACTTTGTGCAATGGTATCTACACGTTAGATTTATCCAGTGACGTTTTCAATATCGAAGTTAGCAACAAACGTGCTCGAATAGATAATCGAATAGACTCCTACACTTGGCATTGCCGTCTTGGCCATATAAGTAAGAAACGCATGACCGAATTACACCGATGTGGAATTTTGGAATCATATGAACCCGGTTCATTTGATACATGCGAATCATGCTTAAAAGGCAAGATAACCAAATTACCCTTTTCCGGAAAAGGTTATCCAGTGGGAGAATTGCTTGGTCTTATACATACTGATGTATGTGGACCAATGTCAACTCTTGCACAAGGAGGCTATGGCTACTTCATCACCTTTATCGATGATCACTCACGATTCGGTTATGTGTTCTTGATGAAACACAAATCTGAAGCCTTTGAGAAATTCAAAGAGTTCAGAAGTGAAGTAGAGAAACAGCTTGGCAAAAGTATTAAGATAATTCGATCCGATCGGGGTGGTGAATACTTAAGTCAAGAGTTTCAAGATTATCTTAGGGACAATGGGATATTGTCTCAATGGACTCCGCCGTATACACCACAGCATAATGGTGTATCTGAGAGGTGCAACCGAACCTTGATGGACATGGTTAGGTTGATGATGAATCATGCAACTCTTCCAAAATCCTTTTGGGGCTATGCACTAAAGATAGCTGTTTACTTGCTAAACAGAGTCCCGACCAAGGTAGTCTCTACTACTCCATATGAGATATGGAATAATAAGAAACCCCACTTAACTCACCTTAAGATATGGGGTTGTCCTGCTTATGTGAAGCAGATTGTATCAGACAAATTGGATGCTAAGTCTGATAAATGTCTATTTATTGGATACCCTAAGGAAACGAAGGGTTACCAATTCTATCATCCCTTGGAACAAAAGGTGTTTGTTTCAAGGCATGCTGTATTTCTAGAAAAGGAATTTCTTTTACAAGAAAACAGTGGGAGTGGCATTGAACTTGATGAAGTTCAAGAAACTCCAATAGACATGACAGAGACACCTAGTCTAGACCCACAACTAATACCTCATAATGATGAGCTATCAGTTGAACCTAAAACTACATAACCTCTTCGTAGGTCTGATAGGACACGCAGCATTCCAGAGAGATACGGATTTCTCGTAAGTGAATCGAACGACGTGTTGCTCATTGACGATGACGAACCTATCAGTTATGAAGATGTTCTGAAAAGTTCAGAAAGGGACAAATGGCTTGAAGCCATGAAGTCGGAAATGGATTCCATGTACGAAAACCAAGTATGGGACTTGGTTAACCCACCTGAAGGGATTAAGCCCATAGGGTGCAAGTGGGTTTTCAAGAAGAAAACCGACAAGAAAGGTAATGTTGTTACCTTTAAGGCTAGATTAGTGGCAAAAGGATATCGTCAGAAGCAAGGAATTGATTATGACGAAACCTATTCGCCAGTAGCTATGCTTAAATCCATTCGGATGCTCCTAGCCATTGTTAGTGATATGAGAGAAGTGTCCTAAGGCAATCGCCTTATGATGTAAACATTTATATTAATAAATGATAATTCACTATTTGAGTATACATGTTTTGTGTATTTGATTGGGATCTTAAACTCATCTACTGAATGTCTGCAATACAACTCACAGCATAAGAGAATTTGTGATGGGATCACAACTAGTGATTATTTCTAATGTGCAATTGTGAAGTATTGAAATTATCCCTAGTCGATGAATTGATAAAAACGGACACTATCAATTCTGTTGAGACTAGCATGGGTTATTCTCTAATCAGCTGATTCTCACTAGCTGGTGACATTGGGATGTCTGGAGATAAACATGGATGCTAGTTAAGGGAACTAGTTCATTGGAGTGACTAGCTGTAAGACTTCATATGGGAATCTACATGTAGATATGTCAATAAAGTTCTTACTGCAGCTTAAGTGCGATGTTCCTTTGACTTGCGGTGTTCAAGTCATCTTGGTCATGGAGACTTATACTTTAACATCTTAAGCAAGCATCTCCAAGGAGGTGTGGACCCAGGATGATTGGGTATAAGCCGAAGTGCCCGAAGATGTTTGAACAACCTACAAAGGATTCACCACTCCTTGCGAGGAGATGTATACCCAGGCCTATCGTCGGATTGTTACTCAGAAATCTCTGGCCAGAGTATATCATGTTTAGAGTGCAAGTCTCTAAAATACATGAGAGTAATTAGAAATCCAATGGACGAGAAAGACACTACTTGGGCTAGGTGTGACGTAGTCAGCCTAGTGGGGACTGACACCATAGACCGTGTCCTGAACCAAGAGGGTATAAGGTGGTGAAGGGAATGGGGCACGATTCATTAGAGCTGCTGAAGGGTTTCAGAATAATTTCTTCTGAGGTCAAACCGTTGATCTTTCGATTAATTGGGGATCATGATGTACTACTAGGTGCCACTCATGATCGTTCTATAATTAATGGGTTAATTATAGACGGCCAATATAAATCAAAAGCCTATTTAGTCACACGTACTACGAGTAATCCGAGGGATTTAAAACGAGTTGAAAATTGGATTTTCCGATCAAGAGAAATAAGTCGAATCTGAGTTAGTCAGAGGGGCAATGGAAGCTAAAAATAGCTAAGTCTTTTGAAGGCTTTTTGGGTGAATAAAATGAGTTTAATTCGCGGTGTTTCGGGTTGGTTTGGCCGGCCAAAGAGGGTGTCAAAACCCCCTTTGGTGGCTGGCCACAATAAGAGGAGAAAACCAATTAATTTTGGTTTAATTAATAAAATAAATCTAGTACGATTTATTTTATAAATTATGGATAAATAAATTTGTATAAAGAAATTTATATAAATAAATTTATAGAAATTTATTCTTTTTATGGAAGTTAAAATAATCCATGAATTGGTTTATTTTAATTTTATAAAATCAATTATGAATTGATTTTTCCATAATAAGAAAGTTTATAAATTTCTTATAAAATTTATTCCGTAATAAAAGGAGAGATTAATTAGTTTTATTATAAAGTTAGTTATAATAAAATTCATAAGAGAATTTATAGGATAAATTTCTTATGATAACTAATTAGTTTTATTATAAAGTTAGTTATAATAAAACTTGGTTTAAACGGAATAATTCATAAGAGAATTTATAGGATAAATTTCTTATGATAATTAATTAGTTTTATTATAAAGTTAGTTATAATAAAATTCATAAGAGAATTTATAGGATAAATTTCTTATGATAACTAATTGGTTTTATTATAAAATTAGTTATAATAAAACTTGGTTTAAACGGAATAATTCATAAGAGAATTTATAGGATAAATTTCTTATGATAACTAATTCCGTTAATTCCGTTAATTCGGTTTAGAGGGAGACTTAGTGTAAAATACGGCTATTCGAAAATCCGGACCAGAAAATTTTTGAGATTTTTCCGGATTGAGTTTAGGGTTTCCGACCCTACGAGAGGAGCTCCAGGGGTTTTATTGTAAAACTTAAAACTTATCAAGGGTTTCGGATAAACTCTTAAATTTGAGAGGGAAATTAATTTAACCCTAGAGATTTAATGAGAGGGATTATATTAAATAGGGGGGTCAAATAGCTAAAACCCTTACTTGAAGGGTAGAATTAAAATTTATAAAATTTGAGGGGCCTCTCTGTAAAAAGCCCTCATCTTATAACCCCACTCTTCGCTCGGCCGCAGCCAAAACCCGCAGCCACACCCGAGCCCTAAGCCTCCGCAGCAGCTATTTCCCTTTTCTTCTCGCGTGACCTAGCCACAGCCGCAGCGTCGATTCCTCCGTTTTCTACTCTTCACTTGACCCCAGCCCTGAGCGCCGGCTCCTCCCCTCTCTGCTCGACGCTGCATCCCTCCTCACGCGACCGCGCCGAGGGCGACCTCCGCCGCTGAAAGTCTTCGTTGCCGAGGACCCGCGCGACAACCGCCGCTGCACAATCGACCATTTTTTTTCTCCCTCTTCTCGCAAGACCTAGTCGCAAGGCCCGACGCCCTCCTCTCTGCCGATCACTGCTTCTCCCACCTCTCAGACGCCGGCTGCTCGATTCGCCTGGCGGCGCTGCCTCGCCAGTTACGGCGGCCCAAGCTCTATCACCCGATCATGTCATCAGCTCGCTTACTGCCTTCCTTTTCATTAGGGAGAACCACCATGGCCAGATTTGAACAAAGAAGGGGAGAAGGCTTGCGTGCGGGCCACCAGGTAAGACCTGCTTTGTTTCAGTGAATTCATGGAATGGATTAGGTTCTAGTGTGATAATCTGATCTCCATTGGGATTTCATTTTTGGGTAATGGATTCGGTGTGGGTCAGAAAATGAATTGCCATCTTGGATTTTTGTTAGATGATTTCCATGGATCCTCCAATTCCACCGTGAGTTGGTTTCTCTATATGTCTTGATGTGGTTGGGAGGAATTCGAGTTCTGGTTGATTTTGGATGTTTTGTCCAGATTTAAATCTTGTTTAGGGTATAGATGGGTCTTGGTTCATGGATTTTGGTTTCCATATCGTAAGTGTTTGTTGAATTACATTTGGGATTTGATCTTTCCTTATTAGTCCAATTCTGGATTTAGAGTTCTATTGAAAGATAGTCTCAAACTGAGTTGTTGGTATATTGATTGGTTTTGACATTTGATTTACCGTGAGACTTGGATTGGTTTGGAGTTATATGGGTGGCCTGTTAATAAAGTAATTAGATTGATTTGATTTGGGCTTTGCTTAGTGTTGACCAGTTTAGACCAGTGCTTGGGTTTGTGTGGCTGGAATTGTGAGAGGTAAGTTTGTTGTGATACCACTGTGATTTGGTTTAATCTCTAGTAGTTTGATGTTATATTGGAATGTTGTAAGGAATGTATGGCTAGGACCTAGATCAGTTCTTGAGCTGTGATGCTATGGTGGGATTGTTATTCTGGCGAATTAGTGTTGCAGAGAGGTTCTTGTCCTAGGGATCAATGTGTTTTAATTTGTATTATTTTGGGATCTGCTTAATGTTTGTTGATTGGATCTGGGAACTTTGTCCACTTGTCATGCGTGATTGTGGTTGAGGTGGATTTGATGTTGTTAAGTTTTCCTGTCCTTACATTTCTGTGAGCTTGTGTATGGATTTCAATTTGGTTTTATTTGGAAGTTATACGATGGGAAAAGATTGGGATGAATTAAATCTATCTTAGTTGGTATTATGTGTTGGATTTGAATCTGAGTTCTTTGATTAGACAATAATATAGTTGATACTGGTTATGGTTTGAGATGAGTTTTATTTTTGGCTTTTGGAGCTAAGTTTTCTCCTACGATTGGTTCTTGATCACAGTGTGGTTTCTGAATTGGAGTTCAGATCGAGTTGTAAACCTTGGTATAGGTTCGGGTTGGATTGGGTACTAGTTTAATCCTAATTAATTAAGTTTGTTTAGCTAAGAATCATGTGTATTGTAGCTAAACCTATGTCCTTTAATACAGGGCGTTGATTGATTACCTGCGGATTATTGGACGGGAGGTTCTCTATTGATACGGACTTCACTTACTTGGAGGCGGGTACCCTTTGACTTATCTTTTAGATATTGTCATATTGCTATGCATTGTCTGTTATAGATAGCAGTAAGTTTATACGCTATCCTGAGTTATTATACCTGTGCTGGATACTTGTTAGTTATCCTTGAGTTATCATGTCTGTTCTGGATACTTATTAGTTATCCCTGAATTATTATGTCCGTTCTGGATACTTGTTAGTTATCCCTGAGTTATATTGCCTGACCTGGATACTTGTTAGTTATTCCTGAGTTATTATACCGTTCTGGATACTTGTTAGTTATCCCTGAGTTATATTGCCTGAACCGGATACTTGTTAGTTATCCCTGAGTTATATTGCCTGACCTGGATACTTGTTAGTTATTCCTGAGTCATTATGTCTATACTGGATACTTGTTAGTTATCTTTGAGTTATCATGTCTATACTGGATACTTGTTAGCTATCCCTGATTTATTATGCATGATTTAGGATACTTGTTAGTTATCCCTGAGTTATTATGTCTGAACCGGATACTTGTTAGTTATCCATGAGTTATATTGCCTGACCTGGATACTTGTTAGTTATTCCTGAGTCATTATGTCTATCCTGGATACTTGTTAGTTATCCTTGAGTTATCATGTCTATACTGGATACTTGTTAGCTATCCCTGACTTATTATGCATGATTTAGGATACTTGTTAGTTATCCCTGAGTTATTATGTCTGAACCGGATACTTGTTAGTTATCCCTGAGTTATATTGCCTGACCTGGATACTTGTTAGTTATTCCTGAGTCATTATGTCTATCCTGGATACTTGTTAGTTATCCTTGAGTTATCATGTCTGTTCTGGATACTTATTAGTTATCCCTGAGTTATTATACCTGTCCTGGATACTTGTTAGTTATCCTTGAGTTATCATGTCTGTTCTGGCTACTTATTAGTTATCCCTGAGTTATTATACCTGTCCTGGATACTTGTTAGTTATCCTTGAGTTATCATGTTTGTTCTGGATACTTATTAGTTATCCCTGAGTTATTATACCTTTCCTGGTAACTTGTTAGTTATCCCTAA
Organism: Boesenbergia rotunda; assembly: GCA_024364735.1. Classification (NCBI taxonomy): domain Eukaryota; kingdom Viridiplantae; phylum Streptophyta; class Magnoliopsida; order Zingiberales; family Zingiberaceae; genus Boesenbergia; species Boesenbergia rotunda. The sequence goes on along the minus strand of JAGFNQ010002029.1, from coordinate 63,285 downwards.
GTTATCATGTCTGTTCGGGATACTTGTTATTTATCCCTGTTTATTATGCCTGTCCTGGATACCTGTGGTTTATCCCTGAGTTAATATGCGGTTAGTTCCCTACAGTATTAGGTAGTGTCATATCTATATGTATGCTTAGAGATCGTGATGTATCTCCTGCCTTTGACCTTGAGGGATCTGTAGTTTTCGGCCAGTATACCTTGTAGGTTAACTGTATTTCCTATTATAGGATTTTAGACTGAGACCTAGTATACTGAGGACTTGGGAGGGAGGTATGTGTATCTATCATACACCATCCTTGCATTGTTGCATGCCGGCGATCAGCGACTCCCTTGTGGTTGAGCCTAATCGTTTTCCGGCACATGATATGCACACACGGCCACTCATGGGTTAGTGGATACCGTAGCGTGTGTGCACTTGCTCTGTATTGCTCCGCTCAACCGCTCATGGGTAGTGGTTTTGGAGCGTGGTAGCAAGCAGGGATCCCTTCTCTTCCCATAGACCAGAGAAGATGAGAGAGATATCTCCCCCATATATATATGGGGCGGAGTGTTCACTCCACCAGCATCCTGTCCACTCGGTCACTCAGGAGCAGTGATAGCAGGGTGCGTACAGTGTCACAGCTCTACCCACTCGGCCGACACAGTATCGCCTGTCTCGGTGTCTTGACTGGTGTTAGGGGGTGACCATGACATTGCATCATATGCATACGATGCATTGTGCACTTGATTGTGTTTACTGCATTTATTTGCTGCACTTGATTGACATGCATATACTGGATACCTGTATACCTTGGTTTATTTGTTATACTTGTTCCATAGGGATTTATTTCACCCTCTGCAGGATAGATGGATTCTGGTATGTATCTTTATTCAGTATCTTCAGTATACCCTTTCTTCCTATTGTTCATATGAGGTAGTATCAGCGTAGACTTCTATTGTTATTATAACATACTATGCATATCTACTGGGTATTCGCTGAGTTTATGGACTCACACCGTTGCCATATATATTTATTTTCAGGTTGAAATACTTGGAGTCGCCAGAAGAGCCCAGCAGCCAATCCCTACCCATCGCGTCGACATATTTTTGTTTTGTACTTGTAGTACATTTGTTTTACATTTCTGTTAGTGATTTGTATGTCATATGAGTGTGTCATGTGCCCTAAGGGGTTTTGTATGGGTTGTTTCGTCGTAAGTCGGACCGGTCCGCAGTCAGGTATGATTTACTTAGTTGTCTTGTGCTTTTATATTGTGTCTATCTATATTTTGAGGCCTGAGGCCAATTAAACTGCGTGGTCGTGTTCTGTGTATGTGTAAATTGTCCGCCGGACAGGGGAGGTGCTGTCCGATTTTATATTGGATCAGCGGCTCCTGGGTCTCGGGGCGTGACACTTAGCCAAGGAGTTGCTACTATATAAAGGAACCAAAGGCTAGCCCTTATTCCTAATTAAGAGATTAATTATTCTCTCCCTCTCTCTCTTAATCTCTTCTCTCTTCTCTTCTTCCCTCTCTTGCCTAGGGCCGGCGCCCACCCTAGAGGATTAGGGCCGGCGCACAAAGGACTCCTTGGAGGAGGCCGTGAGCTTCAAGAAGAAGAAGGAGAACCCGAATACGAAGAAGAAGAAGCGGATAGCGACTCCTCTCTTCTCGGAATTCGATTCCGTTACTTCGTTGGTTAGTTTCCTATCTTTCCTCTCTTGTTCATCTAGTTGTGCCTTCCGAGAATCTAGTAGTTCTCGTCGGCACAAAACTCGTGACTTTGCGAAGTCATCCCGAAGAGAACTCGGCGTGGACGCGAATAGAGGCGGAGCTTCCAAGGGACGCTACAGTTGGATCTTGTCCCTTACTTCGAGTTACGAGAGGTACTTGGTAAATTTGTTTACTTTTCCGCAAAGTTTTATTTTATGATTATGTCAACACAATGTAAGGTTGCATGCTAGATACGAAGTTAAAATAATTTAGGAAATTATTTTATGCAAACTCTTTCGCTGCACGTAAAAATTTTGAATTTTACGAACTCGTATCCTTGTCGACATGCACCCGGTCCCAACAGCCATAGCAGCTCATTATGATTATGAGATATGACAAATGGATGTGAAAATAGCTTTCCTTAATGGAAACCTGCTTGAGGATGTATACATGATACAACCTGAAGGTTTCACATCGGGTGATAAAACCAAAGTATGCAAACTTCGAAGATCCATATATGGATTGAAGCAAGCATCTAGGAGCTGGAATTTAATTTGTATTATTTTGGGATCTGCTTAATGTTTGTTGATTGGATCTGGGAACTTTGTCCACTTGTCATGCGTGATTGTGGTTGAGGTGGATTTGATGTTGTTAAGTTTTCCTGTCCTTACATTTCTGTGAGCTTGTGTATGGATTTCAATTTGGTTTTATTTGGAAGTTATACGATGGGAAAAGATTGGGATGAATTAAATCTATCTTAGTTGGTATTATGTGTTGGATTTGAATCTGAGTTCTTTGATTAGACAATAATATAGTTGATACTGGTTATGGTTTGAGATGAGTTTTATTTTTGGCTTTTGGAGCTAAGTTTTCTCCTACGATTGGTTCTTGATCACAGTGTGGTTTCTGAATTGGAGTTCAGATCGAGTTGTAAACCTTGGTATAGGTTCGGGTTGGATTGGGTACTAGTTTAATCCTAATTAATTAAGGAAGTTTGTTTAGCTAAGAATCATGTGTATTGTAGCTAAACCTATGTCCTTTAATACAGGGCGTTGATTGATTACCTGCGGATTATTGGACGGGAGGTTCTCTATTGATACGGACTTCACTTACTTGGAGGCGGGTACCCTTTGACTTATCTTTTAGATATTGTCATATTGCTATGCATTGTCTGTTATAGATAGCAGTAAGTTTATACGCTATCCTGTGTTATTATGCCTATTCTGGATACTTATTAGTTATCCCTGAGTTATTATTCATGTTCTGGATACTTATTAGTTATCCCTGAGTTATTATTCGTGTCCTGGATACTTTTAGTTATCCCTGAGTTATTATTCATGTCCTGGATACTTGTTAGTTATCCCTGAGTTATTATTCATGTTCTGGATACTTTTAGTTATCCCTGAGTTATTATTCATGTCCTGGATACTTGTTAGTTATCCCTGAGTTATTATTCATGTTCTGGATACTTGTTAGTTATCCCTGAGTTATATGTCTATACTGGATACTTGTTGTTATCCCTGAGTTATATTGCCTGACCTGGATACTTGTTAGTTATCCCTGATTATTATGTCTGAACTGGATACTTGTTAGTTATCCCTGAGTTATATTGCCTGACCTGGATACTTGTTAGTTATCCTGAGTCATTATGTCTGTTCTGGATACTTGTTAGTTATCCCTGAGTTATCATGTCTGAACGGATACTTGTTAGTTATCCCTGAGTTATATTGCCTGACCTGGATACTTGTTAGTTATCCCTGAGTTATTATGTCTGAACCGGATACTTGTTAGTTATCCCTGAGTTATTATATCTGAACTGGATACTTGTTAGTTATCCCTGAGTTATATTGCCTGACCTGGATACTTGTTAGTTATTCCTGAGTCATTATGTCTGTTCTGGATACTTGTTAGTTATCCTGAGTTATCATGTCTGAACCGGATACTTTTAGTTATCCCTGAGTTATATTGCCTGACCTGGATACTTGTTAGTTATCCCTGAGTTATTATGTCTGTCTGGATACTTGTTAGTTATCCCTTAATTATTATGTCCGTTCTGGATACTGTTAGTTATCCCTGAGTTATTATGCTGTTAGTTCCATACAGTATCAGGTAGTGTCATATCTAGATGTATGCTTAGAGATCGTGATGTATCTCCTGCCTTTGACCTTGAGGGATCTGTAGTTTTCGGCCAGTATACCTTGTAGGTTAACTGTATTTCCTGTTATAGGATTTCAGACTGAGACCTAGTATACTGAGGACTTGGGAGGGAGGTATGTGTATCTATCATACACCATCCTTGCATTGTTGCATGCCGGCGATCAGCGACTCCCTTGTGGTTGAGCCTAATCGTTTTCCGGCACATGATATGCACACACGGCCACTCATGGGTTAGTGGATACCGTAGCGTGTGTGCATTTGCTCTGTATTGCTCCGCTCAACCGCTCATGGGTAGTGGTTTTGGAGCGTGGTAGCAAGCAGGGATCCCTTCTCTTCCCATAGACCAGAGAAGATGAGAGAGATATCTCCCCCATATATATATGGGGCGGAGTGTTCACTCCACCAGCATCCTGTCCACTCGGTCACTCAGGAGCAGTGATAGCAGGGTGCGTACAGTGTCACAGCTCTACCCACTCGGCCGACACAGTATCGCCTGTCTCGGTGGCTTGACTGGTGTTAGGGGGTGACCATGACATTGCATCATATGCATACGATGCATTGTGCACTTGATTGTGTTTGCTGCATTTATTTGCTGGACTTGATTGACATGCATGTACTGGATACCTGTATACCTTGGTTTATATGTTATACTTGTTCCATAGGGATTTATTTCACCCTCTGCAGGATAGATGGATTCTGGTATGTATCTTTATTCAGTATCTTCAGTATACCCTTTCTTCCTATTGTTCATATGAGGTTGTATCAGCGTAGACTTCTATTGTTATTATAACATACTATGCATATCTACTGGGTATTCGCTGAGTTTATGGACTCACACCGTTGCCATATTTTTATTTCAGGTTGAATACTTGGAGTCGCCAGAAGAGCCCAGCAGCCAGTCCCTACCCATCGCGTCGACATACTTTTGCCTTGTACTTGTAGTACACTTGTTTTATATTTCTGTTAGTGATTTGTATATGTCGTATGAGTGTCATGTGCCCTAAGGGGTTTTTGTATTGGTTGTTTCGTCGTAAGTCGGACCGGTCCGCAGTCAGGTATGATGTACTTAGTTGTCTTGTGTTTTATATTGTGTCTATCTATATTTTGAGGCCTGAGGCCAATTAAACTGCGTGGTCTTGTTCTGTGTATGTGTAAATTGTCCGCCGGACAGGGGAGGTGCTGTCCGATTTTATATTGGATCAGCGGCTCCTGGGTCTCGGGGCGTGACAGGTGGGACTTTAGTCCCACATTGAAACTTTCCATTCATATCTATGGTGAATGGAAAAGAGGTGGTGGGATTTTAGTCCCACATTGGAACTTTCTAGTGAGTAGAAAGTGAGGAGGAGAATAAAAGGATTCCCTTGTGAGTGGGGCTTTAGTCCCACATTGGGAGTTTTAAGGCAAAATATTTGGTTTATATTGTATCACAAGCATGATACTTGTGAACAAATGCTAGGGGAGAGGCTCTCTCTCACGCGTGGGTACGCAGGGGGGTGCAAATCCAGGGCCCGAATTTGTACTGAACCAAGTGAACTCGTGTGCGTGCACGACCTGCGCACGTCGAATGTCCGACCGATCGGGGAAATATTTGTCCAAGCAGATGAACTAAAGTTTTGTCAAATTGATTTTTGCTCAAATGTAACTGATGCATTAATTTTGATTAATGCGAGATCAGTAACCCCCAGACGTTTGGATCTGGTCGGGTAAATGCCAGTAAATGATGATTAATTCATCATTTAATACTGCGGGGGGTCTGAGCCTATAAAAGGAGGCCGTGACCGAGAGCAAAAGGGACAGACGCTACGAAATTCTCCTCCGCTCCACCTCGTTCCCGACCTCCGCTTCGCTGATAGCAGTCGGGTACCTCTTCAGTTCGCCACGAGCAACGAGTGCTCCGTTGTGCCCGTGGTCGGCTGTTGTATCCTGAGAGATAGACGTCCGTCTGAGCCTCGAAGCACCGCCGGAGGAGGACGAATCTGTTTCAAGAAAACTGCGCGTCGCAGGCCTCAGCGCTTTCCTGGTCGGTCGGGAGACGTCCGACCACTACTCGGGAGATCCCAGTCGGGAAACATTATAATCACTTATCAATATCCTATTATAACAAAAGTCATTGCATAAGTTTTTCCTAAAACAGTTCATCGATATTGTTTATGGCACATACTGAATAAATTCATAAAAAATTTCTCCCCTTTGATTTTTCGAAACCACTATCAAAGTATGAAGAATGTCATAGCAAAGTCTACAATACCTGATGATTTTGAGAATCATATGAGAAGAGTCTTTCAAATATACTGACTTGGAAAATAATGATTTATTGTCTTTGACAGTGGAAGCAAAAACATTTACCTTAATTTCACTATGTCCACCGACTTCCTTTTATGAATCTTTTATTATAAGAGATTTATAAAATTAAAAAAATTGAATTATTATATAGATGAAATTTAAAAATTATAATTTAAGAGAGGTAGGAAAATTTTAAATTTATTTTTTTCCCTGAAATTGATATAAGAAATTGGACCATAACAGTGATAAGGGATTGGATCACAAGAACCCTAATCATTTAACTAGTTATCTTAAAAATTAGTCCGCTCGAATAGTGAAATATAAAATTATCAAAAATAAAATATTTCTATAAATTTTTATAATAGTGTTGTGGCATATTAAAATCACACGCGCACACAAACCAAAAAAAAATGAAAAAAAAAACTCATTTAGAAAAACGATGGGAGATGCCCTTAGATGGGGATGGGCACAAAGGCCCGTCTGCACACGTAATCAAAGAGAAAAATAAATGAAAGATGCTTATACCTTCTATTTTCATCTATTAAGTTTTTTCAGTAAATGTAATCACTCGGCAGTTGTAAATAAGATATTTAATCTTGCTTTCTAACCTTGTAACTCCGGAAGA
>JAGFNQ010002029.1:0-56505 GCA_024364735.1 Boesenbergia rotunda | reverse complement strand
CGTGAATTTAACTCAAGCCATGATAACTTTTAATAATCTAAGCAATCTGAAAACGTTCGTTTTAAAACACTAGCACTTCCATACACAACACACAAGCTTGGGGCACTATCGAATTGCAACAGCCAGGGCAAGCTTACAAGAAAAAATGGTCATTTCAATTTATCACCGCCGGAATGCATTGCTTTCATGGGCTGCAGAACCCTGTGAGTAGTGAGCTCGACGACGGACACTCTCTTCTATCGTAGCACTCCCCCCTTTCTCAGTTCCAAAAATGCTCTTCTGGGCTGCATCCAGAAAAGTCTTGCCTCTTGAAAAGCCTGATCTCGTTGCTTCAACTCTGTCTTCCTCTGCTGCTTTCTTCAACCGTTTAGACCTTTGCTCCTCATGGAGTTCCGCATCCAGTTGCATCTCTCTTAATCTAGCTTCCCTCTCTTCCTCAGACATCTTTGGCACACCTCGACGACGAAATTTGCCAGGCAGCTCATTCAACTTGTTGAATTCCCTGTGTTTGTCTTCCATTCCTCGTTCAGAATCAGGCTGGTCTCTTGTAGAATCATCCTGATGACTGTATTTTGAATAAGAATGGACTCTGGACGAGTGTTTATCACCCCTTCGACCATCTTCTTGTTGATGCTCAAGCAGTGAATGCTTTTTCTTATCTTCTTCCTCACTTTCAGTTTGCCTTCTTGAACCTGAAATATACCTGGGAGAATGTCGATCACTCTTGGCATATTTATGTTGGTAAGATTCAGATGTTAAATGATCACTGTTTCTTTTTCTATCTGCATCTGAATAATTTCTTGATAACCATTTGCCATGTTTAGACTTTCCTTCTTCATTATTCATGGATGTTTGATGATCTCTTCTTTCCTCTTCCTCGTCATCCCTCGTGTCATCAGAATCAGAATGATGTCTCGATGAATGCTTCTCGGACTTTGACTTACTGTGACGATGGCTCTTGTGCCTTTTCTTTCCTTGTTTCTCCTTATCGTGTTTCTTGGCTTTCTCAGCTTCTGCCTGCGAAATCAAGTCACAACACAAATCGTAGAATCTGTAGTAAGAAAATGAATTTACAAGGTAAGCAACTATATAACAGAATTCCATGACTAGAGAGGAAAATTTAGTTAATGTCCCAATTCCATAGGGATGTAATAGTCTAACTTGATGGAAAAAAAGTCATTGTTGGCATGAAAAAAAGATACAGAAAAGATCATTTGGAAAATTGTTTGCAGGATTAATCACAGCATAGAATAACCGTAAAAGCATGAAACAACTGCTTACAGATTTCTTTATCATAGCCATCTTGATGGGATTATTCATAATTCGAGCGAGTGCTTCCTGCTCACGCTGACGAATAAGGAGCAAAGGATCAGTGTGAAGTTTCCTCCATGCATCGTTTGCAGACTGTGGCTTGTCCTCAAACAAAGCTCCAAGAACACCAGCCTGATAAATTTTGAGATTTTATCATATAAACTTATCGAATGCAGATAGCAGGAAAGATAAGTCGATGAATGACTGCATACAATCAATTGATCTATATTTTGTAAAAAAAAAAATATACAGCAGCACAACTTTTTTCAATCAGGAACAGATGCACCGAAACAAAAGAAAATAAGCTACAAAGAAGGTGACACCAGGTGCAACATAACAATCACAATAATAATACAAACTCTCCAGCAAACTCAGAAATGAAATGTGTGTGTGAACAAAATAGAAAGAAAGTCAACAATCAACACGTGGCACCATCTAAAATATGTAGTGTAAACCAACTCAGTGCTTTCACATCAGCACCACCACTTAGTTTATGAATCTCACCTAGTACAAGCGCACAGCATTCAGGCTTATTATACCTTAACCTGCTATGCTATTGTTGGAGGACATCCAACAATGGTTCAGAATAATTTACCTGTTGGAAGAGGTATCTCAGAAATTCCCAACTGGCTATCTTTCCTTGCTGGGTTCATCAGCATTGCCTCAAGAATCCATCATCTTAATTCAGTATGTTGTCTCACTTTCAGTCTCTATTGGCAATCCTTCTACGCATCTCAACAGCTACCTCATCCAATTGGCCAAAATTTATATCCGCAAACCACTAGTCACTCTTTCATCAATGATCTAACAGTAACATAGTTCTGATTCATCATTTATGCAAAACCACCAAAATACCATATCATAGTATTAGAATTAGGAAGGCCCGCCCTCATTAATTGTTTGCCAACTAGAGGAAGGCCATGGATGAATGATTGGCAGCATGTGGAATCCCTTGCCTTGAGAGAACTTACCTTCACCATGAGAGTTCCTATTTCCTTTATGAGCATGATCATCTAGCCTACTGCTCTTGCAGCACCACTGTTGTTTTGACTTCCAATCAAAGGCATTTTTGTTGCATCAGTTCGTACTCAATTGACATATCAACTAATGTGTCTCCAATCAAACCTTTGCTAACCCAACTGTAGTAGTTAGAACATAAAACCTATTTAAATAGTCATATATTGTTCAAATTTCAAGACGAGAATGATTCCCTTTAATCAAAACAAAGAATGAAAAAGCTTAACCTTATTCCAATCCTGTACAAACTATAAGTCAGCAAATAAGTGTTACTCTCTACTTTAGCAATTAAAGTGCAAAAGAAGCAATTTTTAACATGAATATGAATGATGAGTAATTTGGAAAACGCGAGTTCTGTTTGTACTGGTGTACCTATGGGAACAGTGTTAGTCATTGTTCGCAACTTGGCACTCTTACATTAGATGAAATTAAAATGGTTAAAACAACTGTTGTAATTTTCTCTGTCCTTAAATATATTACATAAAATCAATAAAGTGCATAAACGTCCATTCGGAACCTAGAAGCACGAATAACAGGATATTAATACTAACACATACATGGAATATCCTCTGTTAGTTCACATCCCAACTGAACTGCATGGGAATAGCATAGAACATGGATAAAAGGATTGTACCTTGGAGGAACTAGCCTCTGCTGCTGATGCACTCGAAGCTTCTGCAGGTGGTGCTTGAAGTGCCTTGAACCCATCCGAATTCCCCTTACCCACCGCTAACCCCGACTCATATAGAAAATCCAATCTTTCCTGACGCCTAATTATTGAACCCAAAACAAAAATATCATAAGATTAGCAAGAAATGATGTTTGTTACTTAAACAATGAAATAAAAAAAAACTACTACCATGTCGACGAACCAAAAATTAGCAACGCAAAACCCAAAATTAAACGAGACAATTTCTTTTCTTTTGGTTCCACACAAATCAGACGAGGAAACAATATATGTATATACACTGACGAACAGACATAGAAAAGTAGGTCGAGGCCAGCATCAACCCTAGAACAGCGATATCAGAAGTCCTAACAGCAATAATCAAAGAATCAAACAAAAAAAAATCAATCATCAAAGCAAGAGGCCTAGGGAACCAGAGACAGGAAGCACTTACGGGGCGAATCCGCCCTGTTCCGAGAGGTGGCGTAACTCGTCCTTCTCGCGCTCGTCCTGGATCTGCTTCCGGAGCTCCTCGAGTTTGCGCTGCTCGGCCTCGTGCTTTTGCTCCGCTTTCCACACGTTCTCGATGTTCCTGAGGCTCCCCGTGTGCCATCCCTTCTTGTTAAGAAACTTCAACGCCATCTACTCCGACTACTGCGTCGGGCGTCGGTCGGCGGCGCTGCGTCGGTGCGATGGAAGCGTCGGGGCGATGGAAGCGTCGGGCGTCGGGCGTCGGGCTGAGGCGTCAGGTTTTTCGCGAGAGAGAGAGAGGGCGCGGCGCTGCGTGCGTCGGTTTGGCTTCCCTTGCGATCACGTGCCGCGCACGTGGTTGGAGTATTTATAAATAAAATGTGGTCAGGGAGGGATCAGGAATTTGCGGAACAGAGGCCCCTCTACAAGAACGTGATTTCTATAGGATTTTGATCATCCTAGGACAATCGTCCAAATTTTAAAGGATTTAATCTTGAACGTTCATGAATTTGAACGACTGAGATACAACCCATTTAGATCGGATGGTTTAATTTTTGCAGGAAGGTCTCCTATAAAATAGAGAAAAATAAACAATCCAATACCCGATAATAATTAAATCATATTAAATTTTAAAAAATATATATCTCATTTTTAAATTTTTTTATTTATAAAAAAAATAATGAGAATTTTCATGCTTCTATGATAAATAGAAAAAGAATTGTACTTACAAATTATATCTCTTTTTAAATTTTTTTTATACTTATAAAAAAGAGAATAATTAAATAAATCGATAATAAAAAGTTGAAGTAAAAAATAAATTTATTCGTAGGAAAAAAGAATAATTGTTTTACGATACAGAGAGAGAAAACAGAAAGTAAAGTGAGAATAATTTTATGATCTAGAGAGGAAGTGAGTTTGATATTAGAAAATTTAGAATGATTTATATCCAAAAAAATTATATACATAAATTAATTATTCAATAAGTTGAATAAAAAAAACCAATGCCCGATAAATAAATGAATCATACTTAGGTGCGTTTGGTTGAGATTATCCTTGATAATCTTAATTATTCATGTCAGTAAAAGGGGCATATGCAATCTGAGATCTAAAAATTGGAAAAAATAAGATTTTTCTTGATTTTAGGATTATGAAATTTTTTTTTCAAAATTATCCTCCAATATTTACCTTTCAAGACAAAAATAACTTTCACAATTTATTAAATTTCGGAAGGATCATCAACGGTCATTGTTGGCGACCGATGGTCGATGCCGACAGTCGACGGCTAGCACCGATGTCGATGGTTGGCGGTTAGCGTCGATGCCAAAGGTCGGTGATTGGTGCGGAGGTCAGCGATCGACGTCAGCTATAGACGGACAACGTCGGAGGTCGACACCGACAGGTGTCGCTGACAATCGAAGAATATTTTTTAAATTTATTATTTTAATTAAAATGTTAATAAATTAAATAACTAAGTAAACTTAATTTAAAATTTTATAAAATTATCTAAACAATTTTCTAAAAAATAAATAAATAATCCAATTTTATTTGTTTATATATAATTATTATATATTTTTTAATATTTTAATTTTTAAAAATTAAAATAAATATAATCATCAATAAGACGATTGATATAATTTTTTTACTTGAATCAAGACTCCGAAAAGTATATGATATATCTTTATTTTTTAATTTTAATTTAAACAAGGATACAATTTCATCATACTTAAAATTGAAGATAATACATTAAAATATTATACTATATTATACACTATTACTGTGAAATAAATAAAATTTTATTTGATTACCTAAATTTAATCAAACAACGTCAAATTATTTTTCATTCCTCATGACCTTAATTATGTGATTAATTAATAATCACATAATAAAATTATATATTATAATTTGAACCAAATGTATCTTAAATTGTATAAGTTGATAGGCTATGGTCCACTAATAAACTCATAAAAATATATAATTCACAAGCTTGAATATTGCAACTTTCCTTTACATTAATAGAAAAATATATTAAACTTTATTAAATGAAATTCAATCCGGAACAAATATTTTAAAAAGCAAGGAATCCAATCAGTTAACTTTAATCCTTACATACTGGCATCGGCTTTTTCAGTTTTCAAGTACATTTTGTGGGGTAAGAAAAGCAATCTCTTTTCCTGAGTGCTTAATCATGCTCTATTGGTTTTATGGTTGGCAAATTGCTGAGCAGGAGGCTCATTCTTCTCCTGTGGAGCAAATGGTCTGGCTCAAATGGCATTTGGTTAAGGTAGGAATAATGTAGGAACAGCTGCTTCTTCTATCCAAAGACATACTTCCTCCAAAGTGATCTCTTTGAGGTATAGCTCTGTGAGTATTCCAAATCCCTTAATATTTACATATTAAGATAAAAATATCCCTAATAATTAATTAAATTACAACTCGTTGCCGACTCACCGACCGACGACCGCAGCCCCTCCGCCGATCGGCGATCGCCGCCGGCCGGCGACCGGCGATCGCCGCCGGCCGGCGACCGGCGATCGCCGCCGGCCGGCAATCGGCGACCGGCGACCGACGACCGGTCGGCGACCGGCGACCGGCCGGCGACCGGCGACCGGCCGGCGACCGGCGACCGGCCGGCGACCGGCGACCGGCGACCGCCGCCGGCCGGCGACCGCCGCCGGCCGGCGACCGCCGCCGGCCGGCGACCGGCGAACGATCGGTGGCGGTCAGGCGATAAATAATTTTTTTAAAAAAATTTACTATTTTAATTAAAATTTTATTAAATTAAATAAATTATAATTAGGATAAATTAAATAAATTTAATACAAAATATTACCTTACTTTTTAATTTTTAATATAAATAAACATATATTATCATAATATCCATAAGTGTTTTCTTTTTTCTCTTTGCATCAGGGCAATTCAACAACAATGTAGCTCTCAAAAGATATTTCACATTTTGGTTGGAAACACAATCTTCAAAGACTTGGCAAGCCTCAGGGAAGTATATAGACTTACCACTCAAAGTTTTCATCTTCTATTGACTAAAACTAGCAGAGTTAGACTTACCACTCAAAGTTCTCCCTGCTGATGTCATTCATAAATTAAGTGACAAATTCAAACAATTTTGCAAATCTAAAGACCGTCAAGGGAAAATTTATGACAAAGAAAGAAGCTGTATTCTTGAGCTTCTAAGAAATGCACCGTCAAGCAGACTGTCTTGTTTAAGATATTGAAAAAAAAAAAACAATCACAAACAGAATATTGTAACAAAATTCATTAAAAAATTCTGAAATTTCAAATAATTTTTATTTTTCACCTTATGCTTCTTCAATTGAAGCTCTAACTCATTAAGTTGGCAACTGCGTCCGTCATTATTCTTCGCCTCTTCGAGACCTGCGCTGTTGGAAACCGAGCCGTTATACCAGAAACAGTGAATGGGTAAAAGGAAGGAGAGCAAGAAAGTGACGCCACGCGCACGTGCGACGTCGTTGCGAGGTACCTGCGCGGCTCAGGCTGTCATCAAAGTACGGTGACTCCACCACGTCGGGACGCCGTTACCGCTCACCGCATCCTGACACCTCCAGTCCTCGCCGGCCGTCGGAATCACCACCTTCGCTGCCGGTGATCTTACCTCCGCCTCCAGCTTTTCGATCGTCTTCTCCGTTGGAGTTTGTTCTTCTTCAACGTCATCGCCTTCTTCTTGATCTTCTTGTTCGGCCACCTCCTTTACGATTTCTGTGGCTTCGGTTGGCCCTTCATCGACCAGTTCACCGCCGTCGAAGTTATTCTCCTCGCCTTTGGATAGGATTACGAGATTCAGTCGGAGGCGTCCGCCCTCGCGGGTGGCGCGGAGGACCTCCAACGGCCGCTCGAACAACACCTCTGTCATCCGGATACGCCCACCTTCCCTAGTCGCTCTTAAAAACCTGGTCCTCCCTTCAGCCAGCCACGGAAGCGGCGGCGGGATCTGGGGACGCGGCCGTGGCTGCTTCCTTGCCTCCTTCAACCCTCGATAAGGTAGAGTGCCGCTCCTCGACTCCGACTCCTCCACCTCCTCCTCCGCTTCCATCCTCCTTTCGCCGCTCTCCGATCCAAGATCTTCAGTGCACATGCGCAGCCCCTCGGCGTAGACGAGGTCGTGGAGGCCGCGGGATCCCGCGTCCACCCTCTCCCGAGGAGGCTTCCTGACGGTCAAGCACACGAGCACATTCGGCGGCTGCGACAGATCGCCAACGAGCACATGGAGCCCGTCGCGATTCTCTTGGGGAACACGCCGGCATCGGCGACGATCATTGCGCCGCCCGTCGTCGACGTTGGCTTCGGAGAGCCCTAGAAAAGCAAGCGCCGCCCTACCACACGAGCTCAGCATCCCTTTCTATTTCCCTTTCTTGTTTCCTTATGACGCCATAACTTACTCTCCTCTTTGTTTTTCCCTTGCCGAAAACGGAAACGGAGGCAGAGAGAGCAAGTGGTAGGGCAAAAGTGATGGGAAAAAGATGGACGCGTTTATAAGAAGTTGGATCGATTCAGACAATTAAAAGAAAATTTTAAATAGCAAATAACTTTTACTCTTTTCTATAATTGTCTAGGGATTTTTTTCCTAATATATGTACCTGCTTAACGTACCCGTATTATTTGCACACGAAGCTTACCGATTTTGGTTAAGGACATGTTCCGCGGGTCCATGGATGAGGATTAGAATTCGTGCGATGACAGGGAAGGTGGTTAAAGTGGGTGAAGTGAGGGACCAGGATGGAAGCAGGGTTGGCGAGCGTTACGGCGACGGGTTTCGGTTTCGCTTTTAGCAAATTCTAATTATGGTAGTTAACAGAGTAATAAGACCTGGGGAAGCACACCAGCAGGAATCAGATGGCGTCAGCATTGATGGGTGGATTGATTAGACACGAAAAGGTTCCAATTTTCGATAGGTGAGTTTGATGTTCGGGTCGGAATAGTGGGTTGGAGATCGTGGGTTGCAGCAGGAAAACAAGATCAAGTTTGAGATTAAAAAATAAATGTAAATTGCACCCACCCCTCAAGTTTTATACGAGATCGATTCAAATTTCACATATGTGCTATGAATTTATAAGGTCCTCACGACCGTCGGACATCATTAAAAAAATATTAAAAAAATAAATCAGAAAATCAAAATTAATCATCATATGAAAAATAATTTTTCAAATTTTATTGAGATTTGAGCCTTATTCAATTTGTAAAGTTGTCCTATAACAACCAATTCCATTATGTTCTAGGATGATTTGATATTGATAAGATAGGTGATGAGTTGTTTCCTTTGATAATTTATATTTCCTTCATTTAGAGATCAAGCTGATGCTTTTTTCTGGAATTAATTACCTTTTGGCTCGTTAAAATCTCATATATTTCATATCAGCTTATGGTTATTTGTATCCTTCTGTCATGTTGGTGACTTTTTCCCTAACCTATGAGAATTCATTTTAAGTAGTTAGGGATGTAAGAACACACTAGAGGAAAATTAACCTAATCAAATGCTTGGTATGGTTTTTGCCAACAACTGAGGTTTTACAATGAATCCAACTAGCATTTGGAAACAAAACATTTGTTGTGTACTTCTTTCATCTATCTTTTTTTGGGTAGAGTACATAAAAACTAATCTCAATTAGAGTAATAGAATCAAAATCGCGATAAAAATTCATAATACTCTAACTGTCAATAAGCAAAATTCATTATTTGGTGTTTCTATATATCTTATGTTATGTAGCATGGGATCCTAACATGAGAATTAAAAAAAAAACAAAAAAAAAAAAATCATCAAAAATAAAAATAATAAAAAAAAAAAAAATCAAGAATAAAAAATCATAATACTCTATTCAAAAATGAATCGCTAGAAGGAGGGCTTGAACCTCCAGACCTTGTGGTTAACAGCCACACGCTCTAACCAACTGAGCTATTCCAGCTTGACATATTGTACTTAATATGAAAATATGTTTATCTTATAATATGAATATATAATCATCATTATCTAAGTTTTTATCCTAATTTCATTAGGCATACTTTAGGTTGTAAATTCTTGCACAACAGATAACTTACCTTCCTGATTTTTGTTGCATAGTAAATTCCAAAGCATGGATAATTTGAGTCATGCATGCTAAAATCACAAAATTCTATGTATTTCATTAATGGCCACCACTTACTACTAGTTACAACTTCATTTCTTTGATGTTAAAAATTTATTCTCACTAGTCCCTTGATTTTTGGTTCGTGTAGTTTCTTTGATGTTATATATTTTGAGATGAAGCATATTTAGATGCTGATCAATTTTCTTAAAGAAGTACTGAATTGTTGATGTTTTCAACTTCAATTGAACTAGATGCATGAATAACCAGATTAAATTAGGGCCAACGTCCGTTGAAAATATAAGTAAATATTAATAATACATTAGATGCATGAATAAATAATAGAATTTACAAAATGATATTAATAGCAACCATAGAATTACTCACTTAGATACTTATGACAATTAAAAAATTATATATATATATATGTGGTAGCCAATTATATAATCTTTGGTAACGCTACATGAAATTTTATAGATTGTATCGATTATATCATTAAATGATAAGTCATATAATATTGAATAAATAGTGATCCTGTCGACAAGTGAAGAGGGCTCTCACTTAGATGACTCGGTCAGATAGGCAAATTGTAGTGGTGTTCAGGTCGGGATCAAAGGTTAGCAGGGAGAACAGGACTGAGCTAGAATCGGGTCCAGAATGGAGACACAAGGAAGTAGGGAGTGGAGAGAAATCGTTTCAGCAGTAGAATCCCCTCTCTGAAGAACCAAGGGGGCTTTATATAAGGGAGGGGGAGGTCCCTATCTTGTCGGGGCTATCTTATCTCATTAAAAATCAATCTTCTGACATAATCCCTGACAGCCTTAGTCTCCCGAGGGTCTGGCACAGCCGCCTAAAGGTCTGTCCAGGCTGTCACTTCCATCCTCATTAATGTCGATGCTCTGGAAAGACATGATTATAGCATGTGTCTTTTCCTCATAATGAGACGATTTGGAAGATCTTGCTGTATTTGAGAGAGTCTGATCATAATTAAACGACTCAGACAGTGTGGCCACTCGGTTTGGTCCTATTATGTAGCTGTGAATCCATTAGGATCTGGCCGACCGATCGAAAGTGGTCACACGGAGGGGCTCGACCTCTCGGCTATCAACGACTCTTGGGTGGGCCAGTCGCCTGAGTGGGTTCGCGTTCTGGTACCTACCCATCTAACCGACCGGTCGGGTATGCCTGACCGGACAGTCGGCCACAGATTTGTGAATCACTTAGAGCGGGGGTGTGATCTCTTTGGCAAGGGCGATCAAGTCGTCCGGTCGGGCATGCTCGACCGGAACCGTTCGCCCGCGGTCAGCTACACCCTCGGTATCCCATTTTTCAAAGTGGGTTGCATGGTTTCGTCCGCCCGACTAGACCTTCTAGGTCGGGTTCAGCTGACCGGGATCATTCGACCGGATGTCACCGTTCGGACCGGGTCCGCGTATCCTCAAGTGCATTTATCAGGCTAGGTTAACACCATGTACGCCCGATTTCCTTACCTGACGAGTCTCCACCCGACCAGACTTTTTACCAGGTTAGATGACATATCCGACCGAATCAAATAGAGATTCAGTAAAATGGATAATTTGAGCCTAGGCCTTAATTATTTTCCATGAATATCGATTTCCAGTTGAGGTAATGGACTGCAACTTTCGTATCTCTATAGATCTAGCAGATGCCCCAGAGTGTAATATAGACTGTGTATGTATAATAATTTTGGCATAATTGTTAGAGAATAATTTTTGAAAATTGATGACAGGATACTTTTCCATCGTGCACTTACCATTTATATACTTGTATTTACTTCCCTTCGTATATTGAAATCAATTTTTTACTCTATAGCTTTAACAGTTGGGACTTCCATATGAACTCAGTTATCTGTCTGGTGTTTACTGTTTGGATGTGGTGCAAAGTGTCTTCAATTGCTGTTACAATGATAGAAAAAAAAAACAGAAGTTTTTATATATTATAATAACTATTCGGTACTGTTATAATATCTATAAATTACTTTAAATTCTATTTACATCTTAAATTTTATTATCAGTCCCCATATCAAAAAAAAAAAGTTTATTTCCAATCTATATATTATAAAGTTTTATTTGCTTCAACTTCCTAATACATAACGATTTACTTAATTATTCTTATTATTTTTAAATGCAAAATGTCTAAAATAAAATATCATTCCTTTCAAATTCATTATCATTTAACAAAAATATAATATATTTTCTATTAAATTGAGTATGATTCTTTTGCGAATCAGTTGATCGAGAAATAATTCTTTTTCAAAATCTAGTTGATTGAGAATCGAACGAAGTTGCTCATAATTGATTGGAGCTAAGGAGCTCTGATTGATTAAAAATTGATCGATAATCAAATGGTTATATTTGTCATGAGAGAACATCACTCTTATTTTTTATAGGTATAAAAAGTCTAAAACTAAGTATATTTTTTCTAAATTCAGTACATTTAAATTAAAGTTTAATATATTTTCTATCAAATTGAGTATAACTTTTTTTTATTAGGAGTTCATATTAATCAATTGGCTTAGGATGAATCAATTAAGTCGTACTTAATTTGATAGAAAATATACTAGATTCCAATTAAATGATGCTGAATTTAAGAGGGATTATATCTTATTTCGGATTGTTTGTACCTAAAAAAACTGAGGGTAATTAGGTAAATTAGTAGTTGAAGCGAATAACTTTGCATGTGGGGAATTGAAATAATTTTTTCTAACGCAGGGACTAAGCAAGAAGTTAAGTTTGCTATTAGAGAGTTCAGGATAATTTTCTCTTATAATATCACTGAGTTAAAAGGTATTTTTAAAATAAAATCACGGGTGAAATGTTGATTTATAAAATTTAAGATGTCCTTTCCATTTTTACCTAAACTATTTATTTATATTGTATATCATAACTAAAATAAATATATTTAAAAAATAAAAATAAATTAAAATATTTTTTTAAAATGATAATCGAGAAAGTCTGTTTCATTTTTTTTACCAAAAGGAAAAGAAAATAGTCTTAAATTCTCAAGGAGAATTATTTTCAATACATTTTAAAATTTTCCAAACTATTCAAAATAAATTTGCTCAAATATCAGACACCTTACTCCTTTTTTTTTCAGAAAAAAGAGGAGAAAATTAGTAGTCTGTTTGGTGGGTTGGGAAATCCCCAATCCAACCCAACTCAAGACGGATTACGAGTTAGACAGGTAACCCACGGACAAAATAAAAAATAAAAAATATATAAAAATGATTAAAATTTGGATTACGGATTATTAAATCATCAAATCAAAATTGATTAGGTCACTATGCAATAATATGCTTCGCCAATATAAACAGACGTTTTCATTAGCCGCATCGATAATATTATTGGAATCAAATTATAATATGATGTTAATTATGAATCCACACGTATACTTATGGAAACATACTACTAAATCATGGCTTATGTAAGCTGTCAACCGTATAAATGTTGGTGAACAATTATTCCTCAAATTTCCTGTCGTCAATGCCCGTCAACCCTTCCTGGCAGAAGTTGTCCCAGTGGATACCAAAAAAATCTATGTCAAGACTTTCTCTAATCCTCTCCATGCACATTCATGTTAAACTCTTTTAGGTTAATTAGGTTTATTTTAGAAAAACAAAATAAAAACTAATGCCCACTGTATATAGCTGTAGCAACACATGGTATCATGTAGCAACACATCTAAAATTAGTATACGAATGAATGAGTCTTCCCATGTAAGTGGGATAAGTGTTTGATTAAATATTTCTTCTCTTTATCATAAATTGAGACCATCACTCTTGAGTGAGTGCTCCCTGCGATTAGACAGGTCAAATCCATGAGCCCTTTAAAATTCCCATTTTAATTCTAAATTTTGAAGAATTTTTTTCTCAATCCGTGAGCCAACTCAAGCTCGTCGCAGGTCAACTTATACGGATCATGGTCCCAAGTGGATCGATCTATAATAAATTTTTAATTTAATCTATTTAAATTATATTTGGTGAAATAAGTCTGACTTAACAAGTACAAGTCAAATTGATGACTCTCCTCCCCTCAGATGATGGATCCAGAGATGTTTGTGCGAGAGTAACTGATGCAAGGTGACCATTCAATTCAACCAGCCACTCGGTTGGTGAAAAAAATACCTAACTCATTTATTTAAAATTTTTAAGTAGGACTATCGCATATCACTATTGAGATTAATTTTTCAATCTATTTATTCTAAATCTTCTTAACTATTATAGTTTTACCTCATTAATTTTATTAATCTAATCTTCATAATAAATTATTTATTAGTCTTATTTTATCTTTTTATTGACATTTACCATTTGACTTTATGATATATTAAACAATAAATTTGTTAAAGGATATATTTTATTCAACGATAAAATTATATATAATAAAGATTATCATCGAACATATAAATAATCGTAAGATATAATATATGTGATATATATTTGATCATAATAAAAATATAATAATATTAATATTGGATAAAAAAATCATTGATAATTAAGAAGATATATTTCAGGGTTTAATACACAATCTTTTTTACTTTTTAACTCATGACAAGATCAAGCAAACCCTTGATAATGAAACGAAAGTTACAAAAAATAATATATGCATGCAATTGCTAGAGGTCGAAGTAGCAGATTTTAATAGCAAAGGAACTAACAAATTAGTGATTTTAATTTTCTTCTATGCATTTAGGATAGATAGATAACTTAAATAAATACACATACATGATTTTTTTTCCCTTCATATATATTTATACATTAACAACCATCTATATTATCAATTATATTTAAATAAATTGAATCTTATATTATCATTGCTAATTTTTTATCTTCTTCGTTTAATATGCTTATTTATCATAGTTTAATATCGCTTAACTGGAATATTTATTAACTATTTAAGTATATATCTGTACTGTCTTAAACATGTCTCTCAAAATTTTCCTTCAATAAATACAACTTCGATTTTTTTTCTAATATTCTCATTTTTATTTTATCCATCCTCGTAATGCATCCACCTTAACATCCTCATCTCTGCAACTCTCATCTTCTGCTCATATGCTTAAGGAATAGTTCAACATTCAATGTCATATAATATAGCAGATCAACATTCAACATCATATACCATATTCAATCTCATATTTTCACATTTATAATTTTTAAAAATAAAATATAAATAATAATTTTGAATCATCGCAAATCAAGAACCGAATCATAATAAATGATTTTGATCGGCTAGGATGAATTGTAACCGCTTTGAAAATTAAGGTTAAAGGTCCCTTGAAGATTAAGATTAAGATTAAAGGCGAGACTTTTATTTCAACATTTGGGCAAATAAAGCTTTATCTCTTCTTCTGTTTATTTTTAAATTTTTTCCCTTTGAAAAGCATTTTCCTCACCTACAGTAGTGTTTATGGTCGGAACTCTTACAAATGAGGCGGACTAGAATATGTCTGTTATCAGTTCGTTGGGTTGTTGAGCATCGGAGGAGGATCTCGTTCGAGGCGTGGGGCTAAGGATTGACGGGCAATGATCAAGAGGATATCCAAAATTAGATCCGACAACATTTGAACTGATTGTTCAATGGTAACTTAGTTGCCTTCTGATCCTTATCGACCTTAAAACCAAGCAACTTAAATAACATCTTAGAGGGCGCCCTAAGATTGACCTTGACCATTTCATTTTTGCAAAAAGTAATACGTTGATTTCGGACATCCCATACAGTCGACCCCACGTACATTTATACAGAGTTAAATCATGAACACTGGGAATATGTACTATTATTGTAGCTCAAAAAACAAGATTGTGACATCTCATTTCGTAAAGAATAATTGCTTATCATGGCAGTTCAGAATTAGTTCACAACACTAACAAAGTAAGAAGGTCCCGAAACGAAAGTAGAAGGAAGCTTCGTTCATTGTTCATTGTCCAAACATTTGTCAGAAGCCTTGGAATTATCAAGAACAATCAAGAAGGTGTATCGATAACTTATAGTCAGACTATTACTCAAGTCATAGAAGTTCTATCATTTGTGTTTTTGGGCATCAAGATGTATAGCTGAAAATTTGCATCGACTTAATTAGACCTGTTTGTACATACAATCCTATGAAACAAGTGTTCTTATATGCTAAATCCAAGAGATTTTACCATAATAACTAGCACACAAATGCTCACCCTTTAACAATATGACAGATTTCCACCAAAGATTTGAGTCAACCTGAAAGAACAAAAGAGATGCGTTTTGTTTTGTTTCTCCATGTAAACTAATATATAAAAAGATCTACTCTGTTTCATGATGCATTATGCACTTAATGGTGTTCTAGATTTGTTCTCTTGTTATGCTAAGTACCATTCTTCATCACCAATAGAAAGTTCAGAAGTCATATATTATGGATAAATACTTGATACAAATTTCTAAGTACAAATGGCGGAAAGCCTTCCCAAATATTTCAAGCTAATTTAAAATCTGTGGAAGTATAAAATGACAATCGCAGAAAAGACAAGATCAAATGGTTGGACAAGTGATATGCAGTTGACAGTGATTCTAGAATGGGATCATCTTAACCAAAGTTATTTTTCTCAACAGTAAGCAAAATAATTGCACAGTTCGTTAGATGATGAAATTAGAGCTCTCTTGGAAAACAAATTCCAATTGTTCCCATCTCTTGATTCTCTATTTCAATCCCATTTTCCAAATATCATCATCAACATATAAACATAAATCATTGGATTCCAATTCGGAACAATCGATCACTAAACCATTTCACTCAGACCGAGCAGGAATCCAATAATTTAGGAAACAAGCATGGTCGAATACTGAAGTGGGATCAATAGAAGTTTAGTACTATATGGAAAGATGAATTCAATATGTTTTTAGGGGTGGATTAACAACTCTTGATCCGATTCCAATGTGGAGAAACAAGCACGAATTAGTTTCCTCTGCAATCTTACCACGCCGGCCTACTAAGAACATAGGAGGATTATGATGCCAAGAACCAAGTAGAGAAGACTATTCCCGGGCCTTAATTATCTAATCGACACCTCCTAAACATGACAGTCAAAGTAGACAAGGGAGAAAGAGAAGAGCAATCAGCGCTCACCTGTCGGAAACAGGGTCAGCACCTTCCTCTCGCCGTTGCTTCCCATTCCGGAAGTCTCCAAATCATCGGAAAAATTGGTGGCTGGTGAGGCAGTGTGCTGCACCAACCCTATTCCAGATGCTGGTCCTAGCATCTGATGTAACCCCGATGGTGACACGGCTGCCCGGTTCAGGAACCCGTGCTCAAATACTCCGCTACCAGTGGGAGATCCGAGTTGCCCCAAATGCCTCTGGTGGTAGTGTTGCTGTTGCATGGCGGCGGCGATCTGCTGGTGGTGGTGCAGCGCAGCCACCGGCACGTAGGGCAGGAACGGCTCCGGCGCCCCTGGCCCCGCGACTGGTCCTCCTCGGCTGAGGAAATGGTGGGGCACCGGGGCGCTTGCGAATAACTGGTCGGTGGCTGCGTCGGCGGCGGATATCGGGCCGCCCCCGCCGCTACCGGCTCCGCCGGAGGAGCTGAGGCCTTGCATACGCCTGAGATAGAGGCGATACTTCTGGAGGTGGCTCGCGACGTTCTCGCGCGTGAGGCCGTCGACGCTCATGAGCTGCATTATGGTCTTGGGAACGGCGTTCTTGATCCCGAGATGCGCGACCGCGTCGACGAACCGCTTGTGCAGCTGCGGCGTCCAGACGAGGCGGGGCCTCTTGAGCGTCCGCGCCGGTTCATCGCCGCCTCCGGCTCCGCCGCTACCGGAGGCGGAGTTCAGATCGGAGGACTCAAACTCCGGGGGAGGCGGCAGCGGCGGGGGGTGGTTGGGGGAGGCGGAAGTGAGCTCGTGGCCGGCGCGGTGGAGGTTGTAGCCGGGGGAGACGGCGGGACTGGGGTTGCCTGCCGCGATGGGTATGTCGAAGGCGAAGGCGAGGCCGGGCGTGATGAGGGATTGCGAGAGCGGCATGAGCTCCTCCGGAGACGGCAGCTGCTCCTCCCATCGCGCGAACCAGTCGCCGCCATCTTCCTCCTCCTCCTCCCTCATCCCTCCCTCGTCTTCTCGATCGATCCGGATTCACAAAATTGGAGGAGGGAAAAAGAGAGCGGAAAGGAGACGATGAGGGAGGGTTTCGAGGTGGATCTTTCTCTTTTGTCTTGTTCTCCCCCGATGGAGATGCTCCGCTTCTCTCTCTAACGCACTTTCCTCTTTGATTCCCTCTTCTAGCACTGCGTTAATGACTCCAACAGCTCGCTTAATTTCCCGTATAACATTACCGAGACTAATTAATCGTTTTAACACGTTACTTTGTATCTTCATGTACCCACCTCCAATCATATCACGCGGCAGGCGAAGCAACTAGATATATGGGCCCCGCTCGACGTGGTCGTCTCATGCGGGACGCGTCCTCAATCATAACTTCCATGGTCTTTCTCCTGCCCGTCGGATCGATGATGGACGGTGACCGACGAGGCTGTTTATCATCATTTTCGTGTCTTTTCTTGGCGGCTGCTATAATTTTTATTTTTATTTTCATACCTTTTGTCTTCTTCACGTGTCAATTTCCGATCATCTCACATCAGAATCAATAACAATAAAAATTAATAATATTCACAAGATTTTATTATTTATTAATTATTTGTTCAGTAATCGATAATCGACGATAGCGTGCTGGAATCCAGAGGTGACCCGTGATTTGGTTTACCAGTTATTATTATTAATAACGAAATGGAAAACGACAGAGGAATCTTTTCCTTGCTGATGAGGATTGAGAAGGCACACCACAATTGATCAAGGACTCCAGCAGTTAAGTCTCGAAATAGTGCGTCGTAATTAATCTGTTAGATGCCTGACCACCTGGGTGTTTAATTACTAGTTGCTGACTCCACGTTTGATGGAGAAGGATGAAACGTAGATCTGTAGATCGAACCCCCTTCAAATTTGATGCCCACAAGCATGGGGGCCCCACATTGAAGATACATCCATTAAGATATATAATTAGTTTATTGTTTATCTTTGTCTATCAATTGATCTATCTGTCATTCAGAATAACTATCGAGATCGGAAGTTGATAGAAAATCTCGGATTGCTTACCCATGTTTAAGATAGAGTATCGGAGCAAGTGGCGATTAGAAATAAATAAACTGAGATTCTAGGCAAATAACTACACCAAATGAAATCAAATTGCTTTTAGGCCTTTAAGACTTTTCATCCTCTGGATTATAATACAGCCGCAAGATGACTATATAGTTTCTTAAGAATTTATGATTTATTTTCAGTTATAACATATTGCACGGATTTTTTGCAGTGAAATATGGCATACTTAGTATGTTTGACAATTGAGCTCTTAATTATGAGTATTTTCATATTTACTTTAATGATAGATGATTAACTTTCATGTGGCTAAGCAAGCCATTTCTAGAATTAATTGACTGAAAAATCAGATACATGGTTAAACGAGAATTTACTTTTAAACTTTTGAAAAGGGATGAGTCTATATTAATGGGCTGAGAGCTAAATATAAATTTATTAATCAAATTAAAATATAAATTTTATTACATTGAATTAGTATTATTATAAATTAATATTTTTTAGTTGCCATAGGATTCATTTTTTCCAACCGATTAATTTTGAATATTTTTTAGTTTCCTATCAACAATTGAATAAATTAGGAGGCATTTGCAGTAGTCTATTCAGTTCAGATCCATTACTCAAATCTCCTATAATATTTAGTTTATCATTATCACATCTAAAGATAAGCAAAAGCTTAGTTAAACGGAATAAATTGACCAAACTAATCGAATTAAAAAAACTCAATTTAGTTATTTCAGTATTTCAATTTTTTAAAATAGTTTTTTTTATTAATTCGGTCCAATTTTGATTTTTAAATTTTTGAATAAACATAAATACAAAAGATCGAATCGATAATCTCACACCTCGAAGATCCGCGTGTCCGACGAAAATCAGGCAACACCTCCCATGTACGACGGACAATACAAATATTTGAATATACATAATACGACTTCCTTGGCCTCCACACATATCGCATACAACCATATAGTAACTAAAGAGTATTAAAGGAAAATAAATATCCACCACCACTAACAAAAATGTGTATCAACGCGATCACCGCAAAAACCAAACAAAAACTCCAAAATATCCTCCGGGCAGGCCGACAACGCTAATACATAAATCCATAACATTCACTACAAAAAAAACCCGATTTTGCGACGAATTTCTAAAAAAAATTCGTCGCAAAAAATTTTTGCAACAAATTTGGCGATGAAAAAAATTTCGTCGCCAAATACTCGTCACAGAGTTCTGCGACGAAAAAAATTAATTTGTCGCAAATTCTGCGACAAAATCATTTTTCATTGCAAAAATTTGCGACAAATTAGATTTTCATTGCCAAATTTAACGCAAATTTTTATAAAATTTGTCGCAATTCTTGCGACGAATATAAAATTTGTCACAGAATCTGCAACGAATTTCATAATTTGTCGCAAATATCTGCGACGAATTATGAAATTTGTCATAGAATCTGCGACGAATTTCATAATTTGTCGCAACAATTCTGCGAGAAATTATGAAATTCGTCACAGATTCTGCGACAAATTTTAAAATTTGTCGTTGATTATTTCCAATGAATAAAAAATTTATCGTAAAATTTGCGACGAATAACAGAATTTGTCGCAGAATTTTTGGGACGAAAATATAAATTTGTTGAAAAAAACTGCGACAAATCTTTTATTTGTCGCAAAATATTTGCGACAAATTCTAAAATTCGTCGACAAATCTGCAACGAATTTCATAATTTGTCGCAAAATCTGCGACAAATATCAGAATTCATCGCAAAAAAATCAACTACTAATTACTAAAATTGTCCCAAATTTTGCGACGAATTTAAAAATTATCGCAGATTTTGCGACGAATTTTAGAATTCGTCGCAGATTTTTGTAACGAATTTTAGAATTTGTGACAAAATCTAGGACAATTTTTTTTGTCGTTAATTTTGTGCGACGAATTTATAATTTCATCGTAGAATTTGTGACAAATTTTAGTATTCGTCGTAGATTTTTACAACGAAAATATATTCGTTACAAAATAAATAAATTTTTTTAAACATTATATTTATGAAAAATATTTTAATAAAATAAATCTCAAATAATTAAAATCAAAATCAATACCTATGTTATTTTCTCAAGATTTTTTTTGTGAAAAATACACTCTAATTGATTATCTATCGATAGCAATAAATATAATACATTACATTACATGGTAATAAAATCACAAACAGTAAATATAATAGTTTACATGGACATAGAAAAAGTCAATGTCAGCACAAAAGATAATGTTGGTTATAATTACAAATCTCAGTAAGCTTCTACGTGTCATGGAGAAAGTAGAGTAGATGGTTTGACTCTATTCTTGAAAATGATCTTTATAATACCTGATAACATTGAAAAAAAGTAAGATATTCACGAAATAGAACAATATAAATGTGTAATGCTCTTATGCAATATAATGAAAAGAAATAGTGCAGGCAGTAATGTTGCTAACAGAAAACCTCCGTGCTCTTATGCAATATTATTATTGAGGATCTCAATGATAAAGACCATGAAGGAAACTCAAACTTCAATATTAATATATGCAGTATAAAACTCAACTGTACAAACAAGCATATATATCAAATAAATCTAAAAAATGAGAGCTTACTACAAGCCTAGAAAATGAAAACTATCTATGTTATTGGAATTGTATATAATAATAAAAATTGATGCCATGAAATTATAAAAGAAAAACATAATGATTAAATTAAGAGTTATATAAAAATTAAGGATACTCATCTATAACAAAATGAAAGCAAAAATTTATACTTATATTTTCGGGCAGTGAAACCCATATATCTCCTCAATCCTATTAAAAGAAAATAAACAACATTAAAATATATAAAAATTACACAATCAAATAACTATTCTAAAATACTAATTAAAAGACAATTAAAAATAAAATCATACATAACGATCACCACCATCATCATTGTAGCCACCATCGCCATCCACCAATATCAACGGAACTGAGAGGAATCTGACTTAGAGCAAAATGTCTCAAAATTAAATCTTGTTTTTCCTGCATAATTCTCATTTGTTCATCTCTTTCTGAGATTATGTCTCTTAATTGCGAAACCTCATTCGTTAAGTTAGTAATCTGAGATGAGTCTACTGGTGAAGTGGAAAAGGATTTACGAGAAGCTCTATGATTTTTACTTAGAGATCCCATTCCCAAAATCCTTCCCCCTTTCTGTTCCCCACTCGCCTCCATCCACAAGTCCATATTATTACCAAGAGACGATGACTCAGATTCTAGACCAGCACTTGAATGTCTATGGGATGTCTCGAGCTCATCGTATTTTTCCTATATTATAAGAACAAAAATTAAATTAAATTTATTATAACAAAAACTTATGAATATTTGCATTTTTAATTAAGTCAAACCTTCATTGCTTTGGCTCTAGCTCCGCTCCAAGACTTATCTTTCTTTGTAAATGTTTTTGTAAATGTTTCAAGAAATGTAGGTTCCTTTCCAGTTTCTTTGACCTAACAAAATATGATTAGAAATAATATAATAAAATGAAATAGAATGAAAAATTATTGAAAGAATTACATAATTACCATTATGCGTCTATGTTCATCAATATTTATTGAACCTCCGGCATACGTCGCAGATAAGTCTCCAGAATTGTATGATTGATTTGATTTATTTTGTTGACTTCTTTTTATACTTTCATCCGTAGCCCAATAATTACAAATTTTGGTCCAATTTTCCTTCGTGATACATGGTGGTTATTTTTCCCTATACTTTGCATGATTTAAAGTGTGGCGGATGTGATCACCACACTTTTTTTGAAAACCTTTTTAACTTCAATTTCATAGCTAGGGTCCCAAGTAAACGTCCGCTGTAATAAAAAAATAATTGATTATATATATTTAGTATTATTTCAGATGTAAAATAAAATATTTATACCTTAAACTCACTCCACCATAATTCTTTCATTGAAGAAGGAGTGCTCGAATTAGTCATAGAATCCCCCAACCAATGATTATTCACGATTCTATTTATTTCATGAACAACTACGACAGAATTTTCAAATCTATAATAAAAGAAAAAAGCATTATTAAATAATTAACTATAGGATAAAAAATTAAAATATTATTTGTCTACTTACGAATCTCAACAGGGGACAATGAACCGACGAATATCTTGCTCCTCCGAAAATGAGTATTTGATAGGAGGAACCTCTCCTGCGGATGGGTGCGGTGATGGTACTGGAGAAGGCGAATGTGAAGGTCCTGCTTGATCGAGAGGAGTCGTGGGTGCATTACTAGTTCCCGACTCATCCTGAGAACTACGTCTATGACCACCACCCCGTCTGAAGATGTGCTGTAAAATAAAAAATAAAATAATGTTAAAATAAATTTGATACATAACAATTAATATAAAAAAACCTTACCATATTTGTTTAGATAAAGAGAATGCGCAAATCCTACGACGACAAGATATCACCTGTAATAACCTATAAATAGCAAGAAATATAAAACATTAACAGATATCATCTGTAATGAGATTTAATTAAATTAAATAATTACTTTTGTATTAAAGTGAATAATTAGTTAATTGATATCAGAAATCGATCAATTAGTTAATCACATGTAAACAAAGAAAAACACATAGTCATTCAAATAATACCCTAATTGTATGTTATAATATAAGTAGACACAATATTTCATAAACCAATATAAACTTTCGAAACCTAATCTTTTAAAACACTCACACTAAGACATGGAATATTATAGAAAACATTAATCAGAATAATAAATAATAAAAAAGGGATATATACATACCAAACAAAGGTCACCAACAAAGACGTCGGTTCTCACTCTAAACACGTCTAACTAAGACCTACACAAAAACTATTACAGGGTCAAAAATATAAATAAAAAATCAAATCTTCAATTGTAAAATCCGACCGTGAGCAATGTGGCTCAAGCCCAACCAAGCTTGATATTTTGGGCCCGACCAATCAAACCCGGACCAGCCCGGACCAGGCCAACTCGGACTGACCCGACCAAGCCAGGCCCCGCCCCGGCCTAGACATGGTCGGCCGGACAGGCCCGCGCGCCCTAGCGTGGCCACACCTGGCCGGGAAAGCACCAGGGTGGCTAAGCGGGGTCGGAAGACAGCGAGCGGTCGCGCGCAGCCGGTATTGTGCGACCTCCACTACGCGCGGCAGGTATCACACAAACGCGGCCGCGCTCGGCCGGCAGCGGGTGAGGCGAGCGCCGTCGGGTGAGGCCGGCACCACGCGAGCGCGAGGCCGGTATCTGGCGCACGACCGCGCGCAGCCAATATCATGCGTCCTCCACTGCGCGCTGCAGGTATCGCGCAAACGCGGTCGTGCTCGGTCGGCAACGTGCTAGGCGAGCACCGCCGGGTGATGCCGGCACCTCGTGAGCACGAGGCCGGTAGCACGCGAACGCGAGTGCGTGAGGTCGGTAGCTGGCGCACGGCCGCGCGCAGCCGGAAGCACGAGCGCGACCACACGCGGCCGGAAGAAAGGGAGGCGAGCTCTGCCGCTGCCGGCAAGGGGGCCCGGAGATAATTCAAAGAAGAGAGAAGGACAAGATATTTACCGGAGAGTCGTCATCGCAGGAGGGAGCGCGCGCACTTCCGCCAAAAGCCAAATGAAGTAGGGAAAAAGTAGATCTGGAGGTATATATATTAGGGTTTTGCGACAAAAATAAATTTGTCGCAAAATTATTTTTTTAAAAAAATCATAAATAAAATAAAAAATTCATATAGTGATATACAGAACTCAAAAATTGACGAAACAAATTTCTAAGTACTCGTATCAATATCCTGATGATATAAATGACCTCAAACATGGAAAATATTTTTGTGACTTTAATATATTTTTATTTATAATTTTTGAAACATTATTTACTTGGAAAATAAAATTTTTTATATATAAATTTATCTTGGAAAATTAATGTTTAACGTCATTTATCTCATGATGAAATCGCTACGAGCAGCTAAAAACTTACTACATGAAATTCGGAGCACCCTTCGTTTATTTACGATTTTTTGAAGGTATTTAGGTGTTTTTTTAATTTAAAATTTTGCGACTAATTTCAGAATTCGTCCCAAATTTTGCGACAAATTTCAAAATTCATCGCAAATTAGGGACAAATTTTCGAATTCGTCGCAAAATTAAATATTTAAAAAATTTAAATAAATACCGTTTAATTGTCGCAGATGAACCTAGAGAACTCGAAATTTAATGAAACAAGTTTCTATATGTTCCTATTGATCTCCTGATGAGGTAAACGACCATAGATATGAATTTCTCCCAGCATATTTTTTTCATATTTAATTTTTTATATCAGCGAATGACTTAGTTAAAATTTTCTAAGTCTGAAACTGTTATAAACAATTTCATATTAATCCTTCATTGATCCCCAGAATTTTTAATGAAATTTATGTTTAAGATCATTTATATCACGAGGACGTCGATACGAACTCGTAGAAACTTGTGTCATGTCATTCCGAGTTATGTAGCTCAATCTACGACATTTCAAATATATTTCGGATTTTTCAAATTTGCGACGAATTTCTATATTCGTTGCAAATTTGCGACAAATTTCTAAATTCGTTGTAAAGGTTGCAATGAATTTCTAAATTCGTTGCAAATTTTGCGACAAATTCATAGATTCGTCGCAAATAATTTTTTTAAATAAACCAAAAGATTATTAATAAATTTCATATATGGACCTACAGAACTCAGAATTTGACGAAACGAGTCTCTACGTGCTCGTATCAATCTCCTCATGATATAAATGACCTCAAACTTAAATTTTAGAAATATATTTTTATTTGTAATTTTCTAAATTTTATTTACTTGGAAAATTATATTTTTGTGGCCTTAAATTTTTTTTCTATAAATTTATTCGGTAAAATTTAAGTTTGACGTCTTTATTTCATGATGAAATCGCTACGAGCACGTAGAAACTTATTTCATGAAATACGGAGCTCCGTACGTTTATTTATGATTTTTTGAAGGTATTTAGGTTTCTTTTTAAAAATTTAAAATTTTGCGATGAATTTAGGAATTCGTCCCAAATTCTACAATGAATTTCCAAATTCGTCGCAAATTAGGGACAAATTTTGAAATTCATCGCAGAATTAAATATTTAAAAAATCAATACAAATACAATTTAATTGTCGTAGATGTACCTAGAGAATTCGGAATTTAATGAAACAAGTTTCTATATGTTCATATTGATTCCCTGATGAGCTAAACGGTCACAAATATGAATTTTTGTTAATATATTTTTTTTCATAGTTCATTATTTATATCAGCGATTGACTTAGTTAAAAGTTACTAGGTCTGAAACTGTTATAAGCAATTTCATATTAATCCTTCATTGATCCGTAGAATTTTTATTGAAATTTGAGTTTAAGATCATTTATATCACGAGGACGTCGATACGAACTCATAGAAACTTGTGTCATGTCATTCCGAGTTCTGTAGCTCAATCTGCGACATTTCGAATGTATTTTGGATTTTCCTAGTTTGCGACGAATTTCTAAATTCGTCCCAATTCTGCGACGAATTTCCAAAATCGTTGCAAATTTTGCAACGAATTTCAAAATTCGTCGCAAATAATTATTTTTAACAAAACCAAAAGAATATTAATAAATTTCATATATGGATCTACAGAACTTAGAATTTAACGAAACGAGTTTCTACGTGCTCGTATCAATCTCCTCGTGATATAAATGACCTCAAACTTAAATTTTACATAACATAATTTTATTTGTAATTTTCTAAATTTTATTTACTTGGAAAATATATTTTTGTGGCCTTAAATTTTTTTTCTATAAATTTATCCAGTAAAATTTAAGTTTGACGTCATTTATTTCATGATGAAATCGCTACGAGCACGTAGAAACTTATTTCATGAAATTCGGAGCTCCGTACGTTTATTTATGATTTTTTGAACGTATTTAGGTTTCTTTTTAAAAATTTAAAATTTTGCGACGAATTTCAGAATTCGTCCCAAATTCTACAACGAATTTCCAAATTCGTCGCAGATTAGGGACGAATTTTGAAATTCGTCGCAGAATTAAATATTTAAAAAATCAAAACAAATACCGTTTAATTGTCGTAAATGGACCTAGAGAACTCGGAATTTAATGAAACAAATTTCTATATGTTCTTATTGATCCCCTGATCAGCTAAACAGCCACAAATATGAATTTCTATTAATATATTTTTTTCATAGTTCATTATTTATATCAGCGATTTACTTAGTTAAATGTTTCTAAGTCTGAAACTGTTATGAGCAATTTCATATTAATCCTTCATTGATCCCTAGAATTTTTATTGAAATTTGTGTTTAAGATCATTTATAACACGAGGACGTCGATATGAACTCGTAGAAACATGTGTCATGTCATTCCGAGTTCTGTAGCTCAATCTGCGACATTTCGAATGTATTTGGGATTTTCCAAGTTTGCGACGAATTTCTAAATTCATCCCAATTCTGCGATGAATTTTCAAATTCGTTGCAAATTTTGCAACGAATTTCGAAATTCATCGCAAATAATTATTTTTAACAAAACCAAAAGAATATTAATAAATTTCATATATGGACCTACAAAACTCGGAATTTAACGAAACGAGTTTCTACGTGCTCGTATCGATCTCCTCGTGATATAAATGACCTCAAACTTAAATTTTACATAATATATTTTTATTTGTAATTTTCTAAATTTTATTTACTTGGAAAAATATATGTTTGTGGCCTTAAATTTTTTTCTATAAATTTTTCTGGTAAAATTTAAGTTTGACGTCATTTATTTCATGATGAAATCGCTACGAGCACGTAGAAACTTATTTCATGAAATTCGGAGTTCCGTACGTTTATTTATGATTTTTTGAAGGTATTTTGGTTTCTTTTTAAAAATTTAAAATTTTGCGACGAATTTCAGAATTCGTCCCAAATTCTGCAATGAATTTCCAAATTCGTCGCAGATTAGGGACGAATTTTGGAATTCGTCGCAGAATTAATTATTTAAAAAATCAAGACAAATACCGTTTAATTGTTGTAGATTGATCTAGAGAACTCAGAATTTAATGAAACAAGTTTTTATATGTTCGTATTGATCTCCTAATGAGCTAAACGACCACAAATATGAATTTCTATTAATATTTTTTTTTCATAGTTCATTATTTATATCAGCGATTGACTTAGTTAAAAGTTTCTAAGTCTGAAACTGTTATAGGTAATTTCATATTAATCCTTCATTGATCCCTAGAACTTTTATTGAGATTTGTGTTTAAGATCATTTATATCACGAGGACGTCGATACGAACTCGTAGAAACTTGTGTCATGTCATTCCGAGTTCTGTAGCTCAATCTGTGACATTTCGAATGTATTTTGGATTTTCCAAGTTTGCGACGAATTTGCAACGAATTTCGAAATTCGTTGCAAATAATTAATTTTAACAAAACCAAAAAAATATTAATAAATTTCATATATGGACCTACAGAACTTGGAATTTAACGAAACGAGTTTCTACGTGCTCGTATCGATCTCCTCGTGATATAAATGACCTCAAACTTAAATTTTACATAATATATTTTTATTTGTAATTTTCTAAATTTTATTTACTTGGAAAATATATTTTTGTGGCCTTAAATTTTTTTTCAATAAATTTATCCGGTAAAATTTAAGTTTGACGTCATTTATTTCATGATGAAATCACTACGAGCACGTGGAAACTTATTTCATGATATTCGGAGCTCCGTACATTTATTTATGATATTTTGAAGGTATTTAGGTTTCTTTTTAAAAATTTAAAATTTTGCGAAGAATTTCTGAATTCGTCCCAAATTCTGCAACGAATTTCCAAATTCGTAGCAGATTAGGGATGAATTTTGAAATTCATCGCAGAATTAAATATTTAAAAAATCAAAACAAATACCGTTTAATTGTCGTAGATGGACCTAGAGAACTCGGAATTTAATGAAACGAGTTTTTATATGTTCGTATTGATCCCCTGATGAGCTAAATGGCCACAAATATGAATTTTTGTTAATATATTTTTTTTCATAGTTTATTATTTATATTAGCGATTGACTTAGTTAAAAGTTTCTAAGTCTGAAACTGTTATAAGCAATTTCATATTAATCTTTCATTGATCCCTAGAATTTTTATTGAAATTTGTGTTTAAGACATTTATATCACGAGGACGTCGATACGAACTCGTAGAAACTTGTGTCATGTTATTCCGAGTTTTGTAGCTCAATCTGCGACATGTCGAATGTATTTCGGATTTTCCAAGTTTGCGACGAATTTCTAAATTCGTCCCAATTCTGCGACGAATTTCCTAATTCGTTGCAAATTTTGCAATGAATTTCGAAATTCGTTGCAAATAATTAATTTTAACAAAACCAAAAGAATATTAATAAATTTCATATATGGACCTACAAAACTTGGAATTTAACAAAACGAGTTTCTACGTGCTCATATCGATCTCCTCGTGATATAAATGACCTAAAACTTAAATTTTACATAATATATTTTTATTTGTAATTTTCTAAATTTTATTTACTTGGAAAATATATTTTTGTGGCCTTAAATTTTTTCCTATAAATTTATCCAGTAAAATTTAAGTTTGACGTCATTTATTTCATGATGAAATTGCTACGAGCACGTGGAAACTTATTTCATGATATTCGGAGCTCCGTACGTTTATTTATGATTTTTTGAAGGTATTTAGGTTTCTTTTTAAAAATTTAAAATTTTGCGACGAATTTCAGAATTTGTCCCAAATTTTGCAACGAATTTCCAAATTCGTTGCAAATTAGGGACGAATTTTGAAATTCGTCGCAGAATTAAATATTTAAAAAATCAAAACAAATACTGTTTAATTGTCGTAGATGGACCTAGAGAACTCGGAATTTAATGAAACAAGTTTCTATATGTTCGTATTGATCTCCTAATGAGTTAAACGGCCACAAATATGAATTTCTGTTAATATATTTTAGCATAGTTCATTATTTATATCAGCGATTGACTTAGTTAAAAGTTTCTAAATCTGAAACTATTATAAGCAATTTCATATTAATCCTTCATTTATCCATAGAATTTTTATTGAAATTTGTGTTTATGATCATTTATATCACGAGGACGTCGATACGAACTCGTAGAAACTTGTGTCATGTCATTGCGAGTTCTATAGCTCAATCTGCGACATTTCAAATGTATTTCGGATTTTCCAAGTTTGCGTCGAATTTCTAAATTCGTCTCAATTCTGCGACTAATTTCCAAATTCGTTGCAAAATTTGCAATGAATTTCGAAATTCGTCGCAAATAATTATTTTTAACAAAACCAAAAGAATATTAATAAATTTCATATATGGACCTACAGAACTCGGAATTTAACGAAATAAGTTTTTACGTGCTTGTATCGATCTCCTCGTGATATAAATGACCTCAAACTTAAATTTTACATAATATATTTTTATTTGTAATTTTCTAAATTTTATTTACTTGGAAAATATATTTTTGTGGCCTTAATTTTTTTTAAGAAATTTATCCAATAAAATTTAAGTTTGACGTCATTTATTTCATGATGAAATCGCTACGAGCACGTAGAAATTTATTTCATGAAATTCGGAGCTCTGTACGTTTATTTATGATTTTTTGAAGGTATTTAGGTTTCTTTTTAAAAATTTAAAATTTTGCGACGAATTTCAGAATTCGTCGCAAATTCTGCAACGAATTTCCAGTTTCGTCGCAGATTAGGGACGAATTTTGAAATTCATCATAGAATTAAATTTTTAAAAAATCAAAACAAATATCGTTTAATTGCAAAATAAATACCTTCCAAATTTTGCGAAGAATTATATTTTTACGATAAATTAAATATTTGTTGTAAGTTTGCGACAAATTTTATGTTCGTCGCAAATTTTGTAACGAAAAAAATATTGTTGCAAATTTTGCGATGAATATTCATTTTAGTCGCAAAATTTGCAACAAATTTTTTTCGTTGCAAAATTGTTGGAAAATGTGCGACAAATATCAGATTTGTCGCAAATTTTGCAACGATTTTGCAACGAAAAGAAATTTGTTGCAAATTTTGCGTCGAATAATTATTTTTGTCGCAAAAGCTCAACAAATTTAGCAACGAATTTTTTTTTTTTTGCTAATAGGCGACAAAAATTGTTTCGTCGTAAAATTTGTTGCAAATTAGCAACAAATATCATTTTTGTCGCAACATATATCGCTAATCTGCGACGAAAATTTTTCGTCGCAAAAATTTGTCACAAAATTCCCTTTTTTTGTAGTGATTCACGACAAGTTCACAAAGCATATATAAAATCAAAATGCATCCCAATTGTAACCAAAGAAAAATACGGAATAAAATGAATTCGCTACGATGTAAGCAGGACTAGCTGCTGGTCTCTCCTAGCGGTGTCGTCCTAAAAATGGAAAAGCAAGCAAACAATTATGAATCTAGGGGGACTCCATAGGTATATAAGCAGATCGATATGCATGGCTGTAAAAAGGTCATACAATAGCAGTACAGAAATAAGCAGATATACTCTCATGGGGAAAATCAGAGTACATGATCTGTAAACTACATGCAAGTACATACTCATATCAAACTCACCTATAGGGTATGAAGGTCATAAATCCCCGAACCTGAATAGTCACCAGATCATATACAAACCAAAATACCTCCTGTATGTGCATGTTATATAAATGCAGCAATCATAGCTCAAACAAATGCAGCAAATACAAACAAATGTAATCCATGCAATCGTGTACATGATGCAATGTCATGGTCACTCCTGATGCAGTCAACCATCGTCACCGGTCATGGGTGAGGTCGAGTAGGTAGGGCTATGGCACATGTATGCATTTTTCCATCACTGCTCTTGAGTGACCGAGTGGATAGGATGCTGGCGGAGGACACCCTCCTATCCCAAGTTATATGGGGGAGCACCGCTCTCATCTCCTCGTATCACGGGAAAAAGGAGGGATCCTGTCTGCTACCATGCTGCGGGAACTACTACCCATGAGCGGCCAAGCGGAGCCTTGACAGGGCAACTACACACACCCTCCTGATAGTACTACTAACCCATGAGTGGCAGTGTGTGCAGATCCTAATATGTCTAATGACTTGTCTCAGCCACAAGGGAGCTAAGGATCATCAGTTAGGCAATAATGCAAAGATGGTGAATGACGCTAACACACGCAACACCAATCAAGCAAATCTAAATATGACTTGCACAGGTCTGAAATACAAATCATGACCTACAAATAACTTACTAGGTATGCAATAATGCTAGGTATCAATAAATGTCAAGTATATGACATGAAAATCTTCCTATGCACATGTACTCTAATATAATAAAAGTATCAAACATAAACACTGTATTGAAAATAACCTTGAATATGTCAAAGGGTCAAGCAGTAAGTATCAAGCAGGATAAATAAAAGGTAAATAAAGGTAAATCCTACCTCTATCTATAAAGAAACCATGCATAAAAATCTGACAATATCTACAGAGACAAGTTAGAAGGTACACATCTCCAAGTTGGTGTTCGTATCAGAAAAGAACCTCTCGTCCAATATCTGCAACCGATCAAATCAATGTCCTATATCGAAGGACATATTTAATTAGCTATTATAACACATTATACTTAGCTAAACGAGATATCCTATTTAATTAGGATCATCTTAATTATCATATTCATTTAATTAAGTCTTAATTAAATGATAAATCCCTAATTACTCTGCATAACTAAAATTAGGCTCAATTTCTTATTTACCCCCAAATTAAAATATTGCCTTTGCTCACGGTAACACTTTGCATTTGGATCAACTACTCTCATAAAACCGGCTCCCTCACTGATTAAGTTTAAATCTCAACCAACCAAAACTAATAACAATATTTTCTTATCTCTACCAAATGCTCATTCATAATTCTCAAGTACACATAGACTATACAGAGCATACACTGTAAGAACATACAACCCTGATATTAAAAATACAAGACAAACCTAACTAAAATATTTAAGTTGGCACAAACGCTTTAATGCTTACATCAAAGAACCACTACTCAAATAAGCTGAGGATGACAACTAACCCAACATAATACTATATCAACAGTGACATCAAAACCTCAGAAATGCAACACCACAACCCACTCCGCTACAATACACGCCAACAAA
This sequence comes from Boesenbergia rotunda, assembly GCA_024364735.1. Lineage (NCBI taxonomy): Eukaryota > Viridiplantae > Streptophyta > Magnoliopsida > Zingiberales > Zingiberaceae > Boesenbergia > Boesenbergia rotunda. The sequence goes on along the minus strand of JAGFNQ010002029.1, from coordinate 23,598 downwards.
GAAAAAGCATGGCAAGGAGAAACCAACAAGATCAGGACATCTTCGGTGCATCAGTAATTTTTTCTCCGAAACATGAAAAGCGAACATCTAATGATTCAAGAACAACACAACCAAAAGAACCCTTACCTGAATAGCGCCGACAAATCCCTGCTCAAATCTGATGGTGCCCGGTAGTTACAGGTAGGTTGAACCACACAAATTCTCCTCTGTTCTCTCTCTGCTCGGATCTTGGCCTCGTTGGCGACGTTCCCTTTGCATGGATCCGCAATACGAGATTTACGAGTGAGGGAAAGGCACTCGGGCTTGTTCGCAGTGAGGAAGGGAAGGAAAAGAAGGACGTCAACATGCTCATGTGGATCGGCGGTAGAAATTGCGAGGGGAGATCGCTCGATAAAGGAACTGTTGCGGCATTGCTTGCTCGTGTGAGGAGAAACCGCAACGGAGGGATCGAGCGATGAGGGGAACAAAATGAGGAAATTTGGGAATTTAAGGATTTAATTTTAGGTATATTTTCAAAAAGCTCCCTCAATTTTTTTATATTTAACATTCTCCCCTGCTAACAAAAATTTAGCTCCCAAATTTTACTACTAAATTGTAATAGATACTATTAATTAGTAAGCAACAATAGTACTGAACGAAAACATATAATATGCACTACAGGTCAACAGATGAGGATAATGAGCTTGGATCATGTCCTTGAGCTCCTAGGTAGACTCTTTATCAGAATGGTACTGTCATCCGACTTTAACCAGCAGGATTGCCTTATTCCGTAATTGACGCTCCTTATGGTCCAAAATTCGCACAGGCATCTCCTCGTAGGTCACATTAGGCTGAAGTGGAACTGATACATCTGATAAAATGTGGGATGGATCTGACACATATTTCCTCAACATGGAAATGTGGAACACATAGTTAACTCCGGTGAGAGACGAGGTAGTGTCAGACGGTAAGCTACTGCTCTAATCCTCTCTAAAATCTGAAAAAGTCCAATATATAGTGGAGCTAGCTTACCTCTCAACCTGAATCTCTTCACATCTTTCGTAAGTGATACTCGTAAGAATACATGGTCACCCATAGAGAACTCCAAGGGTTCCCGCCTCCAATCTGCGTAACTCTTCTGGCGATCCTAAGCCTTTGACATCTTACGTCTGATAGTACGAACTAGCTCTGCATCATGCTGGACACTCTGTGGCCCTAGCAACTGAGATTCCCTAACCTCCTTCCAGAGGGCGGGTGTCCGAAAAGTCCTACCATACAACGTCTCAAAGGTGTCATCTGGATAGCCGAATGATAAATGTTATTGTAGGCAAAGTCAACTAAATGCAAATGATCCTCCCATCTGCATCTAAAATCCATAATGTATGACCTTAGCAAATCCTCTAGCGTAGTCCGCTCTAACTGCCCATCTATCTGCGGATGGAAGGTCATACTAAACCAGAGCTCAGTACCCATGGCCTGCTATAGGCTCTTCCAGAATCGCGAAGTGAATCGGAGATCTCTATCCGAAATGATACTCAACAGAATATCATTTAATCTGACGATCTCTCGGTAATACAATTTTGCAGTCTGTCTAGTGGATCTGCCCTCCGAATCACTAAGAAATGCGCATATTTGGCTAATTGGTCCATGATCACCCAGCTACCGTCATATCCTCGTCGGGTCCTCAGTAATCCCATAACGAAGTACATCGTGATGTGCTCCTATTTTCACTTAGGAATGGGTATCTTCTGAAGTAGTCTAGTAGATCTCTAATGCTCAACCTGTTGGGGTTGCAAGGTTGCAAACATAATCCCACATCAAAAACACATGGGAAAGATCATAGACTTATAAGAAAAAAAAGATATCTCCGTTAGCATGAGGCCATTTGGGAGAGCCCAAGAGTAAAACTATGAGGGCTTAGGCCCAAAGTGGACAATATCATATCATTGTGAAAAAATCTAAATTTCTTTCGGTCCTAACAATTGGTATCAGAGCTAGCTCGCTTTTCACCGGACTAACCGTCGGAAGAAGCACGAGCTAGAGCCATGATCCAAATCTAACCATGTGGGTTAAGCCTTGAATAAAAGATGTGTGAGCTCCCATGTCTTGATAAAGAGGACCAGACACCAAGTAGAGAAGCCCTAGTTGTGGCTAGGCGGTGACGTCCTAGTAGGTCGGGTGGACTGAGGGGCAAAAAGTCCTGGTAGGTTGCGGATCGGACATCAAACGGAAAGGGTTTCTGCTTGAGGGAGGCTTGTGGTCCTTTGTTTGAGGGGGGATTATTGGGGTTGCAAGTGTAACGCCCGCTTTTTTTTTCTTCATAAAGCGGCGTTACGTTAACATACTTAGGACATGTAGACATCCTAATGCAGCGGAAACCTTTAAACTTACACCTACATGCACTTACTACCATTCCTAGCATCATAACATGGGAACTTGGCATATTAACGTTATACTTAGCATCATATCATGTCATACTTAGCATCATGTCATACTTAGCATCATATCATGTCATACTTTAGCATCATGTCATAGAGTCACATTCAAGTACTTAATAGTAAAGGTAGAGTTCTATCATAAGACGAGCAACCATATTGCTCCTTGGCCAAGTCACTATCACACACATTCTTTGATGCCCTCCTGCTGCTTCCTTACTGTCCCCTTGCGTGATCTGCGGTATAAGAAAATAAGACTATAAGCACACAGGCTTAGTAAGACTCTTTCCTACTCACTAAAACCATTCATCTTTTCATCATGAGCACATAAGACATTAACATACTTAGTGCTTTACTTAGAACATAAGTCTTTTCATCACTTAGCATACATTCGTCATAGCATAAACATAACCATAAAAACATTCATGGCATGGCATAATACTTGGCATAGACATAAACATCGTTAACATTCATAGCATGACATAGTGCTTGGCATAGACATAGACATAATAATCATAACCTCATAAACATTCTTAGCATGAACCTATAACATCATGGCGTCCTAACTTAGCATAACATAATTAAATCATGACATCATAAATTAGTATAGACATAATTAAAACCATGGCATCCTAAACTAGCATAGCATAATTAAATCATGGCATCCTAAACTAGCATAACATAAATAAAATCATGGCATTCTAACTTAGCATAAACATAATTAAATCATGGCATCTTAGACTAGCATAAACATAAATAAATCATGGCATCCTAAACTAGCATGAACTTAAATAAAATCATGGCATTCTAACTTAGCATAAACACAATTAATTCATGGCATCATAAAACTAGCATGAACCTAAATAAAATCATTTGCATAAACATACCTTGCATAAACTTACTCTGCATAATATTCTTATCATAAATATAATGCATAACATGGATGAATGCATGTGACAATTGCATATATATATAAGGATGCTTAATCTTTAAAAACATGCTTTTAAATACTTTAACATAATCATAACATTCATTGCGCCCTGGCTTGTACCACATTCATTCATCATATGTGCGCATCCCTAAGTAAATACGAGGTAGCTAATCTCGACCTACTAGGGTAAGGACAGCTTCATCGGTAGTCCCGAACCGTAAGGACAGCTTCATCGGTAGTCCCGAACCGTGGACAGCTTCATCGGTAGTCCAGAACCGTGGACCTTACTTAGGTCCGGTACAAGCCCATAAAATAAAATAAAATGCTTTTACATGCTTTCTCATTCATCATCATTCATTCATCATACTTGTCATTCATCATCATTCATTCATCATACTTAACATCATCGTTATGCCTTAAAGGCATGTACTTTAACTTCATTCATATATCTTATTCATAAATCATGGCATACATACGTATCATTCATAAGACATGGCATACATGCATATTATTCATAAAACATGGCATATCATTCATAAGACATGGCATACATACATATCATTCATAAATCATGGCACATGTCTAAACATCTATGACTTAACATATAATTCATGACATACAAACTAAGGGTTTGGTTAACATAGAACTTCTTCCATCTTACTTAAATATATATCTTGGTAACTCATACTCAAGCATCTTGGTAGGTTTAACCCAACCCTAGCCCTAGGTTATGCCCTTGGCCGAAAATCCCCAAGGAACCCTAGGTCCATGAACCTTCACATAACTTCCCAAACAACATCTCATACACATATACTAGGCCATAGGAACCCTTTGATCCCATACTTAAGGCCAACCCTAATCTTTTAGCCCTAATCTTACTCTTGGCCGAAACTTCAAGGTCATGGGGGTATGGAAAAATTCCATTAAAACCCCAAATCAATTACTTAAACACCAACCATACCTTACCATAGGGTCATTGGGACCCTTACTTGAAATAAGTCCTAACTTTCCACCCCCTTAGGGTACTTGGCCGAAACCTATAGGGTCTCTAGGCCATGTGAAACATTCACATAAACACCCTCCATCTCCCTTATATCATGACAATACATGAACAAACACTTGAGGTTTTAAACCCAACCCAACACAAGGGTTCTTGTTGTTGGCCGAAACCCTAGGGTATCCTAGCTAGGGTACTCCAAAAATTCCCAAAAATTATTCTTAATCTCTAAACATCATCAAGGAATATTAAATAACATTATAAAGATTTTTTAGCATCATTATGGACCCTAAAACATTGTGGCCGAAACCCATAGGGTCTCTAGGTGTTGATTTTGTTCCTTTCATGTTGGCCGAAACCCTAGGGTGTCCTAGGGTACTCCAAAAATTCCCAAAAATTATACTTAACCTCTAAACATCATAAGAGAACATTAAATAACATTATAAAGATTTTTGGCATAATTATAGACCTTTAAATCATGGTGGCCGAAACCCACAAGCCTAAGGTTCTTGGTTTTCTTTTCTTTCAACATCAAATCCAAAAACTAACCAATATATCATGCTAAAAATCATGAAAATCATAAGGAACTATTATACCACAGGTGAGGGAGTCTTACCTTGGGTTTCTTGATTTTTCGAACCTTGAAAGGGAAGGAAATGGTAAGATCTTTGGACCCTTGAACCCCCTTGTCCTTGTATCCTTGGAAGACCCCTTAGATCTTGGAGATGAGACCCTCTTGTGGAGTTTATCCAAGGGAGACTCCTCCTTTGGTGTTCGGCTAGGATGAGGGAAGGAGGAGGAAGAGAATGCAAAGTAATGGAAAGAAAAGGTAACTCCCAAACCCCCCTCTTTATAGCTCATCAAGGAGGTAAATGAAGAGTTTCTCCATGACCCTTCATCTTCTTCTAAGCCTTAACCAATATCCACTTCATTCCCTCATAACATTCACTTGCTAGGTGAGTTGGTTAAAGCATACATGGTTGTACAAGAGGTCCAAGGTTCAATCCTTGGTAGATGCATAATTTTTTCCCACTTATTCTATTTTATTTTTCTTTTTATTTTCCCAAAATTCCGAAAATCCTCTAAAAATTCCCCCATAATTATTTTAATATTTCCTATTAAAATCCTTTATATTTATATTAATTTTCACCTAAAATCCACCAATAATTTTGGTACTAAAAAGCCCATATAAGGCCCATTAGTGCCCTTTTTCCCAATTTAAATGAGAAACATGGATTTTCTAGGCCAAAGTTCACATTAATATTTCTAGGTTCCTCAGAAAATTATCTAGACATGCTTAATATTTTAAGAAAATATTAAGAGAATTTTAAGAGAATTTTCTGGGTCGTTACAGCAAGGTTGCAAACATAGTCCCACATCGAAAACACATAGGAAAGATCATAGGCTTATAAGGAAAAAAGATATCTCCATTGGCATGAGACCTTTTGGGAGAGCCCAAGAGCAAAATCATGAGGGCTTAGGCCCAAAATGGACAATATCATATCATTATGGAGATATCTAAATTCCTTTCGGTCCTAACAGAACCTTCACCTGTTGACACACTAAACATCTCGCTACAAAATTCGCGATGTCCTTCTTTATTCCGTTCCACTAATAGGAACGTCTCAAGTCACGGTACATGCGGGTCCCACCTAGATGAATAGAAAATAAAGAGCGACGAGCCTCCTGAAGCAACTCCTCCATGACCATAATCTCCCTCAAAAATATATAATGCCCTCATCGTCTAGTGTAAAGTCAGTCTGCTGCTCTGAGACTATCCGGCTGCCTAGAAACTACAAATGTTGATCACTGGCTTGAGCCTCTCTGATTCATGCCCTGATTGATGACTGAGCAACCATAGTCACAAGAATACCCCTCTCAATCTGTCCCTACTCCTCTAGGCTCAACTCTAAGAAACTCTGAACTAGCTCCGTGACCATCACTCGGTGACAAGCCAAAACCCCTTTGGACTTCCTGCTCAGTGCATCTACCATCACATTAGCTTTTCCTGAATAGTAGCTAATAGTGCAGTCATAATCCTTCAAGAACTCCATCCATCTCTTTTGTCGAAGATTGAACTCCTTCTGAGTGAAGAGATATTTGTGACTTTTATGATCTGTAAAAATCTCAAATGTAATACTATAAAGATGGTGTCTCCAAATCTTCAATGCATAGATAATAGTGGCAAGCTCAAGATCATGAACTGGATAGTTTTTCTCATGCTCTTTCAGTTGACGAGAAGCATAAGAGACTACTTGACCACGCTACATCAATATTGCGCCCAAACCCTAATGGGACGCGTTGGTGTAGAGCACGAAACCATCCTCTCCTGAGGGAAATACCAGAAATGGTGCAGACACTAGCCGTCGCTTCAACTCCTGAAAGCTAGTCTAGCAATTCTCGGACCAAGTAAACTTCACACCCTTCTTAGTGAGACGTGTCAACGGGGTGGGGATACTAGAAAGACCCTCCACAAAGCGTCGATAATATACCGCCAAGCCTAGAAAGTTACGCACCTCTTGTATTGACTTAGATGGCTCCCAACTAGTGATAACCTCGATCTTCTGTGGATCCACAGAGATGCCGCTGCTAGAAACCACGTGTCCTAGAAAATCCATCGAAGGTAGCCAGAAAGAATATTTGCTGAACTTCGCATACAGTTGCTCTCATCGGAGCATCTCCAGGACGACATGAAGATGCCATGTGTGCTCCTCCTCGGAACGAGACTAGATCAGGATGTCATTGATAAAAATGATAACAAACTGATCCAAATACTCCAGAAATAACTAGTTCATGAGATCCATAAACACTGCAGGAACATTGGTAAGCCCAAATAATATTACCAAAAAGTCGTAATATCCGTGCTAGGTGCAGAAAGTCATTTTCTGGATATTCGAATCTCTGACTCTCAGCTAATGATAACCCAATTGCAGATCTATCTTAGAATACACTGATGTATCCTTCAACTGATCAAACAAGTCCTTAATACGTGGCAGAGGATATTTGTTCTTGATGATCATTGCATTCAACTGCTTGAAGTCGATGCATGACCTCATAGAACCATCTTTCTTCTTCACAAACAAATCAGGAGAACCCCATCGAGAAACGCTGAGGCAGATAAATCCTCTATCCAATAACTCCTAAAGTTTAACCTTCAGCTCATCCAACTCCTTTGGTGTCATACGGTATGGAGTGCAGTCCTCGGAATTAGCTCAATAGTGAACTCCACTTGCCTTTTGGGAGACAGACCTGATAGCTCTTCTGGAAATACATTCGGAAATTCTCAGACAACTAGAACGTCCGAGAGCTAAGTGCTACTGTTGTCATCGACGTTGATCAACGATAATAGTAAACCCTGATAATCATACGATTGTAGTCTCTGTGCTTGAAGCGCTGATATAATCAATATAACACCATCCTTGATGCCAGTGAAATCCCATGACACAATAATAGTTTAATACCCTAATTCCGTGTTCTCTAGGTTCATTTGAAGAGTTGTTCTCTCATTTTTCTTATACATTGCTAGTTGCAATTAAGAAGTTTTAGCAGACATCCCTCAATATGTTTAACTCGAAGTAGCATCCAACAGAGTCTCTAAGAGTGTACATTTAAAGATTCACTAAAATAGCCTTGGAATGACCTTGGAGGTACCATCCGCCACGTTGGAGATATTGATTAGTATCTTTTAACAAGGCTTGAAAGGAGAGTTCTTCCAATCCTTAGCGAAATAACCTCCAATCGGGTATGATGAGATGTTGGTATGAGTTGAAAGCATACAACCCTTAAATCTATTTAACCCAAAGTACCATCTGACGGAGTCTTTGAGAGCATATCTTCAAATATTCACAAAAATAACCCTCGAGGTACCTTCCACCACGCCAGGGATATTGATCAGTGCATTTTCACAAGGCTAAAAGAAGGAGAGTTTTTCATATTCTTGGTGAAGAAACCTTCGGTCGAATATGATGAGCTAAAAAGTACATCCATGTAGAAGAAGCCCAACAATTACGGTGGGTACAAAAAGCTTCAAGGAGTGGATTACATTTGAGGGAAGACAAACCTACCCATGAGTCGAGTCCTAATTGGACTCGCTTAACCTAAACCAAGTCAACGACTCGGTTACTCGTTGCCCCAGGTTGTGGGCCTAAACCTTAATTGATCTATCCCCTTACCTGGTCAGTTAAGGTTCAGGGGTCCATTAACCTGTCAAACAAACAGTTGGTTCGATGATTTTTTTGTTTTAAAATTTTTTATAGATGTCATGGCCCGGTTACTTGTTGACCCAGGTTATGGGATAAACATTAATCGATCTATCCCCTTACCCGGTTAGTTAAGGTTCAGGGTCCATTAACTCGTCAAACAATCAGCTGCTTCGATGGTTTTTTGTTTTAAAATTTTTTTATAGATGTTAAAAAGAAATATTTTAGTGCTAGGATTCAAACCTCGATTTCCCAGATGATATCTTAAAACATGATACTACAATTATTAATATTAATTTATGTTAATTAATTATTTAATAACTAATCAATAGTATTCTTTTAGTTGTATTGTTATTTTGAATAATTGGAAGAAGAGTAAGAGAGGTGCTTATTCGACACTTTTTAATAATTGAAAGTAAATCCGACACTTTTAACTCGACCCAGAAAATTTGCCGGAGAAGAATTAGGGTTTTCGGGACCCAAACCGAAGTTAAAGGGGGGTCACATTATACTTTAGGGACTAAATGAATTAAAACCAGAAATTTACAAGGGGCTAATGGGTTGCAATTTGAAACATAGGGCTGTAATTACGAAAATCCAAACTTTTTGGACTAAAGTGAAAAAGAGACACCACTTATAACCTTCCTCTCTGCTGCAACTTTCACTGAAGCCAACCCTTCTCTCACGCAATTGGGATCAAGTGGCAATCATCATGGCGAGTCATCATCGGAGACTGAAGGTCGGTCGACCTTGGCATTCCAGGGCCAGCGGGTCTTCTTCTATGGCGGTGCCAGGGTAAGGATTAGGAATTAGGGCTCGTTCGCTTTTTCCCTTGTGTTTCCCTATAGTCCTTTCTTTTCCTAATATGGGCATTCCGATGATCTAGGGTTCAAGGAAGCAGCCGCCTCAGAGCAGGAGGTTGGTCTACCAATTGGTCTGGTTCCTATCAAATCGGATGAGATTTCTCAACCAACGCAAGGTTTTGAGGTGAGCTTTGTTTCCCTTGGCTGTATCGATCTATTTGAGATGCTAGATTTCAAGGTCGCGCGAGACTAGCTTTTGGTTTCCTTTCCTCCGTGATGCATCCTGGCCTTGCTGTGGCCTCTATTCCACAACCAATTCCAAGCTATGCGTGGGTTGATCTAATGGGAAATTTTGAGGGCTGCCGGAGACAAATCAATTCCTTGGTGGTGCTGTGATGGTCAGATCCGAAGCTAGAGAAGGGTCATCAGCATCAATTGAGGTAAGGTTGGGTTTACAGGATAGGTTTTGGAGGATCGGATTGGAGTTTGATTCTAATATCGGATTCGATCTGTAGGTGATTGAGTTTCTGTTCTATTGAGGTTTTCCCTGGCACATAGTTGGTTCAGGTCGGCTGGAGGTGGCGTTTAACCTCTGACCTGTTCTGAGTAGCCGAGGATGACTCTTCTCTAGGTGAGTTTTGTTGAACTTTGTCAAGATATGTGGATTTGAAGATGAATTGTGTGCATTGTTGTTGCTATAGTTTGGATAAGTTTTTGAATTGAGGATGGTTTTAGTTTCTCAATCAGATTGGTCTCTATGGATTTGGATTTGCACTGTTTCATTTGTTGCCATCGTTACACATTCCTGTTGGCCTATTCGGGTTGTGTTTCTTCCAAGAGTGTGGTTTTGAAGCTTAGATTTACTTTGAGTAAGTGTATCGTGCCACGAGTTGGGTTGAGGTTGTATGCTAATTCAGCTTCTTTGCTTTGCAACCTTGCCGCGGGGATTGGAGTTCTTGTGGATGTAGATCATGATTAGGTTGGGCAAGGGGTGATCTCTTGGGATACCTTTGGATTTACACTTCCGTTTTAACCTAATCTTGATTATGCAGAGTACTTAAGAACCGGTCCATTAATTAGATGAAATTAAATGATTATGATGTATAGGATTAATCCTAACACGATTCAGAGACTTATTATCTAGTTGCTACCTTGTTGTAATAGCTATTTAAATATGTCCTTTGAAGGCCTTGATTGTGATTATTATTGCGGATTATTCCATTTTGGAGGCGGGTGGTTCTCTTCGTACATGAGTTCATCCATTTGGAGGCGGGTACTATGGGATCGATGTGATAGATAGAGGGGGGGGATGAATATCAATAACGAATTTTTCTGGATATCAATCGAGAGTAAGCGCAGCGGAAATAAGAAACAGTAAGTTAAAACAATGCTAACACACTTTGTTTTACCTGATTCAGAGTCTGTGACGGCTCCTACTCCAAAGCCCACGGTCCTTGACCATTTTTGTTGGACAATTCTATAATGCGCAAAGATGATTTACAAGATGTGAGGATTAAGTACAAAAACTGAAACTGAAAATATTATACCGACGACACTTGCTAAGGGAAGAAGAACTCAATTGGTCGTAGAAGCGACATGTCGTCGATCTCGGACTTCTTTAGCGCGGAGAACTTGAACACGGAAGCTTGATCGCAGTAATTTTGAGTGCTTGAATTGATGTCTAGAACCAAAGGGGTGAAACCCCTTATATACTGTTACTCGGGCGCCCGAGTGCTCATGGGGGCGCCCTCCACATTAGCGATCCAACTGCGTTGTTATCCTCTGACTCGGCCAAACCTTATCCACTCTCGGGCGCCTGAGAGCACTAAGCCACCTGAGTGCTGATGTGGCACATCCAATCAGCAGTCGCCAACTCAGCTTCGCTAGCGCTGACCAAACTGACCTGGGGCGCCCGAGACCTCTCGGGCGCATGGCTTCTCGGGTGCCTGAGTCCTCTCAGGCGCCCCCAATGTGGCCAACTGATCTTCTGAGCCTGCAATCAGGGTTAGTCCAGAAACATAATAGTATATAAAGAATGCATCAATATGTGACAGTCGGAGCTGTTTGATCCTGACTTTGGATTTCAAAATGAAATCCTAGGTCGGACCGACGCCTACTGTTCCCTCTTCCGGGGAACGCGTCCTCACCTACTCTACTCTGGAAAAGTTACCTTTTGCCAATCGGCACCTTCGGTTGGACTTTTGCTCGGCCTTCGAAGCTCCCGGATCTCGAGACGTCCGTACCTCAATTCGTCCCTAGTTCTATCCGTAGTCCTCACACGGCTAAGTCTTCTACCCGATCGTCTGGATCAGGTCTTCATACCCAGTCCTCGACCAGGTCTTCGTGCCCAACCCTCGATCAGGTCTTCAGTGCCCAGCCCTTGGCTAGGACTTCGTGCCCAATCCTCGACCAGGACTTCATGCTCAACCCTGCAGGTTAAGATTTCGTGCCTAGGTAAACTAGGACTTTCCTGCACACTTAGCAGATACATTAGATCACAACACAAACTTAACTTTAAACCCTTTGCCATTATCAAAACCAGGTTTGATCTAGTACTTCCGGCACCAATAGGTACTTCTTGCTTGTTTCTTTAGATCCACTTTATCTTTATGCATAACTATTTAATTATATGTAGTAGGTTTTATTTACCTTAAATTTGCTACCGTTATTATCCTGCTTGATACTTGTTGTTTGATTTTAGATATGATCTAATTTCTTTCTATACAATCTCGTTTTATTATTATCTGATTTTGTATAGCATTTTGTGCGAGCATATGTACGTAGATATAGTAGCATACCACTGTTTGTTCGCATTGATTGATTCTAGCTATACTTGCATGTGTACCTAGATGTATGATGATTAGGTTATGATACATGTGTTTGACCTGTGCATGCTAGGTTGAGTTATATATTAATGACTTAGTAAGGGTTGCATGTATTAGAGTCATGCACCATCCCTGCATTGTTGCATGTCGGCGATCAGCAACTCCCTTGTGGTTAAGCCTATCATTTTCTAGTACATGATATGCATACACGACCACTCACGGGTTAGTGGATACTGTTGGGTGTGTGCATTTGCTCTGTACTACTCCACTCAGTCGCTCATAAGTAGTGGTTCCAGAGCGTGGTAGCAGGCAGGGATCTCTTCTCTTTCCATAAACCAGAGGAGATGAGAGAGATATCTCCCCTATATATACATGGGATGGAGTGTTTACTCCACCAACATGTTATCCACTCAGTCACTTAGGAGCAGTGATGGCAGAGTGCATATAGTGTCACAGCCCTACCCACTCGGCTGACACATATTACATGTCTCGGTGGTTTGACTGGTGTCAGGGTGACGATGTCATTGCATCATATGCATATGATGCATTGAGCATTTGATTGTGATTGCTGCATTTGCTTGTTGCATATGTTTGACATGCACATTCAGGATATATTATGTATTTGGTTCGACGACCCTGCACCTGCTCATATGATACAAGTCATATATGATTCAGGATAGGCTAATTTCCAGTATGTACATTCATTTAGTACTTTTAGTTATGCATATTTTGATATTCTGTTGAGACTGTATCCTGTTATTTCTGTATAGCTTATTCATCTATTTATTATGTCATGCATATCTTTCCTTATACCTGCAGAGTCCACTTGGACTCACCACCCGTCACAATATATTTGTTTTCAGGTTGATAGGTCGTTAGGGGGAAGCCCAGTTGTCGGTCTCAAGTCCCTACGACTCCAAATTTGGGTGGCTCCACGTGTTTTGTTTACTTTTCTAACATACTTCGTGTTTTGTATTGGACTTGTGCTGTGGTCTTGTATTTTGTGCATTTTGATGCAGTATTGTATTTTTGAGTCCTATGTTGGATTTCATATGTATTGTTTTGCTACGTACCTGCCCGGAGGGCAACTCAGGTGAGTATTATGGTTTTATTACCTTGATGCATTTATTTCTGTATGATATATCTCTTGCTTTGAGGCTTGAAGTCAATTATTATATTGCATGTGATGTATGTATATTCTAAATTATCCATCGTACAGGGGAGGTGTTGTCCAATTTTATATTGGACCAGCGACCCCTCTGGTCTTAGGGCGTGACAGAATGTTCACAAGGCTTAAAGGAGGGAGAGTTCTTCATATTCTAAGAAACCTTCAGTCGAATATGATGAGCTAAAAAGTACATCCATGTAGAAGAAGCCCAACAATTATGGCGGGAACAAAAAGCTTCAGGGAGTGGATTACATTTGGGGGAAGACAAATCTATCCATGAGTCAAGTCCTAATCGGACCCGCCTAGCCTAAACCAGGTCAACGGCCCGGTTACCCGTTGACCCAGGTTATGTGCCTAAACCTTAATTGATCTATCCCCTTATCCGATCAGTTAAGATTCAGGGTCCATTAACCTGTTAAACAAGCAGTTGATTCAATGATCTTTTTTGTTTTAAAATTTTTTAGAGATGCCAACAGCCCGGTTACTTGTTGACCCAGTTATGGGATAAACATTAATCGATCTATCACGTTACCCGATTAGTTAAGGTTTAGGGTTCATTAACCCGTCAAACAATCAGCTGGTTCGATGGTTTTTTATTTTAAAATTTTTTTATAGATGTTAAAAAGAAATATTGTAGTGCTAGGATTCAAACCTAGGTTCCCAGATGAATATCGAATATCTTAAAACATGATACTACAATTATTAATATTAATTTATGTTAGTTAATTATTTAAAAACTAATCAATAGTATTCTTTTAGTTGTATTGTTATTTTTAATAATTGGAAGAGGAGTAAGAGAGGTGCTTATTCATTTGTTAGTTAATTTATAATCATTTACCAACAAATGATTTCATGTGTCAGTTAATTATTTAATAACTAATTAATAATTTTTTTACTATATGATTATTCTTAATAATCATGGTCCAATACCGTCCGACAAATAATTTTATAAATTTTTAATTTTATTTTTAATATATAATCTTGAACCATGATAAATCGTAATAAATTATGAATTGAATCGTGAATTGATAGTTCTAAATCGTGGATCATAACCGTCTTGGACAGTTAAGGTTAAAGGCTGACTTGTCGGAATTGTCGCATGCCAAGTTGTGTCCTCTACACTAACTAATTAGTATGAAAATGAAGCGGACAAACTTGGCAAGACCTGCCAATTCCATTTGGAATGACTGTGCCTAGGAGGACAACCCTTGGCACAGGCAGGGCATGCCCGCAGGCATGATCGTGCCTAGGAATGCAATGGTTCGTGGGTTGAGCTACAATTAGTGTTTCAGACTAGTTGAAGTCGCGAGTATAAAAGGAAAAATTAGTTCAACCAAACGGGAATCTCTCTAGAATCACTTCATTTAACATCCATCAACCCTAGCCACCATCTCCACCTCCCTTCCGTCCCCACGAGATGGACTGATGGTTAGTGCGTGGGTGTTGCCAGCATGAGGTCTGGGGGTTAAAACTTAGCAAAGTCAATGTGTCCACCCTCCCCACGCACTAGCCACAGCATCCGGGCTAGTAGCCTCCGTGATTTACTTCCTTCGTGTTGTCCCTGGGACGGGTTGGCGGAGGCGCTGGAGGCGAGCGAATCGCCTTTTGCCAGCATCTCCACCTTCCTTCCTCTATATTAGGAGGAATGGAGGTCATTCGCACCTCTCCTTCTCAGATTAGAGAGGAGAGTCCGCTCCACATCCAAGGAACCTCTAGCGATCCGCATCCACCATTTCACCAGCATTTCCACCTCTCCTTCTCGGATTAGAGAGGAAGAGGATCTATTCCATCTCCGACAACATTACCCCGAGTTCAAACAGATTAGGGAGAGCTTATATTCTTCACCACATTTCAAGATTATGAGCATGTTTTGTTCATCGCCGCCACTTCATCGACATCATCTCTTTTTCTGATTAGTAGAAGAGAATTCATCCTCATCAATGAGCTTGGGTCCAGATTAGGAGAGGTGCTCCTCCTTCATCGCCAAAATCCGCATCCACCATCCGAGGGAGAGATCTCCACCTTACCTTAGTCTTAGCTTAGCTTCATTTTTATATATGGTATGTGCTTGTTGTTATGTCACTAACATTACTTTGATTTCCATTAATTCCTTTTAATTCATTTAATTCTTGCTTTATCTTGTTTCATTTAAATGCTTTAGGTTCTTGTCATTTATTTGGATGCAAGTAGGTCAGGTTAGATTACGTTTCATTTAATCTTGTGCTTCCTTTAATTCTTTTGCAATTATAGTTTAGGTTAGATTATACTTTAATTACTTGCATTGCTTTTCATTTCTTAGCCTTAGCAACCTAAAATCCAAACTCTCAGTTTCAACATCAAAAATCCAAAGTAATAAATCAATTCTGAGAACTATCATCATATCATTTTTTTGTTAGAAGATGACCCGAGTTATCTCTATGCTATATTAGCGTAGAAAGGGTTCGACAATTAAATTTAGTTTGATATACCCATAGTACGACATGCAAGTGACCTTACCTATCAAATTTTGGTACTGTTGTTAGGGAGTGTTAACGGTGTTTGATAACTTAAGATTGTTTTTTTCTCCTGTTTCTCTACAAAAATTCAAAAATTGTTTTTGGCCTAAATTCTCTTGTATCCATATGTTTTGTGTTGTCTATATTATGTGTATTTTGATCTTGTTTGCTAGTTTTGCAGGGTAAGACCAAGACATTACTTATGCAAACAACCATGGATTCTTACTCTCGGCAATTTGAAGTGTTTAACGAGGCTTATGATTTGGGGTACTAGGTAACAAAGCATAAAGAGTCAATTGGATGATATAGGTTTTCTTCTCGACCAATATTCCAAGAACCAATCTCAACAATTCCACGACATGAACCAATATCAACAATCGACGATGCAACCTCAGTATCTACCTAAAGCCTCATATTACCAACACCAACATCAAGACATGTATGATTCAACTGTTGTCATTTATATTCATGATTGGGAAGATCATTCAAATCAATATTACCAAACCCAACATATTCCCAAGTAGCAAGGATATTTTCAACCTCAACACCAAGATAGTATGACTCATTGTTGAATACTTATAATTATGGTTAGATGGATCATCCAAATTTCAAATATGAGGGCACACAATAACAGAGTGCTCAACCTTTTCTAGTATTTCATAGTACACTAGGATTTCAGCCAACCTCCTTGGGGGCATTCCCAGACTTCAACGAAGAAACTCTGCTCCTAGTCAGATGAAGATTCCATTATAGGAAAGGGAAGAGTTTAAGCAACAACTAACACTCCAAATGCAGCTGATCCTGTCCTATATTTTGCACGATATGGTTAGCCAACGTGGCGAACGACCTGGCCTGCTTCAGGGTCCACGTCATTATACCAGTAACCGACTCAACAAACATGCTGGCCGGGCCCAAAACCTTCACCGGCTGGTCGGGCTTAAGGCAGCCGGGTAGAATAAATATAGTGGTCCATCCGGTCGGTCAAGCCCGGCCCGGCCGCATCAAGGCTTACCCGCCTCGTTCAGCCGAGTGCATCCGCCCGGCAGTCCATGCTCGTGCCTGACACCCATCCGGGCGAGCCGTCCGGATGCCCACTCGGGCTCTCTCTCTCGGAGTCCTCCTGGGATAAAGACAAAATATACCTGCGCCAGCCGCAGGTAACAGGATGTCACTCCTCGTACTAGCTGACACTCTCTGACAGGCGCCGCCTTACCGAGACCTGTCTTTGTCCTCACATGAGACGAATAGTATACGACAAAGAAGGATGGTTACAGTCGACACAACCATGCCCTATCTTCTGACCCTGTCAGAAGATCCTGACACAGGCCATACTCATATCGACAGCACCATACCACATCTTCTGACCCTGTCAGAAGATCCTGACACAGGCCATGCCTGTCCTTTTCCCCGGCTATATAAGCCACTCCATTCCTCATTCTCAGGTACGCATACTCGCATACACACTCGCGCGCGAGACCTCTTATTTTTCCAGTGCTCCCTTATTTCTACTGTTCCTCGGAGTACTGACTTGACCGTCGGAGTGCCTTGCCGGGACGTCTCCCGGCTAGGTTGCTAACGGTCATCTTCCTCAGCAGGTTCTTCTCCAGTCGGCCGGCCCTGCACCAGGCGACATCCACTTCCATTCGGCCGGAGGACACCCCCCACTACACTTCCATTCTGTGCGAAGGCGTCTCGTCAGCATCCACGTCGTTCATCCCTACACCGTCATTCCGGTTGCGGCTCCACTACGCTCGGCGACAGGATCAAATTTGGCGCTAGAAGGAGGGCCTTCTGCCTGATCGAGAGCGAAGAATGGATAACCCCAATCCACTGACGGTTACTCTTTCGCCAGAAGAATATGAAATGCTGATGGCTGCCCGGACACAGAAGGCGCAGCAATCACATCCGCCAACCGGTAGTCAAGGAGCCCGGCCCCCGGGGCCCTTTGTACGGGGAAATTCAGAAGGTATGGCTGCTCAGCCCGATCCCCGCGCTCCTAATTTTCCCCGAGCGCTTTTCCGGAACGAGGCCCACTCGGCCCCGACCGAAGCTTCAGCGTCCAGCCTGGCGCACCAAACGCGCCCAGATAAAGGGAAAGGGCTAGCTGACCCCGCCGCGGCCTGTCCGACTCGCAGCCCTTTCTCCTCGCAAATTCTTGAGGATCCTGTCCCCAAGAATCTACGATTCTTCACCATGCCAGAGTACACGGGGGCCAGTGACCCCGAGGAGCACGTCATGAAGTTTGAAAGCTCTGCCCAGTTGCACCAATACCCGGAGGGCGTTAAATGCCGCGCTTTCCTGACAACCCTCTCCGGGCAGGCTCAACGATGGTTTGGCGGGCTCCCAGGCGGATCAGTTGGGAGTTTCGCAGAAGTAAAGCGGCTGTTTCTACAACATTTTGCAAGCAGTCGGAGGCACCACAAGACCAGCCTAAATTTGTTCGCTCTGAAGCAAGGTCCGAAAGAGTCACTCCGGGCCTACATACAGAGGTTCAATGGAGTAGCGCTAGAGGTGCCCAATACCACCTCCGAAGTACTAGTCACCGCCTTCTCACAAGGGCTTCAAGAAGGTGATTTCTTCCGATCTCTGATCAGGAAACCACCGAAGGATTTCGACAGCCTGCTCGGGAAGGCTAGTAAATATATCAATGTGGAAGAAGCACAAGCCGCCCGGCGGAAGGAAGTGATAGTTAGCCCATCGCCTGCTCCTCAACACAACAGATCGCCAGGAGGACCGATTCGCAGCCCCCGACCGGCCGATCGGCCTGGAATGAGACCTCAGCAAGTGCAGGTGGCACAGGGGAATTGGCCCCACAGATGGGCCCCGTATTGTGCGTTTCACCAATGTAATACACACAACACTGAGGACTGCCGAGCAGGCAACAGAGCTCGGACCCCACACGGCAGGGGTCAAGGACGACACGCCCAGCAGGGACGCGGGCGGGGTCAAGGAGCCACACCCCAGCAAGGACAAAGGCGGGATCCCCCCGCCGCCCGGCAATTGTTTCCTCGGCCCGAGCAGGAAGAGGTGGAGGAACTTGATGAAGATCAAGCTAATCACCAAAACGCCGTCCGAGGAGGCGTCAACGTGATTTCTGGCGGTCCGACCGGCGGCGACTCCAACCGCGCCAGAAAGACGCAGGTGCGCCGACTGGAAATTCACCAAGTCGGAGTCAGCACCTCTCAAGCTCAAGGGCCCCAAATCAACTGGGGCCGCAGGATTTACAAGGATTGGAGGTGCCGCACGATGACCCGCTGGTCATCACAGCCGTCATCGCCAACTATGAAGTCCACCGAACCATTGTGGACACCGGCAGCTCGGTAAACATTCTATATAAGCGAGCTTTTGATCAACTGCAAATTGAGTTATCGCAGCTAGAGATGGTGGCTACTCCCCTGTTCGGATTTACGGGAAACGAAGTGCAGCCGATCGGACAGATACGGCTGGCTGTCTCACTTGGAGAGGAGCCACTCAAGAGAACCCGGTGGACCACGTTTCTGGTCGTGGATGCCCCTGCTGCCTACAACGCCATCCTCGGTCGACCAGCTCTCAATGAGTTCAGAGCGGTAGTTTCCACCTACTACCTTAAGGTGAAGTTTCCGGTCGGCGATAGAGTCGGCGAGGTAAAAGGCAATCAGACCGTGGCCCGGCGCTGCTATGCTGATGATGTCCGCTCGGGAGGTCAAAAGGCGAGGCGGGCAGGTAGCAGCTGCAATATGGTGCAAGCCTCCCCTTGGGCAGAATTGCGGGAAGACAAAGAGGAGGTACAACTCTTGCCTGGTCGGGAAGATACCAAAATACAAATTGCTGCAGGACTTCCCGAGGAGCTAAAGCAATCCCTCATCGACTCCCTCGCCCGGAATCAAGACGTATTTGCCTGGTCGCCAAAAGACTTGAAGGGAGTCCGACCGGAAGTCGCGGAACACCAGCTCCATGTTTACCCGGGTGCGCGGCCGGTCAAGCAACGAAGAAGAGATCGCAGCGCTGCGCAAAATCAAGTCATCCGGGCGGAAGTGGAAAGACTGCTGGAAGCAGGACACATCCGGGAAGTTCAATTCCCGGCCTGGTTGGCCAACGTGGTGCTGGTGTCCAAACCAAATGACAAGGGGCGGGTATGCATTGATTTCCGAGACCTCAATCGTGCATGCCCGAAAGATTGCTACCCACTTCCACGGATTGATCAACTAGTCGACTCGACGGCGGGCAGCGAGTTCATATCGATGCTGGATGCGTACCAGGGATACCACCAAGTCCCACTGGCGGTGGCCGACCAAGAAAAGGTTAGCTTTGTCACGGCTGACGGCACCTACTGCTACACCGTCATGCCGTTCGGCCTCAAGATGCGGGCGCCACCTACCAAAGAATGATGAACAAGGTGTTCCGATCGCAAATGGGGCGTAACGTCGAAGTATACGTTGACGATATCCTGATCAAGACTGCCCGGGCGGAAGAACTAATCTCCGACATTGAAGAAACTTGCCAAACGCTGCGGCGGTTTGGCCTAAAGCTTAATCCGGCCAAATGTTTATTCGGAGCTCGGAGCGGGAAGTTCCTTGGATATATCGTCACCGAACGGGGCATTGAAGCAAATCCGGGCAAAGTAAACGCCATCATGGAGATGCCGGCTCCAAGGAATCTAAGAGAAGCTCAACGGCTGACCGGACGGATAACGGCCTTGTCAAGATTCATTTCCCGGTCAGCCGAACGTGGCTTGCCTTTTTTCAAGACCTTGCGGCGAACCACCAAATTTCAGTGGGATACGGAGTGTGATAAGGCCTTCGAAGAGCTGAAATCGTACCTGGCGGAGTTACCAACGCTCGCTCGGCCAGAGCCTGGGGAGAATTTATTTGTATATCTAGCAACTTCCGCTGACTCGGGCAGCATGGTGTTAGTCCGGGAAGACAAAGCTGAGCAGCGGCCGGTGTATTTCTTTGCACATCTGTTTAAAGGAGCCGAGTGTCGGTACACGACACTCGAAAAATTGGGCTACATACTGTTCTTAGCCGCCCGGCGACTCAGACCATATTTCTTAGCTCACCCGATTACTGTATTGACTAACAGTAACTTGGGTCGCGTGCTTACAAATCCGGATGCTTCAGGGCGGCTAGTCAAGTGGACAACTGAGCTAAGCGAATATGACATACAATATCTACCCCGGTCGGCTATCAAGGCTCAGGCCTTAGCCGATTTTCTCACGGAATGGCAGCCCGACGAAGCCGAAGGCGTATGGAAAGTGTACGTTGATGGGGCATCCTCTCGGCAAGGAAGCGGAATCGGCGTTCTCATGGTTTCTCCCGAAGAAGAGCGGCTACACCTGTCAGTACGATTGGAACACAAGGCAACTAATAATGAAGCTGAATACGAAGCACTAATAGCCGGTCTGCAAGCCGCCCGGCATGTCGGCGCCACCCGGGTGTGGCTATATTCAGATTCGCAGCTGGCTATACAGCAACTAGCCGGTAACTTCGAAGTCAACAGTGACCGGCTGCAAGAGTACATTGATGCATATGAGCAGCTGAAGGCGGGTTTCCGGGAGGTACTCTTGCAGAAGATCCCTCGAGAAAGCAACTTGAAGGCAGATGAGCTGGCCAATTAGCCAGTGCAGTCGATCTTGGGTGGTCCCCGGCCGGCCTGCCATGCCTTATTCGTCATGCAAATCGAGCAGCAGGCGGAAGCTGAATTGGAGACCGATTGGAGAACTCCCTTGATTGCATTCTTGACCAGGGGAAAGGTGCCGTCCGACCGGGAAGAGGCTCGTCTGTTCAGAAAGAGAGCCGCGCAGTACACTATGGTCGGAGATGTCCTCTATAAACGTGCTCACGCCCGGCCATTACTCAAATGCCTTAGCAGTGAAGATGCAGATTATGTGCTTCGAGAGGTCCATATGGGGGGTCTGCAGTAATCATTCCGGAGGTAGAGCCACCGCCCGGAAAGCTCTTTTGGCCGGGTACTATTGGCCAACTTTACAGAAAGATGCCGACCGGTTGGCCGCAACATGCATATCTTGTCAGAAACATCAATGCCTGCCACACCGGCCAACCGAAGTAATGAAGACATCGGCAGTCTCTTGCCCGTTCGACCAATGGGGCATGGATATCGTAGTCCGTTCCCAACCGCCCCGCTCAGAAGAAGTTCTTATTGGTCGCGGTGGATTATTTCTCTAAATGGGTGGAAGCAGAGGCGCTAGCTAGAATCACCGAGCAGACGGTGATTAAGTTCCTTTGGCAAAATATTCTATGCAGATACGGGATCCCCCACAAGTTGGTGTCTGACAACGGTCGTCAGTTTCAAGGAAAGAAAATCAAAGAATGGTGCTCGACTTACGGTATCCATCAGGCTTTTACGTCCGTGGCGTATCCACAAAGCAACGGCCAAGCAGAAGTCACCAACCGGGAAATCTTGAGAGGGCTCAAAACCAAACTGGATCATGCAGGAACCAACTGGGCAGAACAGCTGCCCGGGGTCCTTTGGGCGAACAGAACCACACCCAGAGAGGCTACCGGGCAAACGCCTTTCCATCTCGTCTATGGCAGCGAGGCGGTGGTGCCGGTCGAGGTCGGCTGTGAATCCGACAGGCGGTTAAGTTATGATGAAGGGAATGATGAAAGAAGACGCCTAGAGCTTGACCTCATAGAGGAAGTCCGGGAAAAAGCAGCCGCCCGGATGTTCACGTACCGTCAGCGCATGAAACAAAGGTACGACCAGAGGGTGTTGCCGCGCTCGTTTCGACCTGGAGACCTTGTCTGGAAACGAATAAAGCCGGTCGGTGATGTTAACAAATTACAACCACAGTGGGGCGGACCCTTCAAAATCGTCCAGAAATTGCATCAGGCGCCTACTACTTGGAGGACGAACATGGAAAGAGGCTGAACCGACCGTGGAGTGCCCTACACTTGAAAATGTACAGGAGAGCCCTAGAGTGATGAAAGCTTGTAAAACCGCCGCATTCTAACACTAACGAAAGGCTCACACCGAACCGAAAATTGCCGGGCAGCCATACAAGGCAAAGCCATACCTGGACGGGACGCTGGCTGACGCGTCATACCCTCCAGAAGCCCTGAGTCGGCGACTGACTCTTCGCGTCAGCCCACTCGGAAGCCTGGACTGGTTACCGGTTCGGAAGCGTGGCGTCCCACGTGAAAGATTGGCCCATCCGGAAGCCTAAAGGCGGTTCCTGACCGGAAGCGTGGCGACCCACGCCGAAGGCTGGTCCCTTTGGAAGCCTGAGTCGGCGACTGACTCTTCGCGTCAGCCCACTCGGAAGCCTGGACTGGTTCCGGTCGGAAGCGTGGCGTCCCACGTGAAAGATTGGCCCATCCGGAAGCCTGGATTGGCTCCCGGTCGGGAAGCGTGGCGGCCCACGTGGAAGATCGGTCCATCCGGAAGCCTAAAGGCGGTGCCCGACCGGAAGCGTGGCGACCCACGCCGAAGGCCGGTCCCCTTTGGAAGCCTGAGTCGGCGACTGACTCTACGAGTCAGCCCACTCGGAAGCCTGGATTGGCTCCCGGTCGGAAGCGTGGCGGCCCACGTGGAAGATCGGTCCATCCGGAAGCCTAAAGGCGGTTCCTGACCGGAAGCGTGGCGACCCACGCCGAAGGCTGGTCCCTTTGGAAGCCTGAGTCGGCGACTGACTCTTCGCGTCAGCCCACTCGGAAGCCTGGACTGGTTCCCGGTCGGAAGCGTGGCGTCCCCACGTGAAAGATTGGCCCATCCGGAAGCCTGGATTGGCTCCGGTCGGAAGCGTGCGGCCCACGTGGAAGATCGGT